>JASVER010000050.1:990298-1110547 GCA_030449065.1 Oceanodroma leucorhoa | reverse complement strand
CTTTTTTTTTTTTTAATTTATTGTAGAAAAAAAAGCTGAATGGCTTTTCAGGGTGGAGGAAATTGTGAGAAAGGGAGGGGGCCACCCACTTGTAATTCAAGGCTGAGTAGATCCTCCACTACTCTCTTTCCACCTGCCCCCAATTTGCCTTATACTTTGCATCATTCATTTGAGGCCAGTCTTTCAGCCCAAAAGGAGAACTTTGCAGAAAGTTATGGGCAAACAGTCTGAATGGAAACTGTTCTGCAAACTTAATTATAGCACTTGCAGTTAAATGCAAACTAGTAGCAAAGCAGTAGGATTAGCTGGGCGTTCAGCACAGAGAGGCCAGGTACAAATGCTTTGATAGTTAGATGGATCAAAATTAGAATTAAACACCTTTTTAGCATCTTAAAAGAAACAGTCTCACCTCTGGTTCAGGTTGTATCCCTTTTTTTTTCTTTTTTTCTCTTTTTTTCCCCCTTGCCTGTGTGTACAATGAAATCATAGTCAAAGCAAAGCAAGCTTTGACTATGTTTGGTTCTCCTTAGGGCTATATTGAAATCAATGAAACATCTTCGTGATCTATTGTTCTTAAAAATGTACACGCTGAGTCACTCCCTCAGCAGCATCTTCTTGCAGTTCAGGGTAGAATTTCACCTCGGGTTTCAGTGATTGTTTGGGAGGCTGGGGGAGGATTGTGGCTGCTTTCCTTTTCCTTGGGAGTAAGCTTTCCTAGTGCTGGTAACCTTTGCAGTTATTAAGTAATAAGAAAGCCAGTTATTTGGGTGCCATTCTTTTCAAGTGTTGAAGCCACTGCGAGTTTGGAAGAGCTCAGCAGAACGTCTAACACATTGCAGAGCCAGGCTTCACGCTGTGCTTCACAGGCAGCCTTAACTCAGGCAAACTCGCACCGAAGTCAGCTGAGGTTTTCCCCGAGTGAGAAATGAGTTAAAAACTGAGGCAAGATCCTGCTCTTTTACCCAGGCACAACTCCAACAACTTTAGAAGAGTTGCTTTTGACTTACAGCATTGTAACAGAGATCAGAATCTGGGCTTCAATAACGACTTCGGCATTTGGCCCCACTCCTGTGTAGGCCTTTATTAATTTATTTATTTAAAAAAATGGACAATTGTGTCGACTTTAATAACCTTTACCTCAAAGTTCACTTGAAAGAAAACTAATAARGCTTTTTATGTAAAGGGGAAAAAAAAAAMCTAAAAATAAAAGTTTAGCTATGGTCAGCCAGGGTGGGAAATTCCATTGTGGCTGCAAGCCCATGGCAGGTAGAGTGGAATTTAATGAAGGAAACTGCTGTGTTTTTGTGTCTTTCTGTATGTTTTTCCTTTAAAACCAAGAGCTGGGCAGGCTTCCCATTTGACCTGATGTGACCCAAGCAAATTGCTTCTTATATAAAAACAACTGCAGACTTGGAGAATGTGAAAATGCACTGTATCCTTTTTCCAACTCGGGGAAAATGAAAGCCTGAGAAACAGGACGGCCCTGTCAATACTGGTTGAGCAGAACTATCACTCAAGCTCGATAAAGAGAGATTAGAACAGGCTTCCTTATGCCAGAGGGATTCATTATAAGTTAGATCTCTTTATGTTTTTTTTTAAACAGACACACTTACCGTCAGTAAGAGAAAAATCCATTTTTCAGATAATGTTTTTTGTGAAGGGAGGAGAATAGAAGCACTTGTAAAGGAGGAGAGAGAAAAGAGAGGGGGAGAGAGAAAAAAAAAAGATTTTAACTAATGCACCCAAACGAAAAGAAATAAATTGATAATTGTTAAAATGTAGGCAAAGAGCCCAGCTTTTAGCTTTTGCTGTAACTTGGGAGAGCACAGGCGCAGGGATTCAGGGTGTGTCTGCTGATATTGTATTCAGATGTGTTGCCTTGGCATGTGTACTGAAGGATTTATTTAAAAAACAAAGCAAAAAAAAAAGCATTGTGTGCTCGTGAAATGACTTCATAAAATCCTTCCCTTTATGAATTATTTTGATCACAGGGCTTGTTGTTTAAATTTCTAAAGTACTGTGCTTTTTTTTTTTAATTGCCTTCTTTTCAGAACTGCCTGTTCTCAAGTTGGCACCTTCCGCATAGCAGCATGCAGAGATTAAAGGAGAGGGGAGGGAGGGGAGGTGCGGAGGCTTTCATCAGACCAAGGGGATGACGCGGTGCATAAGCAAACTCGCATCTTCTGCGGGTCACCCCTGAAATGAGTCTGAAGCTCTCAGCCACTCTTCTCCCCTATAGGCATGTCTAATCTGCAGCACCTACTCCGAGGAGAGACAAGCAAACACTTGAACCGTCGCATGCTGCCATGTCGTAGGAGACAGAATAGACTTTTGTTCGCTGTGTCTTGCTTAAAATGGAGGTGAAGGGCTTCCTACTCAGGAAGGCAAGATGCTGTAATACTTTCCAGGTTCAGTGAGGCCTACCTTTCCAAAACACAGGTTTTGCTTGTGCTCTGTGGACTTCTGACTGTTGCTTGAGTTTTTTTCCTGCTGTGGCTCACGAGAGCAGCTGATAGACACCATGAGCACTCCCAGCATTGCACRCTAATGGGACAATGTACAGAAGGAAACTCTTGACTGTTTTGCTCCAGACATTGTGTTAAGGATCTGCAAAGTCAATATTAGTCACTTCCCCAAGATCAACATCCATCACCATCATCATACAGATCCTGTATTTATCCAGAAGTTATGATGGTATTTTCAGACTAGGCATGAAACCTAGAATGTTTTACTGGATGAAAACACAGTACTGGGGATCAGGAGARATGGGGTTCAGTTGCTGCTGCTTCTTTTTATTTGTTGGGGAACATTCACAAGGTCCTTATTATATTTTTTGTTATTTGGTAGAGTCTGAAGTAAGGTAGTGCTTGTGACAGCCCTCCAAGACTATGTCTGTTTCTGTAAAGGAAGAGGTCAGAATAGTACTGACCTGAAAAGGGCTGTGAGCTTTTTATTGTAAGGTCATATTTGGAGCATTAGGATTTCCAAAGAAAGGTGGTATTTCTGTCAGGAATGCTTGTATTTTCAGAACGTGGTACACAGGTTCATGAGCCTGGCACTGATTTGAGGATAGGATTAATAGTTTTATGTTATGTGTATTGATTTATTTGTGTCTCTTCGCATTGCGCTGTCTGCTGAGCAAACAGATGACAGCTGCACATATAAATGRATGTAAGGTGACAGCAAACAATGATTCAGGGTTCTAGGTTATGGTGAAGTAGATGCTGATTCCCATGGTAGCAAAGAATCCTTGTTTGGCTCACTGGATGTRGTGTTAGAGCTTTGCCTCAGTCTTTAATGGTAAGACCAGTTGTTCTCAGGGTATCCAGCCCCCTGAGCTGGAAGACAGGGACGGGGAGCAGAATGAAGCCCCCATAATCCAAGGGGAAATGGTTAGCGACCTGCTACACCACTTAGACACACACAGGTCTATGGGGCTGGATGGGATCCACCCAAGGGTATTGAGGGAGCTGGCAGAAGGGCTCACCAAGCCACTTTCCATCATTTATCCGCAGTCCTGGCTAACCAGGGAGGTCCYCGTTGACTGGAAGTTAGCAAACGTGACACCCATCTACAAGAAGGGCCGGAAGGAGGATCCGGGGAACTACAGGCCTGTCAGTCTGACCTCGGTGCCGGGGAASGTTATGGTGCAGATTATCTTGAGTGCCATCACGTGGCACGTACAGGACAACCAGGTGATCAGGCCCAGTCAGCATGGGTTTGTGAAAGTCAGGTCCTGCTTGACTAACGTGATCTCCTTCTATGACAAGGTGACCCGCTTAGTGGATGAGGGGAAGGCTGTGCATGTGGTCTACCTAGCCTTCAGGAAAGCCTTTGACACTGTCTCCCACAGCATTCTCCTGGAGAAACTGGCCACTTGTGGCTTGGACAGRCGTACTCTTCACTGGGTAAAAAACTGGCTRGATGGCCGGGCCCAAAGAGTTGTGGTGAACGGAGTCAAACCCAGTTGGCGGCTGGTCACAAGCAGTGTTCCCCAGGGCTTAGAATTGGGGCCAGTTCTGTTCAATATCTTTATCAATGATCTGGACGAGGGGATCGAGTGCACCCTCAGTAAGTTTGCAGACGACACCAAGTTGGGCGGGAGTGTTGATCTGCCTGAGGGTAGGAAGGCTCTGCAGAGGGATCTGGACAGGCTGGATCGATGGGCCGAGGCCAACTGCATGAGGTTCAACAAGGCCAAGTGCCGGGTCCTGCACTTGGGTCACGACAACCCCAGGCAACGCTACAGGCTTGGGGAAGAGTGGCTGGAAAGCTGCCCGGCAGRAAAGGACCTGGGGGTGCTGGTCGACAGCCGGCTGAACATGAGCCGGCAGTGTGCCCAGGTGGCCAAGAAGGCCAACGGCATCCTGGCCTGTATCAGGAATAGTGTGGCCAGCAGGAGCAGGGAGGTGATCGTGCCCCTGTACTCGGCACTGGTGAGGCCGCACCTCGAATCCTGTGTTCAGTTTTGGGCCCCTCACTACAAGAAGGACACTGAGGTGCTGGAGCCTGTCTAGAAAAGGGCAATGAAGCTGGTGAAGGGTCTGGAGAACAGGTCTTATGAGGAGCGGCTGAGGGAGCTGGGGTTGTTTAGCCTGGAGAAGAGGAGGCTGAGGGGAGACCTTATCGCTCTCTACAACTACCTGAAAGGAGGCTGTAGCGAGGTGGGTGTTGGTCTCTTCTCCCAAGTGACAAGCGATAGGAGAAGAGGAAATGGCCTCAAGTTGTGCCAGGGGAGGTTTAGATTGGATATTAGGAAAAATTTCTTCACCAAAAGGGTTGTCAAGCAYTGGAACAGGCTGCCYMGGRAAGTGGTGGAGTCACCATCCCTGGAGGTATTTAAAAGATGTGTAGATGTGGTGCTTAGGGACATGGTTTAGTGGTGGACTTGGTAGTGTTAGGTTAACAGTTGGACTTGATGATCTTAAGGGCCTTTCCAACCTAAATGATTCTATGATTCTGTGATTTTTTTGCTGCATGGAATTTTTCTGCAGGTAGTATAGCTTTCAGGTCCTGGTAGACTTGCTTTTAACTGTATACAGGAAAGCTCCAAAGAGACAAACASTGGAAACCCTATTATCTTATTCTAGAGAATTTGCTTCACATTTTAGAGACACTCTGTTCCCAGAACTCTTTTCCATAGCCTAATATATCTTCATTCTGATATACAGAAATATGACTTTGTGTAGAAATTTTCTGTTTACTTCAGGCCCTTTCCCTTTGCAGATTAGACATCACTCTAATCTTCATAACTGCACTTTGGGCGACAGGAGACGAGTGCCATTCAACAAGCTTTCCTTGATGGCAGCTCTTCTTGTCCCTTAGGGAGGAGGGTGTATTATGTTTGACRTTATGAAGTTCACGTAGAACTATACTGATCTAAATGTGCTTTTTTACTTCCTATGTGTAAATACTAGTACCACTTCGTGCGTACTCCATCATGGRCTGGAGACTAAGCCATCTAACTTTTCAGTATATATGTTAATCCATTCATCCAGTAACAGCTGACTGTATACCTAGCATGAATTATTTGTTGTAAACATGATTTTCTGTTGCTCATACAATTKTTTCTACTATTGTTAAAAGGTATAAACTATCCACACAAATGTTTTTCAGCCTGGGCTGTTTCTGTGGCGTCTAATGAAAAGTGCAATATGCACATCAACAAAATGTTGTGGCATTCTTATTGTGCAAACTTGGGGGAGAATTCCTACTTTAGGAGCTTGTTGGGATGTACAAACATTTCTGTGAAATGTATCTTTTCTTAAAGAAAATGAAACAAGTGATGCGCTCCAGTTTTAGGTTAGTCTTACTGTTTCTTATGGACGTTTAGAAATACATAATTTCAGCAGTAGAATGCAGTGCTTAGGCTGACAAATCAGTCCTTTTTTATCATTTTACAGGACAAAGCATTTGGCAAAGTGAGAACAGTTTAGGTACACGGCTGTCTTTCTGAGATTTAAAAGCGAAGCACTGTAAGGTGTCTGCATTTTTGACAATGGACTTCAGAACTGTTTTGAATTCCAGCAAAAGGCCTAAGGAAATCTCTAAAAAGAGGTCAAAGGGCATTTGGCAGGTCGTGGAAAAAATCCTATTGCATGTCAGTTCTCCCAGTTTGGGCAGACTGTCACAGGACCATGTCATCGTGTGTCATCCGTTATTCCAGTTAGATAAATTCTCAGCTGCTTTTTAGCCCATACTCTTTTATTGATCTCGGGGGAATTTTGCCCAAGAAAGAAGTGAATAGTGCTTCAGGATTCAAGGCTGGATTTTTATGTTCCTGCTCTTGACCATGCATGTGACCAGATTTCTGAGTGAAAGGCAGGACAAAATGAAGATGTTGTTACATAAAAAGCAGAGGAAGGAATTTCTGGTTTAAAAATCCAAATTAAGGTATCAGCAGGAGATTTGCAGTCTGTTTAGAATATTTCTAATTTGTACAAGCCCATGTGGACCTATTCCTTTCTCATTTAATGGCACACCCAGAACTTCCATTGGCTTCGGTGCAATTATTCTTACAGCTCTGGGAACTTTCCCAATAAGCCTGCACTGAAGACCATTTAGCTAAGTGGGAGTGCTTCCAGTAACATCTGTATGCCCTGGTCTGGGCTGTATATGCAGGTACTTCTGAGCTGAGTACTACTGAAGATAGTTTATGCTCTTGTTTAAAGGATATAAAACAAATTAAATTCTCTGATCAATAGTACTTTTTCGATGTCAAAAGTAGTAACAACAGGAAAAGCTACCGATAAGAATTATAAAAATTATATGATGGATACTGCAATTTGCAATATGTAACGTCTCAGAAAGGAGATTTGTTTCTTCTGGAATTTGAGAATGTCACTGATTTTGGGATGTCTCGGTTCTACTGGGAACTGCGTTTTTAAATATTGCAATATTTACATTACATATGCATTTTATGTTATATATTTGTTATTTTTTCAGAGCAGTGGCAATAATATAAACACTGGTATTAGTATTTTGAATTTTTGTAGGTTTCTTTGCATGAAAAAATTCTAACGGAACTTAAATACTTAGGTCTTGCTYTTGTGAATACTTATGAATACTTACTATTTAAGTGTGTGACTAGTCCTGTAAGACTAAAAATTCAGAAGAGCTAACCAGATGTAAGCTGAGTATATGAGTGCATGTTTTCATAATCAGGGTTTTAAATTTTTAAAGAAACTGCACAGGAATTTTAGCATCTACTTCAAAAAACAGGACAACTTTTGGAATAAGAAACAAGAACATTATTCACTAACCTAAAGTAGAGAGGGAGAAAACTTAGATTGTTGAAACTGCAAAATGGACTGAAATGAGAAAATTGTACTTACCCAGTTTGGAATCTGGCAAGCACACCTGAAATACTTCTTTTTCTTTCTTTCTTATTCATGAAGAGTTGCAGGATTTGAGTTAGGTCTAAAGTCAAAATAAATATGATACCTCACTTAAGAAGAACTTACCTCATTTATTTAAGAATTCATATAAAGCATTCGACAGGGTGGTGTTGAGTGGTGTTTTATTTGGTTAAATTAGGGTTTGCGGTTTGTAAAGTTTAAACTTGGTCCCCTTTTGAGAATGATTTAAGACAGGAATGCTATAATCATCTAGTTATATGAGGCTGAAGCAGGTGCAGGGTATGGAAAAATGTTCTTTTCTCCTCCCATCTGTTCTCTGAAGAACTATTTAATTCTTCTTGCAGGAATCTGTTAAAAGCTTTTCTAAGGTTTCCCTGTAGGCAGACAATTCGCTGCAGAACCCCACAGGCAGTGCCTTTGGATGCACTGGGAGTAACTTGTGCACAGGCTCTTTCTGCTTCTCCAGGTGGAATGAGAAAAACAGGAAAGTGTGCTTAGGAATCCTCTCCGTACCTTTCTTCTGAGTACAGCAGAGATTGGACTGTCTGAAGAGTAGCATCACGATCCATTTCTGCTAATGGGAATAACATTACTTTCTGTTGTATTTAAAACAATGAATGGAATTGAGTTGCTTTCCCTCCTATATGAGYATCTGTCAGTTATTCCGGTTTTGGTTTTTGAATATCCAAACAAATTATAAGCGAAAGCGAAACCACCTTGAAAATGTTTAATTTGTAATAGTTTCTGCTTCYGAATCAAGGCAACTTGAGTTTATCAGGCTAGATGTCCTGTTGTTGGGGAAATAAGTTGTGCTACATTCCTTGCTTCTTTCTTTGTCTTCATGACAGGGGTCCCCAGACGTCTGAGCTTTGAAATTTTTTAAACTCAGGATCATATTCTCTTCTTAGTGCAGATTTCTTCACAACACTTCTGCTAATATTGATGGGATTCATACATAAATCCCTTTTGTAGATACAGAGGAAGGGATCCCAAATGTTTTATTCTTCCCATCTGTATATTGGGAATGCTATCAGATGAGRAGGAAGAGAAGAGTACGTTTACAGCAGGAACGTATTAGAGGAATTCCCCCAACACACACCTCTCCTGCAGCAAAACAGAAGCATGTGCATGCAGGAAAAGTCTGTCAAGTTTGGTGTGAGCCGGGATTTAAGCTTCCTCCAACTCTCAAGTGCTACAATCCAGCATTTGGGTCCAACCCATTGCTACTTTGTGAGCTGACAGGGCAAAGTCACAGCGAAGGGCAAAAATCCTTCCTGCTTAATCTTGGAAATCTGAAAGTCAGAATTTTAGATTTTTCTCTAAAATAACTGAAGAGAAATGGGCCCTTCCAGAGCGTGATTTATTCTCCTCCTTTGATAGACCTGTTGTGATGGGACAAATTTCTCTTCACAGGTTCCTGTCTCTATCCACTGGTTAGCAAAGGTACCTGGCTAAATGCAGACTTTACAGATAGCTAAAATAAGTGAGYTGAATTCTACCCAACATTGCCACACTTGGATGTGTTCAGAAAAATGATAGCAGGTCGTCTTCATTTCTAATTTGAGCTTTCCTGCTGCGTTTTCCATGAGCTGACATTGATCGACTGAAATGGACCTTTAACTCAGACAGCGGTCGGGCTCACAGATAGCACAGTTTTGAATGCAGAGAAATCCTCCATATTTCCAGAGTGTTTTACTTTTTTTTTTTTYGTCACCTTTTATTCCCAAAATATCTCAGAAATATCTCTGGTATCTCAGAAAACGTTTAAGCAAAAGACACCAGGCTGCAGTAATACATATGCATGTTGCCATTAGATGTTGCAATACCAATTTGGTCCTGCTATGGGGGAAGTTAGTCCAGGAGAGATTAGAAAACTGGGCATTACCTGCACAGTTCAGCACAGTGCAGAGAACCCAAGTWAGCGGTGAACAAACCACCTTGAGAAATGAGAAGCGGAATAGGTATGACAGCATGGCACTCTACTCAAGCTAATAAGCACTGCCTCTTCAATATTTATTTGTTCGGGTGCACCATGATGCTGTTCTGCTTTTCAGATCTAGGTTTGATCACCTATATTGTGCTGTGTTCAGCTGGTTGGTTATAAGACCCTTTTCTGATTKACATTGGGGCTACCTGTGGAAACGAGAAATGGCATTGCCTTGAAGAAACAGTTCAGTTACGTATTTGTAGTTCACAAAGCAGTTTTCCARTATGACATTGCAATATATTTACAGTTGTGCTTGCGTTTTGTTAGCACTTAGGGATATTGTTTATTGTTTTGCTTACTAGCTTACTGGTTGAATTTAACCCCGCCTTCAGGTTTAATGGAGCCCATGGTTTAGTTTTAGGTAGTCCTGCGTGGAACAGGGAGTTGGACTTGATGATCTTTATGGATCCCTTCCAACTTGAGATAYTCTATGATTCTATGATATAAGCCCGTCAACTAAATCACTGAAGGGAAGGAGAATATTCTGGGAAGATATGTCAAGAGGCTTGCTTTTGTTTTATACCTTTCCTTCTAGATGCATACTCTTGGCCTCCATTGGAGAGGAAGGACTGGGCTAAATGGAGCATCTGCCCCCAGATATTCCCATGTTATTCTGGAGACTTTATGTATGTGCACAAATACACACACACACACACACACACACACACACAAGCCTTTCAGTCTCCCAGGTGCTGTGGGTAATTATTCTCGTCCCTTTTCTAATAAATAGGTAAGCGGAAACACAGATTTCCTATGACATGGGTRGCAGGTCCCAGGAACATATGGATCRAGAACCCAGAGCCTCTTGGTTCCTWGTTCAGGTTCTAGTTCAGTTCCTCTTACCTACACACATCCTTCCTGCTTGAACGCTTCAGTATACACCATAGGGGCAACTTCAACTGTCTAGCCAGGAGATGGAAAAGGATAGTTCTCTCTATTCCCATATGGGACTAGACCGCTATAGGGGACTGTTAAGACATTAACGTGAGAGGAGCCCATGTAGTTGCTAGTCTTCCTACCCAGATAGCAGGAGTRCTACTTTCATGCTTTCCAGTTGTTCTTTGCAAGTCCAGTAGAGAAAGAGTTGAGCCTGCTCATGGAACAAGTCCCAAGTACGCAGTGCTGCTGCCGTGCCAAATAATTGTACGTTAGTCACTTTATATTGTGTGTGCATGCTCAAATATATGTAGATGTGTTGTATGTATAGTTTATGTATAAATATATGAAAGTATACAAGTGTACCTACATGYGCCCAAGGGAAGCAATGCATTTAGCAGCTTCACTTCGAATGACCTGGGAGTTAAGGCTTGAAGGTAATTTGAATATCCCTTGCAGTCCTTCTTTTTTCTCTGGTAAAGGACCATGGTAAAAGGACCATGCATGTTATATATCCATCTTGCAAATTTGCTCTTTCCAGACGCTTTTCAATGATAGGATCAGGACTGTATTTGTCTTAAAGAASTGTGGGTGATCTGAGCAGTTATTTCTATGATAATGAAAGCATGTTTCAGAGATGAGAAAGAGTTCTGCTATTCCTGGTTTCTAATAGTGCWGTCTCTGACAATGTTTTCCTTTTGTAGCCTTGAGTAGATCACATCGCCCCTTTGCCACTGTTTTCCCATCTCAAAGAGCCATTGTGATCCTTGACTAAGTAACACTTGGAAGGATTTTTGCAAATGAAAGCTAGTTGTGAAAATGCATGGATAGAAAAGCAAACAGTATGATCCTAGACTGGTGTTTTCCATAGGCATCCTGATGAATTTCACCTGAAATTTAGTTCTGTATCTGTGAGCCTTAAAAAGCAGAGACAATAGCTGTAGTATTACATTTAGTTTTACTCATTAAAGAGATGTTTTGAAATTCTGTTTAGTCCAGCGAGCAGTCCCAAGTTAAGTGATGTCTTATGGGCTGCTTCGTGGGACGAAAGCACGGGAGGAGAAAATACTCTATTTTCCTTTTCCAGTTTTTGCATTGTGACCTGACATTTATGTATATTGCATAAACCAAATTCTTCACTGACTTGGGAACTGAAAAAGATTTTTTGTCCTTTTTACTTGATTTTTGTAATTTTCTAAGAAGTTAAACATACTGTACTATGCAGCTCTTTCTGGATAGCACAGGTAAAGGCTTGGTCATACACTTTAGATGAGGCCGCACTATAACTGTTAGTTCATGTCCAGCTTTTCAGTACAAAAATAATGTGTACCTGAGTTAACCAAAATGGTTGTGTCTGCCTGATTATATCAGCTATAGGAGCCAAATAATCTGAAGTATGCATGGTTTGATAGACTAAGCATCCAACAAAAGCTTCCTTAAAATGAGTCATATCTTTGATTCAAGAGTCACATTAGTTGAAATGAATCAGTCTTCCTCTTGCTGGCGCTGGGAAATTTAAGAAGAATAGCAAAAGAATTGCTGCAGCATAACAATGCCATCCATTGTAAGGCAGTGCCAGCCAGGGATACCAGGCAGCAACCAGCCAGGCCAAATCAGCACTTATTTGTTAATTCCAGGAATGTCTCAAATATTTGAGGGCAGTTTCCGGACAGAGCAGTGATGGCGGAGGGTTCTGGCATTACAGTTTGTCGAGGCAYGATGGATCTCGTATTTGGAAGTGTTCACGTTAGGGCACTTATTTTGTTACACTTGAAGTAATTATCCTTCACACTGTTCCAGCAGGAGTGGCAAAAAACTGCATGGACAAATAAAGCAAACAGCATTTCTTTCAGCATCCTGTCTGGAGACCGAGTTCATTTTTCYTTTCTCTCTTTTTGAAACTTAATTTTACATTGAGCAAGAGGTCAAAATTCAAGCACGATAGTTCARATGTGCTCACCTAACAAGTATGTATTATAGTTACTACATTCTTGGTCATTTTTAGGCATAAAGGGAATTTATCTTTATCTTTCCTTATTCCCTTGCTGTCCTAGTGCTGTCTTCTCTTTATTTGCATTACAGATTTATCAGGTCTTTTGCAAGTACCTCCACTCAGTGTACAGACACCTATTCCTTCAAGTATTTCTCTCCCTTCGTTACATCTCCTTAACTGACGGTTAYTCGCCCATGCCAGGTCAAGCTCTCATTTCCTTGATCTCTCTCTTACCTATTTTTTCCTTTCTGTTCTCACAATTCAAAGAAGTCTCTCACCTTATGGATTGAACGCAGACATAACCAAGTGAAATTCTATAGCTTGCATTACTTGGGAGGTAAAACCGTACAACTTGGGCAGACTGTTTGAGCCATAAATCTATTAATTTATTCATTTTAATTCCATGGACAAATGTTTCCTTCTGACCTCTGTAGTTGCATGCAGACTCTTGCATGAGCAATATTTTAGATTTCTTTGTGCAAACAAGATGCATACACATCAGTCAGTTCCAACTTTGGAAGCATAAATTCACACAGAAAAAAAAAATTCAATCTAAAGAACAGTAAAATGCAAGGAAAAAAAATGCCTGAAAAACAGAATACTCAATTCTTTTTTATAGATTATCATTCTGCAGTCATAGTATTTGAGCATATCCCAAAAGTTCATTAAGCAATGCAGCTAATATCTGACATGAATTCACGGTCTYGTTTGGCTTTTGCTTTTCCTCATCCAGCAATACAATATGGAACCCAACTTATACYCTGCATTATTGTCACCATGCCTTTTCCAATTCTGTTTCTGGTCTGTCTTGTTTACTCACTTCTCTCAGCTGTTTTCCCTAATTTAGGGAATATAGGACTAGCGTGTTTCCTAGAAGCACGGTTCTAATTTTCTTTAAAGCAACCTTTCTGCTCTGGTATAAGCAATATTCTCCTTGTCTACTTCTTGTGTATTCAGGCCGGGGGTTAGGCCAGACCCGTTGTTCTTCAGAACTGAACGAGTGATGCTCATTGTAGCCCACTCGGCTGCTGAAAAATTGCCTCCTGCTTAATTTTTCTCCAAAGGCTGATGGRATTTGTGGAGTTCGCGGTTTTGCACCCTGCTCCGAACGTTGGTCAAAGATGACTGTTTCCCACTTAACACTAGCCTGGTCTCGTCTGCTATACTTCTCCCTTCCAACCATCAAGTGCAAAACAAGATTAAGATTAACTGCTTACCCAACAGCAGTCTGCATTGCCAAGCAAGATAGATACCCGAGATAAACAGAGTTTCCTTCAAGGTCACAAACTGACTTGAGATTGGAGCAACGCAGGTTTGCTGGGATCGGTTCAGAGAGGGAAGGCAAATGCAGGGTGGCTGTAGAGTTAGCCAAAAATGGTGATTACAGTCTGACACGGAAAATAGTTCCAGGAAAAACAGTTAAAACTGAGAGCAGCTATAGCTTAATATTTTGGGGGTGGTGGGGAAACAATGGATATTCTTCATTAGTAGACTGTTGGCTCAATAAAATGTAGGGATTCTTTCTGAATGTGTATGTAGGTCTCAGACTGGGAAGGCTGTCTTGTTCCCTGTTTTTTAATGTATTAACCAAATGTGTAAGAAATTAAAACCACGCAACGAGCAGCATTTGCTCTCTGCAAACTTGCAGTGCACCAGCTGTGAGAGGGTATGCGTTCCTGGGGATATGCAGTTTTTATGCTCTTTTCTGACTAGCACCATATAGTTACATCTTCAGTCAATAAACGTATGTGGGTTTAATATATATATATACACATGCACATATATATCATTTAAGTAAATGGCTGTGGAAAGGAGGAGAAATAGTGGTAAAAATAAGCATTCTGAACAACAAACAAGCTTAGTGTACAACTAAAGGAAACTTTGAAGAAACAGGCCTTCATGAAGGAGTAACATTGTTGAAACCATATGTTTTCCATGTACCAGGAGACTGTTTTAATAGTTTACAAATGTATTTAACCACAGAAAGCCTAAAATTAGTCAGTGTTTTAAAGGGCTAAAGATTGACACAAGTCATTCCAGTTAGTAAAGGACTTCTTTTCATCCRGATCCAGTGCATAAACTTACGCGACTGAGCAGAAGGAGGTGTCTGGGGGGACTGGTGTGTCTACAGCTGCCAATTAGAGTTGTACAAAACTTTGCTCCTAATTTGCAGTATCCATTTTCTTCAGGCATTGTGTCTGGTGGAAAGTATGGTGGCCTAGGCCACAAGTAACCTGAGTTCTGTCCCTGCTCTGCCGCTGGTATACTAAATGATCTTGAACAAGGCATTCCTCCTCGTTGTACTACTTTTGCCCTCGTACAGTAGGAAATCTCTTTGTAAACTACTTTGAGAACTACTGATGAAGGGTGCTGGTTAGGAGCTTTGCCAGTCTTTTCTCCCAAAGTTTGCTTGAGTATAGTAGCCTAAAGCAAAACTCAGGTCAGTCTTTAGGCCTCCCACGGTTTGTGCTGAAGTTGTACAAAACCTTGAATACGGCATGTTTTCATTTTAACAACTCCAGGGTTAGTCTGAGCTGGGCCCCCCCATCGTTAACAGGGTTTGCGAACCTCAGGAAATCCTTCATCGTCTGATCTGAATTATGAATTGGCAATGAAATCAAGATCTTCTGTTGAGCAGCAAAGGTTTTACGAGTCTCTGCAACACTGTCTCCACAAAAGCTTAGTTTTCTTTYGGCGGTGCTCAAACGCCAGCTCTGCTCTGCTGTACACTCTGTTCATTCTCCTGTTCATCCTTAGATGAACTTCATCCCAGATGGCTTCATCCTTAATTGATTCTGGACTGTGTATGACCACAACTGAGGCATGCATAATGTTGTCACCCTGTTCTGTGATATCACAGGCCCCTGCTGAACATGATCTGGGTTCCTGCATCCATGATATCATGTTCTCAAATGCAACATAAGTTTGCCCTTTCAATCGAACTGGACATCTTCCTCATCRCGACAGCTATTTTCATTGTGGTTTGAGCTGCTTACAGAGAGAACTAAGTCACAGAGCTACCTGACAATGTCAGAGTCATTGAATAGTGTTTGAGCATGCTTTCCAGCTAGCTGTGTAGTGGCTCTTTGCTTGCTTGAAAGGTTTTCATCCCAATGGCTCTTGTACTGTGTTTCAACTCTGTAAGGAACTCATTTTTATTCTATACAGCCCTTGGTAGGAGCAAGCTTAAGAAAAAGAAGATGTACCTAGAAGAAGGAAGGAAGGTGGTTTTGGTCCTCACTAGGTAGGTCTGATGCTTTACCAAAAATCTGGACGGGACCTCTGKTTTTTTTTTCCATGGTGTAAATGCACTAACACAAACAAAAGTGCAAGCAGAAAAATCTTACTAGACTTTCTGTGTTACTAGAAATCCTATCCAGGTCTTTTATTTAAAGCATGGTCAAAATGTACTTAAGAAAAAGAGCTGTATTAGCTCCTTTAATAATTTCTTTCAGTGTCTGTCAAAAATGGTCACATGGTAAACATTGAACAAAAATTTGGAATGTTAAAGGAATAAAACTCTTCAGGGAATAAATTATTTTTACAACTGGCCAATATAAAATAATACAGTACAAGTCTCTTAAAGTAGTAATTGATAAAGGAATAAAACTGCTAAAAGAGTGTATTTTTCATTCGCTGGAGCTAACTGTATAATAGCACTCAGCTGTATTTAATCTCCAGGGGCCTACGGAACAGGCACAAAAATGAGCGTAACTTAAAATCGACATGAGTGATCTTTCATGAGATCTATGCTACCTGCTGCCTACTGTCAACAGCCATGTTACTGCAGCAAGCCTACTCACTCAGCCCCACAGTACTTTGCCATTCTGAGACTTTTTTTTTATCTGGATGTTAAGTAGATAATTCCCAAGGCATCCCTATTAAGTGAAAAAGAATGACTCTTCCAGCCTGACACCTGGGGAAACTGAGATACAGAGAGGATAAAGCCTTTRTCCAGGGTCAGACTGGTTTGTTCTACCACATAATGTGGCTATAGTGGGCCTCGGAGTGCTGGATGAAAACACGCTAGAATAAAAATTTTCAACTGTGGTTTCACAGGATACTGCAAAAGAGGATTACAACTGTGTTGGAACCAGGTCCTTCAGCTTCCTACAGCGTGCACCTGTATGGAAACCAAGTATCAATTTTATATTAGTGACTGGTTAATTAAAGAGCTCTTTCARTGTATTATAGAGCTACGTGAGTGGGCTTCAAGGGCTGATCTCACATGGGCAAAAAGAGAGCATCCCAAGAGGGAGAAAATTCTCACGCTGTGTGGCTATAGTGTGATTCTTGTTTGCCTTAGAAGGAGGTCTGTCCCAGAAACTTTTTAAACTTTCATTGAGGAAAAGAAGATAAATTTTTCATTAGGTAGATACATTCAGAGAGATTCTTGGTTGAGGAGAGTGGAAAGAAGGTGGAGATGTGGAAGAATGCATACAAATGGCATTTCATTTATCCTTCTTACGTCTTGGTGGGTCTTTGAGAGGCCAGGTGATGTCCAGCTCGTGCAGGCTTCACCCAGTGACGTTCTCTCCYTGAGGTCTCTTCCTGTTTTTCCATCCACTGTTCAGACCGTCTGTCCCTGCAGAACTAGTTTGTTCTTCTTGAGATCAGTTGCACTGAAGCAGTTGTATAGCATTAGGCTTTTTAACTGTGTCTGTCAACTAGTTTTGGGTTTTCTGGTGCTTCTCTGCCACTGCCTGTGAGCTCATTCTCCATGAATTTAATCAGAAGTAAAACCAAGAGCTTTTATCTGAATTGTCTTAAATTTGGGGTGTATTTTAAAACTGAATCCTTCTTTCTATTAAAATTACGAAACTACCTTCTTTTCACAGCACTTCCTTATAAAGCTATTGACCCAACTGTATTAAATTTTAAAGACATTTGAAATTTAGAAATGGATGTACATTTTACAGCATTTCCGGTTTTGATAGCCCCTAAAAAAAGGAAATAACTGGCTTTTTTTTTCCKTGCACTGTTCACTTTGTTTTGTTGTAGAGGAGAAGATGCAAGAAACTTTGATGAGTGGGTAAAAATAGTAGAAGTTAAAGGTGCCTTTCTAAAGCTCTACCCCATGCATACCCTGTGCCCTTGCATCATCGAGTATACTCTCCTAGCCTGTTCATTGTAAACAGACTGCATTAATTCAGGAATAGTAGCATGCTCTTATCAATAGTACAGAAATAGTTTCCCTTTATAATCCACGGTATTAGTTACAATTTTCTCTCACTAATTATTTTAGRATAGAAATTGTTATACTTTGAGATCTGGGGGGATGAAATTTTAAAAAAAACCAAAAGCTAGAAAAAAGCTTCAGTCTTTTTTTTTTTTTTTAATGGTGGTTTTACACATATAGAAATAAGTGAGGAAAGAGAGAATGAGAATAATTTGCAGTATTCCTAACATACCCAATAATATATTTTGTTTCTGCCTCACTTCGAAGTGACCCAAATGAATGTTGTTTAAACTTGGCTTATTTTGTAGATACCCTTGAGAGCCTGGTAATAAATCAAATGCCAAACAAGTTAGTTCAGTAGTTTCAAAGTGGTGTGTATACGTACCATATGTAGACTGAATATCACTTGTGCCTGAACTTCACTATTTTTCTCAGTTGAGATCTGTCTCCATTCTCATGGAAACCAACCACTGATTGACAGTAATGCTGTGAACTTCCACTTATTAGCTAATGCATTTTCACTGACTTTTCATGAAAATAGGAGCTGAGCAGAGCATTATGGAATATTCATGGAACAAAATTCCAGAGAGAGAGGTCTCAGGGTCAGGAGGAGGGAGGGAATGGGAGACAGATGCCAGATTGCCTGTAGAGAGTCCAAGCATGTGTTTTTGTTTGTAGCAATGATGCACATGCCTTTTGCGGGTGCAATTATTGCTTCTGCCTTTGAAAGTTTCACCATAAATCTGTTTCTCAATCTCCCTTCATTTTTGACCCAAATTAACCTCTTCTCCTTACAGTTCTCTTACTGAACCTCAGTTTCTCTTGGGAATATCCGTGCACCACCGTGCTCTAGGTGTTCTCGCCTGAATTTTAGAGATCACTCTGAATTCAGATCTGTTTCTGGACAGATTTAATTCATTAAGTATTTCTGTCTTTTCATGATCTTCATGCACTGGATTTTATATTTCACTGAGTCATTGCAATGAACAACACCACATGAGTGAAAAAAATCATTCGCCCTTTATTTTTGGTCTCTGCCTATCATCCAGCTTTAAGCAAAAGCATATAATCTGTAAGTAGCTGAAAACTGAGACCTAAAGTATTTGAATATCCATTTAACATATCGTGACACTTTCCTTTTAATCTATCAAACGCTTAAAAATCTGATTTCTCTTGTTCTAGCAATAGCTTGTCTTATTTGAGTGACACCTCGGGTCTAATGAAGCTGACTGCAGGTGACTCACAGCTAACTGTGCAACAGATGTGGGGTGAAAGCTTTTAGCAGCCATGCACCTCCAAGTGGGAATTCCCAACCTGTAGTATCTGTGACATTGATAGTGTGCTATTTTCCCATGTCAGGCTCAGGCTTTATTGTGGACCTGACAAGTTCAAAGTCACATAAGCTACGTCTTGTCGTAGAGTGTTTCAGAGAAGAGGGATTTAAGTGTATTAGCATTTATTAGTTTTATTTAGGAAATGGACAAAAAATTGCATCTCAATATTCTTGTACTCTTAGGGAGCTTTGAACCTTCTGTGAATTTTCTAACTTGGACCTAATCCCTAGGCTGGGATGCTAGCAAAAGTGCTTCAGCTTGCTAGRTGAAGAGATTGCAGTTAAATTCAACTGCTAGTTGTGCAGTATCTGACCGAATAGAATATGCACTGGTTTTAAATGTATTCTAAGTTACCATGAAGAGCTAAGTATCAGAGTACAGAGTCATATCATACTATGTACAAAGTCAGGAACTTTCTGTGCCCTCTCCTTCTGGAAAAAGAAGATCATAGATAGCTTAGGAGCTTGTTTTGGGGAGAAATAGCATGTTGCCCACAGTTTTCCCCAAATGCTTGAGGTGCGTCTCCTGTGCACGTCCTGCGACGTGTAGGAGTGATGCTGGGAGAGTAAGAGCTGTGGAGTGGCTCTGCAAGTATGAGCCTTGCAGTGCTGGTAAATYAAGGAGGGTCAGATGGGTTGGCAGAGTTTTGTGGTTTCTGGTGTGCTGCCCACAGTGGTTTGAAGTAACTGCAGCCTGCATCAGTTCTGTCAAAGCTGAGCGGTAGACTTCATCCCACATGGGATGCAACCAACTAAATAGGGTCGGTCACTTGGGATAGCAGTTGTGTATGGATGCCTGTTGTCCTAAAGGCACCGTGAGTTTAGCGGGTTCCAGCCAAGAGCTCTCTACAATGCTATTTATCAAGAAAGCCATTCTTTTGAGCTAGAGGTGTGTATCTGGGCCCTCAAAATAGAAGTAATTTAAATGCATATATATGTATTTTTATTTATTTTATTTTATATGGGGCAAAGTTGCCTGAAGCCTGTTTATTAGTTAATAACCCCCTCCAGGTTACCGTCTCTAATCTTGTAATGAAATTGAGTTAATAAATCCAAGATATTATTAAATAAAGTAAGTATTTAATATTACTTGTCCTCTTTGAATCCAAGTTGCAATACAACAGAATTTCATTTTATAAATAACACCTTTCGTGCTAGCACCACAGGGCATGATTCAAAAGAATCTAAATAGAACATGAATGCTGTAATCAAATGCAGACCCCAGGAAGGCAGATTAAAAAGGCATGTTGCTGGTTAGCGCAGCAGACAGGGTAAGTATAGCGGGTCACAGCAGAAAAGCTAGTTACAAAAACAAGGGCACAATCAAATGAAAATTGTTTGCTTGCCCACACCAAACCATGACTGACTGCTTCTGTGTCCATGACCTGTTTTTTTTAATAAAGGAAGATTTTGAGAGGTTGTTACATTTTAATTGCTTTGTACTAAACAAGAAAACAACAGAAATCTCAACTCTGTGTTTGCATCTGGAGGACACTAGGAGAATCTCTATTTATAGTTAGAGACGCTACATCTGGAGAAGACTTTTCCACTAGGTTTATCTCATCTCTCTCTGTTTATCTCATCTGTTTGCACCCACTGCCAAAGGCTGTGTATCTCCTCCTATATAGAGGAACGTAGAGCAGAGGGGGAAGCCGCAGGGAACTGCCATGAGGCTTCCCTTGCAGAGATCCTGCAAGTGTTCAGTGCTGAGCGCAGGATTCGCAGGAGCGAAGGAACCTAGTCTCCAAATCCTGTGAAGCCCAGGATCCAGAGACAGCTTATAATCATGGTATGACTCCCCTTGTAGTGCTGCCTGGCCTGCCGCACGTGCCTGGCTCTCCTGCCTGTACCGTCTTGCCATCTTTCCTCCTCGAGGCGGTCACAAAGGTGGAGCAGAGGTTAACGGAGCAAAAAGCAGAATTAACCTCCGTGTGCTTATCTGCAGCTGCTCCCGAGGTCTGGTGGCAGCATGGGCTTTCTCTAGGTGCAGAGCCTTTGCTGCGTGGAGGGACGCATGGAGGGGAGAGGAGAAAAGTCAGGGTCTCCAAGCGCTCTCCTGCCTCTGCTGGGTTTCTTCCCCCTTTCTTTGCTGAGGTCACGGAGAGCATCAGCCGCTTTGAGGTTTGTCCTTAGACTGATACAAGGCAGGCTGAGAAACCCCTAGGTTGTACTGCTGTTTTTAAATGAATTTTGTTTAGCTCTGTATTTTGTGTGTGCGTATGCAGAATTGCAGCCAAATGCATTTAGCGTTCTAGTTCAAGAGCTAGCAGCCAAGTTAGGAGATAGAAATAAAACTCTGATGATTTTATTTATATATGTGTGTGTGTACAGGTGTACGTATTTGTGTGTGTAACACTGCGTTATGAATATTACAAAATAATATACAGAGAAAGCATGTGTTTTAATTATGCACCACCTCTGAGTTATTTGAATATAGGTCCCAAGAAGAAGGAACGTCAGTACAGTTGTCTCACCAAGCTACGTAAACAATGAAAATATTTCTGTAGGCAGTCTATTGCTTTTACTTTAACAGATAGGATCAAACTAGCCTAATGCAAAATAATGAAGCGCAAAAACTACCCTGTAAACAGTATTGCGGAACGAAAGGAAAAAAAAAAAACCCTTCCAGAGTGGTCTGCTGTACTCAAGGTAGATGAAATACTTAGTGGTGGCAGCAGCAAAAAATGAAATATGAGATCTTGCATCCCAAGTTATTAGTGACCTGTTAAAAGACAGGCTGAAAGGTGCCTTTACCAAATTAAAACTTTGAAAAAGGGCACAAATGGGAAATATAAAAATAAAAAATCGGAGGAAAATTATTGTCCTCCTGGCTCTTATTATTTTGGAGTTCGGAGGCGGCGGCCAGTGTTAACGGTAGTGAAACAAGAATGGCACAATTCAATCTCCTGAAATCTGTAATGGAAATAGTCTGCGCTGACAGGCAGACAGTTGGAATTTGCTGAGATTTTGATCATGATTGCGTGATCTGTTCACGGCATGTGTTTTTTTGTTTAGTCTAATTTTCAGAAACTTCGTAGGCTTTTTTTTAAAATAGAAGATTTTATTCAGTTCTCTGCTCCCTGTTTTTATAGTACAGCCTTCCCTAATGCTTAATGATACTAAATAATAAGAATGCCAGAGTGTTTAATTTAATGTCTGCTATTGATCTCTGGACTGTTGAGCAAATGACTTATTAAACACAGAGGGCCATATACTGCCCTCACTTCCATCTATGTAAAACCCCTAAAGGCAGTTAAGGTATTGGGAACCTAAGGTCAGTTGATCAGCCTGCTAATCGTGTTGCCTGCTTAGAAATGTTGAAGGTTTTCCTTGGCACGGTCAGGAATTATTTTTTCAAATTCCGTTCCATTATCCTTTGCGCGCCACTCTGCTCTCTGAGCACCTGGCTCTCTGGACACCTCTCAGTAATAAGGTTTCACCTGAAAGAGCTCACATTTGTCTCAATTTTCATAAGTATTTCTGGCAATGCTAGTAAACATGCAGGTAGTGAGAGGTGAACGATGAGCCGATCTGTAGGTGAGCAAAGCAGTTCTGAGTGAGATCAGATCAGCCGATAGCTTCTCTGTGTTGCCAAAAGTCCTTTCAGGCTTGTGACCTCTTTGGTATCAGCATGTATGAGCTAGATGGTCAGATTTACAATTTGCCGATTAGTCTGGTAAAATCAATTAGACCCTCCTCCTTCCTACAGCTCCCCGGTGCTGTATTGGTGATGTCACTTGTACTGCTCCGTCTTAAGAAGTCTCTTGAAAATGCTTCCTTCTTTTATTTTATTAAGATCACCTTGGTATTATAGATCTAGAAATGCTTTAACAATAGCTTCCCCAAAAGATTTGAGCCTGAAGGAGCTGTGATTTACTATAAATTTTGCATTAAAGACTCTCAGCTTTTATTTTCAACCATACTTCAATCTTAAGCTTGTCTCTGCCTTATCCACCTGCATCGTAGACTGATTGTTGCTAACAAAAGTCTATGGCAGCATTGCTTTGCCAGCAAGAACACACAGATGTAAAACTAATTAGTTTAAAAAAAATGTTTCCATTTGTGTTTTGCGAATACGGTAGTCCTCAGGAATTCGACAGATTGGGCAATTTTTTTGAGATTTGGGAAGCTGAGCTTTGGGATGGGCACTACACACATTCAGCATTGCAGCTCCGTCTCAAATGGAAGAGTCCCCTAGAAACCAGTGCAGATTGAGACTCCCCGGATGTTTTCAGTTATCTCATGATCTTTTAGTCTTTCGCCCCACTTTTCTGAAGTAGGTCCTCACCTGCTGTGCTCTGCTTTCCTAGTCATGACCCAAACCACAGCATTGCCGAGCACCTCGGTTCTCATCAGCAATCTGTGATCTTCCAACGCTGTACACGCRAAGCAGTTTAATAAGCTCCCTAATAATGGCTTGTAGCGTACTGGTTTCTTGTAGACTCAGGCCATCCCCCATTCTAGGTCTCCAAATGTGCTTGATAAATTATTTGAATTACTCTTTCAATTGCCATCTGTAGTTCCTCATAAAGAGACTGCTATTTGCTGTGCGTTGTGCCAAATCATGCAATAGTTTTTTGCAAAGCTAGGGACTGTACTGAAATCACCAAACTCATGTCACTTGTGAACTGCAGTACGATAAGATGTTAGCTTCAAGTAGACTACAGTTGCAGCCTTGTGAGATGAGAATGAAGGCGTTGGAACTCCGGCCCATAAATATAAAAAATTCGAGGGAGGTAAGGAAGAAGACAGGTTCGTGTACCTTGTTTTTTTAGAATACATGTATAAAAATATTATTATAAATATGCATCATAAAATGCATAAGATGTTCATATTATGCATAAATAAATATACACATACATACATACAGATAGATGCACGCACATATATATACTGTGACCTTCTCCTCCTTCCCTTGCCTTGAACTTCCTCCYTGAATGTGTCCTAATGGCGGAGCGATGATCAGATCTGAAGAAATTTAGCACTGCGTGAAACCTTGGAATAGTGACATCTGTTGAATTTGGACAGTTTTGTTTGTCTACTGGGAAATCGCATGAACTTCCCAATTATTTTTTTTAAGTTCGTGTTGCCCTCCTCCTCCTTCTCCTCCTCCTCCTCCCCCCCCACAAGGGAGGGTAGCTTCAGGAGACATGGCTGCTTTCTTGCTTTCTGGTGTGGTGTAAAGTTTTCCGTCGAGAGACAATAATGTACATTCCTCTGGCAGGACGGGATGGATTTTTTTGTTTCTCTCGCTGTTGTTTATTTATAAGACATTTCCTCTTGCTTAGTGGAAGTTTGATCGTAAGAGGCTCCAGTGATTTTCCTTCCCACCTCTCCCCTCCCTAATTTTCTCTGCCTCGGCACTCGCTCTGGAACAGAGCGAACTCAAAAAGCCCATCGGCGCAGGGCGYGCTTCACAGCCAAGGCCTGCCACTCTCCAGAGACTGTGAGGTGATTCTCCTTCGTCACCGCTTGGACCAGGAACCACAGCCCTGGTGAGTGGTGAGCTCCCAGAATTTGATGTGTCAAGGCTTCTATTCTCGGGGCCGCCGCGGCGAAGCAGGAAATAAAGGTTTTTTTTTTGTTGTGTTTTKYYTTTTTTTTTTTTTTTTTTCTTCTTAAATAAAAACAAAATCGGCAAGAAGCGCAGAGGAATACGGAGCTTGGAGCAGAGGCTGCCGAGCTGAGGGCAGGGGGGCTGCGCCCGGCCTGGCGTCCCCCCCGCCACCAGCGGGGGTCAGGCGCGGCGGCCGCGCCCGGGCTGCCGGCCGGGGGGGGCGGAGAGGGGGGGGGGAAATGTTAATCCTTCGCTTGGAGTTTCTGTCTGGCAAGTTTTCGTGCCTCTGTGTTCTGAGCATTTGCATTATGCTCTGAATACCTGATTGCCCAGCCAAGCAGAAAAGAAACTCGACAGTGGATGCATAGTAAAAGAAAATGCTTCTGTGGAGGCCACCTCTGGGAATAGGAAGAACTAGTTGGTTTATAGGCTGCTGGTCCATTTGAGGGGGGAGGGAATGGATGGAGGGTTTTGGTTTTGTTTCTGTTTTTTTTTTATTTTTTTAACTCTCTCACTCCCCTTCTGTTTTATTTGTGTYTGTCTGGGGAACTGGCAATCGGGAAAAAAGTGTACTTTGGAGAACTTCATATACAAAATCTTGGATGCTAAAGAATTAGGCGTCTCAGCCAACATCAAAGTACTTAACGCACAGTTATTTCCAGCCGTTGGATRGGGAGGCCGAGGCGTAGAAAGCTCAAGGCCGCATGGGGAAGCCAGTAAAAGAAAAAGGAGTAGGATGTGCATCTCTAGCTCCAGGCCCAGATTGCTCAGGGTCTCCTTTTGTCTTCTCCCGCCCTGCTGAATGTATCCCTTCTGTTCATCTTTTACTGCTGTAGTGCTAAAGAAGGCCGGGGCAGTGTGTGGGCTGTTCCATTCATCCTTCATCATCWCCCATATTATCTGACTTGAAGAAATGAATCATGTCTTGACTAACATTTTCTACTCTTAAGGAAGCAGGCATACAAGAAACACAGGGTAGTGGTCAAAATATTTGTATTTTGAGGTATTATCCTGTTCTTTGAAAGGTGTCCGTGGCAAAAGAACAAGATGTTTAATGGCACCAATGTGTCTCCCATGGGATATTAACTAGGAAGCATTCTTCTCACCCATGTCTTGCTTTTCAGTTGGATTCATTCAGCAGGTGTATCAGCAAGCATGTCTCTCTGACCCCCAGGGAGACAGCCCCTCTCCAAATGCAGCTGGTCACCTGTGACATACAGAGAAGTCCAGTCACCTTTTCCCTGGTTTCATGCCCAGTGTAAGTCATGAGGACAGTATGTAAAGGCTGGCTTTGATTAATCTTTCACTGGAATTATCAGAGGCTTTGACATTGACTTCAGAACTGAGCTCAAAATTAAATCACATGCAACCCAAATTAAAGTACTCGCTATTTCTTATAACCAGTAAGTAAAGTCATGCAAGACTTGGTGGTTTTACTGCTTGGCAGTTTTTGCAAATATTTTCCTTGGTTGTGATCCATGTGGGGTTCTCAGTCCCTCCCCCTGCTTCAGTTTCAGCCTGAAGTTTGACTAAGCCCAAAAACTTCAAGTGGAAGATAGGCAAAACCTCTGAGTTTCATCTGGTTTTGCATTAGAACCATAAAGAACTGTGAACTCTTTTTTTCATGTACAAAACCGTAAGTCGACGGTAGATGTTTTTCAGCACTGAGCAGCAAGGGTTAGCTCTCTCTCTTAGTTCCCTGGTGCTGTGGAACCTCTCTCTGAACCCAAACTAAATCACCAGCTCTTAACAAAACCCCGCAATTAAGTTGGCTGATCGCCTCAGTGAAGTGTCTTACATACACATAGAAATAACGTTTACGTACATCAAAGCCCCAGTCCAAATGGTCCCAGCTTTTGACTAAATTGATGTTAAGATCCCGACTTGGCTGTTGCATCACCTTTCTGCAGTGTACTCAAAGCAGCTGACAGATCCGAACATTCCAAACTTTCAGGCAGTTCACATCAGAGATAGAAACATAATGGATTTTTTTCTTTTCTCTAAATGGGCTATGCTGAACGCCCACACACACTTTTGGGTCTGATCTTTGAAGCTTATCTCTGATTTACTTTCTCCCTCCAGGCAGTGTAAGTCTGAAAGACATAAGTACTTCTGAAATGGAAAGTTCTCAAAGCGCAGTGCTAAATGTCTGAAACTTCAAACTTCCGCCTGTATAACACTTGTTCTCTGGCTATACTTGAAGTCAAGGGCTGTCACTCTGGCAACTTTCACCAAGAAGGCAAAACAATGTTTTATTTCTTTTTTAAGAGTCTCTGTGTTGCTCTAAACCTCTCGATGTTTAAATTATTTAATTAATGTATTTATTCTGCAAGTCTCTGCGGTAGCAAGGGAACTTGTCTTTGCTGGTATTTACGTRCAGCAATGTGGAGAAAATCGGCAGTCTTTCTTATGGTATAAGTTGCTTATTGAATGTAGTCCAAGGTTATAATGGTTTGTCTATGGTCTAAAATCATTAGGATGAAAATCTGCASTTTCAAATCATATTTTAACCGTCTGTTTAAACACTCTGGGATGGTAAGATGATAAACTGTCTCATTAGTAGTAGCTTCTTTGTCTACTGTGTAATAGTTTACCATAGTTGCTTTAAAAAATGGAAATGAATACATATGGTTGTTTTTTTCACAGATGCGCTGTTCGCTTCTAGCAGTAGCCATCTTAGTTACATCATCCCTTCCAACTGGTAATCTCAAAGTGCTTGCCACGCGCTGCTGAATTCAACCTCCCTGTTCTACCCACAGATAAAGTGGTAGGGTATCATCTCTCGCCTGACACAAACAAAGAGAAAATGGTAGTCTTTTGCTCGTTTCCAAACCACCAGTTTATACTTTTGGGGAAGAGAATATATATTTATGTAGTAGAATCAAAACCCCTGTTTTCTGCACAACAATCTTGTTTGATGTGATATGCTTCTTGTTCTGTGAGTGTTAGCTGCATCAGACAAGAACAAAGCACAGAAGAGGATGTAATGATAAAGATACACAGATTCAGAGGTACTGGGACACTTCAGAAGTACAAGAACTTAAGCTATATCCAGAGACAATTTTTGCAGTAAAAGGGCATAAAAGCAACTCGTGTTGAGTACATTGCCCATTTTAAGGTATACTAAATTTTTTTTCTTATTTTGTATTCTAAGCATATCTTTTCCAGAAGTTGAACAATAGTTTGTTTTCCAGGGTCACAACATTGGAACAGTGCTAATTTCTATTCCTGTAAATCAGAAAAGAAGGTAAAACTTGATTTTGAATTAAGTCATGTGACAGGGAAAGTTATGAAAGCAAAAGGGATCTACAAGTTACTGAGGTAAAGCAGCCACTAACCATGGATCGCTAATTATTGACTGCAGAGTTGTGTTGTGACATGGAACACTTGAACAATTAACTCATGTCCTCAGCTAAAGGATAAAGAAATAGCAAGGTGCATGAAYGGTAAAATGGTTTTTCTTCCTGTCCTGGGCTGGGAAGGGGGATGGATGAATAACGTAATGAGAATGGAGGGAAACGGAATAGGCTTTAGGAGACCTGAATTGGTATCCCAGATGCATCGCTGTGTGATCTGTACCTCTATCTATGTCTCACTTGCCCACATGTAAAATGGAAATGTTTTTTCCTGCCCTCACAGGGCTACCGGAAAGGAAAACTTGATCAGATTTAGCCAGACTCAGGCATGCTTAAAAAAAAACCTGTAAATACAGCGCGTAGATCCCCCCAGTTGCTGCCTTGTTTGTTTTTTCCTCTGTGCATGCTTCGAGTTCCTGGAACCAAGGCGAGTTCCAGAGCTAGCATGGGTCTGTGCTGCTGGCAAAACAAAGCAGGTGCAAATTACGGTGGAAATGAAATAGCTGGTGCTTGGAGGCGGTGGAGTGCCCAGTTCACCTCAGGGTATATGTCTGCGTTCACAAAACATGGCTATCACGCACACCCTGATTCATTAGATGTGTTATCTGGCAAACAAGAGGCCTAATCATATTTTAGCGGGAACATTCTTATGATAAACTCTGCTTTAGTGAAACTCCACGTATAGTGCAATTTCTCCCGGCCGCGTATATTACACGGTGAAGAAAAGCTACCCCGCTGCGTATCAGAAGGCTGTAATTTCATTTAGGGGTTCTATTGACATCGTAAACTGCGAGAGCAGAGCTCAAGTGGCTATTTAAGTCATAGGAACTTCAGACTGAAATTACTGCCTGGCAGTAACCGGCCCTCCCCCCACGGGCCCCCACGTACGTACTTCATGTTTTCATCCCTCTGCCTATAAATAATAAATCTCTTTGCTGGCTTCGGAAGAGAGCGGTTCCAAAAAACCGGCATTACCCACCACTCTGGCTGTCCGTGGTGCCTTCCCGACAGGCAGGGGAAGGAGCGGGAGCCCCAAGCCGAGGTGGGACCGTGCCCGGAGGTAGCCGGCGCTCCGGGGCTGCTGCTCCGCTCCGGCTCGGGAGGCGTCCGCCGGCCGTCAGCAGCGGAAGGTGAATACGCCCGTGCTCGCTGGTGAGGCTGCTTATTGCCATCATAGCTGACATACCTGACCTTTCCCGCTCCTAAGCTGTAGATATCCGCGCTGGGCCACGTGAAGATAAATGCACTGTGCCACCTGCGATCCACCAGGCTACGGCACATCTCCTATTTATACCGCGCCTCGCCGAAATCGCTCCCTGCGGCCCCGCGCCTGCCCCGCTGCTGGGAGAGRGGATGGGTGTGGGGAGAGGGCTTGTCGCTGCCCCAGCTCCATGCCCCGGAGAGCGGAGCTGAACTTCCCTGCCGTGGCACCTGCCGCACCTGAGCGAAAAAAAATTCCCCCTTTTTGTTCTAACATTTAAGTAATGCGCAGAGCAGCTGTCTCATTGACAGAAGTTCATATATTCCATCCACATGGGCTTGTTTCGAGAAAAGAGTGAAGTCAGGGAGCATTCGCTTTTTATCAGGAAAGCGAAGTTAGCCATTCGTTAGAGCTTGTCAAGAAATCTCAAATTTAAGCCAGGCACGGGAAGAGACTTTCAGTAGGATAATGGACAAGAATCGTTAGTTTTGCATGCTGTAGATAGCCGGTGCAGGCATTTTAATTTGACTATCTGAAAACCAAAGCATCTCAAGTTCACGTAAATGTTAATCTTTGTTTCCCTTATCCTCATTTTTTTCCAGATAGTGGGAAGGAAGTATTTTTTGTACTCAGTGTTTCCAAGACGTTGGGGTGCAAGATAGCTGTTAAATTACCAGTGGGAACAGAATTAATATTTATTTATTTTCTCTGAACCAGTTTGTCCATTCTTACATTTCATTTAACAGAATGATGGCTCACCATGTTAAATTATAAAAAGCACTCAGTTATATTATTAGTATTTCCATTCTTTATAAAGGAAACTTTGTTTTGCTTTTGGAGCTAGCTTTTTCCTGGAAAATCAATTAAATCATTGCCTCTCCCTCTTAAATGCCACCGTCCTGTGATTCCTGAGACCGTGGTACGGCTTAAATGAAACAGCAGCTTTGAAATTAAATAAACAAGGTTTATATAGTTATTAGACATGGCAGTCTGCAGTAGCAGGGCAGACTTTTCTGGTCTGAAGGTAAGCTGTTCACGCTTGCATTTCATCAGACTTTGAGCAATAAACTACACTTCTTAGTCTGGATAGGCCGTTATCCTAGAGAATATGCGTTCAATATTCTCCAGGAACCTTTGAGAGCAGCTTACACACGTGCACACAGCATAAATGGGAAAAGTGAATTTTGAACTCCGCGTTGCTGACTGTGGGGACTGGGGATGCAGGTGTCAGTAGCATCTCTGCTCTTTCTGCCTCTGTCCTAAAAAGCTCTAGCCAGGTCCTTACCCCCTTCTCTCCCTCCGCTTTATGGACTTCTGAACCTTGTTATGACTGAAGTTGCTATGCTGGCTGCGTGCATACTGCAAGTGAGAAAAAGTCCACAAACTGTGGATAACAGCAGATCCCACAATACAGTGAAATCAAAATAGGATGTTGTATGCCAAGACACAGAGTTCTCATGGTCCTTATCTCTGTATGGAATAACTGGAAGTGGTTACAGTTTCCTTCATTTAGTATAACTGAATGTATCGAGGGCTGAGTATCTTGAGTGAGATATTGACTGCCTGATGGCATGCGTCCTAATTTCAGGACGTGATGTCCTGGCATGAAGATAGGGTAGCCTTTTGTCCCACTAAATCTTGAGTGCCTGAAATCTAAAGCTATGTTACTGTATTGGTGTCTGTCCAACAAAGATGTGTGTTCTACTTGTACCATGTGGAAAAATGAATAAAATATCTAAAGTTAAAAAACAATTCATAAACACCATATGCACATACATACTGCATGCACAACTTCTCTTTGAAAATATTACAATGGGACACCCTTCCAGATTCTGGTTGTAAAAGACTGTAACTTAATTTCTTCTACAGGTTTTTAGTCAAAAAATACTGCAACAGAGTCTGTTTTCTTTCAAATCAGCAAAAGTACAGTACAATAGAGAGTGTTCTTTAAAATGAAATATCGATCTGTCTGTCTAACATACAGTGCTTCTAAAGCTACCGACCTCCTAACTCGTGGGTGCCAAAGACTAATTCACACCTGGGGATACTGAGGCAGAAATTGGTGAGATGACTCCTCTAACACCATGCCCTGATGGAGTCTGTCTGACCCCGAGTCCCCTGCCATAGCTGCTTTGATCAACTTGCCAGAAGAGCTGGTGTAGCCTGGATGTGGATGTGGATGTGGGAGCGGAGGGCTCTGCTGGTCCTCAAGTCATGTTGTGGGGATGAAGCTTGCTGCTTGGGAGCCAGAGCCTCTTAGAGCGATGATACCTGGCCTCGGGTGAGAAAAGGGGCTGTTCCCAGCTGTGGAGCACCAAACTTCTTGTGGCATGTATCTTCCAGGGGAGGCRTCATCGTTTCTGCTGAATGCCTGGCTCACCAGAAAACACAAGGAGAGGCTTGAGTGCTCTTTTGGTCCCGTCTCCTGTTTGCTACGGCACTACCATCGTTCGTTTTGCTGGCGTAGCGCTGCAGTGTCTTTGTAAAGCAGGAGAGAAGCTGTGGCACTGGGCTAGAAATGAGATGGATGACAGTGCTGCAGCAGGGAGAGAACAGCGAATATCTGACACGCTCTTTCTTCCCAACCCCGAGATCTGCATCTGTGTTTAATATTAGATAGGATCACTGAGGATAATTGTGGTTGGCAATTTTTACTTTTTAATGACTTAAAATGACCTGTGATGTATTAAGCTCAGCAGTGTCGCTCCGTAGCATGACTTCATTGTGAGACTTCCTGCCTCCACCAGAATGAGGGGTGCCGACGGTACCGCTTCATCCATATTGCTGCTTTCAGCGTGTGGTGCCCTGCTGCGTAGCGAATGCTACAGCTGTTCTTACTTTAGAAATATTAGTCGTCTGTCTGATATTATATCAATGGGACTTGCTGCTCCATAAAATTGACTGCTCTGTAGAGCAAAGACACAAGTACAAGGGCAAGCTGAGTCATTGGCTGTATTTGGATGTGTTTTCGCATACTTTTGTGGGGAAAAGACGTATACTTGACAGGAGGAAGGCTAATTCTTCTCTGTCAGTCAGTGGAAGGCAGAAGGTTTAGTGAGAAGAGATCAGATGGGCTTGAATGAATTTTGTAATTCTGAACGTATCTAGGAAATAGAGCTGAATGATGTATAGAGAACTCCTCTGTCAGTGTGGAAAATTAGAGATTTGAACAAGATGAGTTTAATACTGAAATGAAATGAGAAGAAGTTTATGATTAATAGGGTCTGGCAGAGACAGCATACTTATATATAATTTTGGAGGCTTAGGAAATGATCCTTGGGTAGATGTGGGTCTGAGGTTTTAGGGGAGATGGGTGGCCCCACAGGGAGCCCCAGCTGGCTTGTCTCTTCTCGGTGAAAGACCCAAAAGTTTTATGCAATAGGAGTAAAATGGAACAGTTAAATCTTCAATTTCAGAAATTCAAAGCATCTTTTAAAATATTTTACAAGGTTAAAAAGATAAATCAGGAATAAAGTATTTGTTCAGCTGAAACAGGCTTTTGGTTCATCCCCTCTTTAGTCCTGCTTCTGAAGCAACTCCTAGCAGTTGTTTCAGGGCAAGATGTTTTCCTTCTGGATACTGCATCTACCCAGCTGAGCAATACTGAACGCTGGACAYGGAGGCCAGGTTTTCTGATCCCTGCGACGACCAACCTGCGTCCTGAAACATCAGTTTGTTAGATTAACTCATAAATGGCAAAATATGGAGAGAGAGGAAATTTCCCTCGTCTTACATGGCTACAGATGCAGCTCATAATCATTACAATTACTCATTGGCCTGTGAGGAAAACATAAAGAAAATTATTTTATAGAAACTAACAGAAAACGCTAAGATTCACAGCTCATTTGTTATCTTTATTCTAGGCAAATAATTAGCTGTTTTATTATATTCTAAGGAACTTTAGAAACTTGGGTTGTATTCYCCCCTCAGGACTTGCTGAGGTTCTATATATTTTACGTTGTGCACTCCTATTTTGAAATTTTCCTTCAGACCAAGAATTATTTCTCCTTTGAACATCTTCACATTTTTTCCCTGTATAAGAGAAAAGCCGTGTTTCCATACCAATGTTTTCTGACTTACGATTATCCGCATAAAGTCAGCAAACACAGAATAATTACTTCTAATGCAGAATTTTCAATAAGCAAGTTTTATTAGAAATGGGGAAAGTGCAGCTCTGGTCTCTGCCTGCCTCTCTCCAGAGCCCTATCGTAGGGCACTTTCCTTTAGGTGGCACTCCCACATTAACTTGTGTACGACCCGAACAGCTGTTTGTGATCTGTCATCTGTGTCTTGAAATATGATGGAGAGACTTAGAAATTATATTAATTGTGGTGTCCACATCCTCTCTTCATTAAAAGTTGAAAATTGCTGTTCAAATATTTCATAATCAAAAATTAATCCCAGTCTACCTGTTCCAAATCATATATTACGCCCTCTGGGAATGAATCCCAAATCCCTGTTACAATTTGGATGCTCTCTCCTCTGGGTATTGATTACAAATTCTGGTTATTGTTCACATACTTTGTCATAGGGGGAATTAATCTCAAGTTCCCGTCTACTGTTCTGGGACTGAAAGCTATCTATAATTAAGATTTTTCTATTAAATGGATATTGACGAGGAGCTTTTCCGTCTACATTTTTGGGGTTATCTCCTGGCAGGGAAACTCCATCTCAGCTCATGGAGAGATTCTTCATGCTGAGTATTCTGACCACCAGTTTTTAGGCCACCGTGAGTACAGGCGTTTTGCAGGAGCCGGTGGCATAGCTGGGGTGTTCTTTAATGTTGACGTTGGGTAAGAAGATGCAAACATTTTCACAAGGACTCAGCAAAGTGGAGCAAATAGGATGGCTGAATAAAACCAGAAGCGTTGCATCAGAAATGTAGAGGAGGATGCGAGCGTGCAGTTTAGCAATCGTGAAGCGCCCTACAGTTGCAAACCAGTTGCCACACGAAATCATAACAATCTTAGTTACATAGAAGGGAGGAATAATCTGTCCTCCTTTTCGGCGGTGGGTAGAGTAAGAATGACAATACTGTGGTGAGAGGTAGCAGTATAAAAACAGCAGAGAGACCGTGTATTTTTGATCTGTGTTCTGTCTGATTAGTTTCAGCAACTTTGACTACAAAAACAACTGCTATTTTTTCCACGTAGATATGGTCATTTTCCATATAGCAATGCAAAGCACGGAGAATAGAAGTCTTCAGTTCCATAGCTGTGTCTGTCCCTGTTTCTTCACGGGAGGAAAATCGTATCAGAACAGCCCTGAGTTTCGGAGAAGCTGGAATCCGGACGTAGGTTTTCGTGTTTCAGACCCACCGCTGCTGCTAATAGACATGGTGTTTCCAGTGGCAACAGTTGGCTCACGCATTCTTTCACACTTCAGAAGAGATCCCCATTTCCCTTTTTTTTTTGTCTCTCTTCTTTAGCAGTGGGCAGCGCTGCAACCTTTTGATCATACCGACTTTGTACGTTACATGACTGAACTCAGCTATGCCAAACATCCTTTTAGAAAGTTTGACATTCGTGCCATTGGAAAAAAGAGAGGGAGAGAGAAGGGGAGAGGGGGAAGAATGAATCCTGGCGGCTTCCTCCTGCCCTTTTGATTAAGAGTGCAGTAAGCCAGTAGAAGAGGTGGGACTTTAACAAGCAGGAGTTGTGCAAGCTGGTTGTGATCTGTGATGTGTGCACACACACGCACACAGAGGAAAGGAAAGAAAAAGATGGAGGAAAAAGACGGACAACAGTAATCAGAAATTACTACAAGAAATTAATTAATTGTTGGAAAGTATATGGTGAAAATCAAGGAGACTAGATGAGACAAAGGAGGTGGCCTTTGGTGCTATCCTAAACCAGGTGAAGGAGGTTGAACTCAGGAACTTCCAAGGTCCCTTTCAGACCTAATAATTTTAATTCTCTAACACCTTTGTTCCTATTCATTCCTTTGCAATTGCTATTTTGTGTGTATATTCTAGTCTATCCTATTTTATTCTATTCTGTGATAAATTTTGTGTAACCATTAATGCTTCCAGTTCTTCCAAATTTTTGCCCACCTCTGTTACCCCAGTCTTGGAGATGGTGCAGAATTTATGGAACTGAAATAGCTGTTGTGACGTTGGCATGCAAAGAGAACAGGGACAAGACTTAGCTATTCTAGTATTTGCAAAAGATGACAGGGAGAGAAGGCTGTTGCATACCTTTGGACAAGTCATAAGACTTTGTTGTGTCTTCTCAGTCAGTCCCTTCATTTAGTTAAAATGCCAAAGGCTCATTGAAAAAAAAAATGTCTTTTAGCCCTGCAGTGAGTTAGAAAATTGCCCAGCTTGCTCCCTTCCCACCATGGCACTTAAGAGTTTTGCTACATTTCAGAAATTTTAGCTTCCTTTTTCTATTCCTCCAGAAAAGAGACATTCTCCCAAGAAAGTTTTGTTACTGGCTGCCATGTGAGGCGGCCGTGGAGGAGGCAGTGTTTGCATTGCCCGGGGGTACATGCCAAGCTCCTGGGGAGAGATGGTGTCAGGTGGGCTCCGTGACCAGCCTGCCGTGCCCTAGCACGTGCTCAGGACATGAAGTGACCCGAAGGGGCATCGTCATGTTGGTATTGCAGAGCGTCTGGGTCATCAGCCCTTGTGAGGGACAACTTCATAGTTCAGGCACATGGGGCTTCTCTCTGTGCTTCTGGGATCATCCCACCCGGTGCTCCACTTCCGTCTTTAGACTGAAGCCGATCTCTTCTGAAGTATAGGAGAAGGCTTTCGTAGAAGGGGAATACTGAGGGTTTTTTACATCCTCCTGCAATACAACCAGTGCTGGCCTTTGCTGAAGGTGTGCTACTGGACTGAATGAATCGCTGGGTTACTGTTTTGTGGTAGCTCCTCAGTTACTATTTTTGAAAAAGAGAGAGAGGAAGAAAGGAGAAAGGAAAAGGAGCGTGTAAGGAGAAATAGCAGGCCAGAAGGGGCAGTAATGTTAGACAGGCTCTTTAAAAATCCTAAAGAAAAAATGCTGAGTGTTTTAAAGTAAGTTTGTGATGATGTGTAAAACAGTTCCCTGTGTGAAAATCTATATTGATTTTTTTTCTTTGTTTGTATAGAGATTGTTCTCAGAATAGAAAGGCTTTGACATTTTGCCTTCTCATGTCCTACTTAATCAGTCATTTGTGTCACCCACTCTTGCATGCACTTGTGCTCTGTCTTCTCTCTGGCTGTCGGCAGAGGATGGCTACTTGCTACTTCATCCAGACCTTTTGTAGAGCCTCAGGTAATGGACAGTGGTGTTGGAGACCCTGCTGCAACTCTGGCAGGCATGGGATGTGTGGTGGTAGGGGAAACATGCTTTGAGTGGTGACAGGAGTGGATGACCCAAATTGCTGACTGTCATAGCCCATGATACAGCTGATTGCCGCATGTGCCAACCTACAGAAGTGTGTTGGCTTTCAAAAACCAAAGACTTCTATGTCGTCAGGAGGTGGAGCTTAGCATCAGGGTCCTTGCGCTTGTTTCCAATTGTTTCTAGTCAGAAAGATAGCTTCGGTTTTTGAATTTTTTTTTTTTTCCTTTGGCAAAGGTAGTTACAAACAACCTGTCTGACAAGATGATGTGAAAACAAGCTCTTCTTGAACATGGCTCATGCTAGTCCCCGTTCTTACAGTGAGATTTAATAGCTGCTGTGGTCAGCAAAGCCTCGTGTGGCCAGAGACAGAGAGAACTTAGGATAACAGTTTTTAGTGAAGGATGTTGACTTTTCCTCAGCGAAAGTGTAAGTGGAGAACCACAGGGTCTCGCTGTGCCACCGGCAGGGTCTTGCTGCTTGGCTTTTTGTACGGCACTCCCTTTGCTTGGCAGGATGCTCTCAGCTTCTTCGGATTTTCCTGTGGCAGGCCTGGATGTCATGGTGATGGCAGCCTCCCTTTCTCTGTCAGCATTGTCAAATGCTTTTGAGGGGGAAGGAGGCAGCTGGCCAGGAGCTGGGCATGTTGGTGCTCACCCTGCTCGGTGTCGTTGCGTTGAAGAGAAATCCTGTGGGACAGTCCGGGGGCGGTGGGGGCAGTTGAGCCTTTTGGGAATCAGTGCCTGTGCCTCTGGGAACAAGGGAGGAAGTGGCTCATGGAGCCCCGCTTCCAAGTGGCTGTGTGCAGAGGGGCTCACTGAAGCTGTATTTTTAACACAGTTGGGTATAAATGGCCCATTTTTACCTCTGCATACATCATCTACATCATCCCTTCACTTCCTTCCTCTTTAAGTGATGTCTTATGCATAGATTTGTCATTTACGCTCCAACTGCATTTTGCATTATTACATTTTAATGATATTTGAAGTTCTTTCATACATATTTGAGTTCACTGATATAAATGAAAAAAGAGAAATAATCAGCATACTTGGTTTATCTGATGGCATAAAAATGTTATATCCTAACTTTGGCAATTTCTTGGATAAGATCAAGCACAGCATCAAATAGTAAGAGAGGGTCCAAATACAGCTGTCTATCTGAATGGCTTTAAAGTTAGGTTCGTTCAGAGTCACCGTCTGAACTTTGTAGTTTGGCCCCATTTGTACCTCAAATAAAAAACATTTAACCAATTCTACCCCCTAAGCTTTGTAACTCGTAGGTTTGGTTAAAATGAAACTGAGATCTGAGTGGCCCTTGACCCTGGTTGTTTTTGGTAAAAATGAACATCTTGTGTATTGGCTTTGCTTGAGGATGCTCTGCATGATCTAGAGGGTCTAACCTCCTCCACCCCGTATCTCCTGCCGACTTACAATCTCTTATAATSTGTTAGGAATCTTGAGGCTTGAGGGCAGAATTTTGTGTAGGGATAAAAGATGCTTTCATGTTGGTGCTGTGGGATATTTTTTTTTTTAATTCTTTCTCTCATTCTCCATTTCATGAAAATTCATTAATCTGTGACATTTAAAGACTCTGTCTGAGAGGTGTCTGGAGCAGCGGCCGGCTGCATACATCAATAGTTTCTCAGAGTCTGGCACTCTGTCAATATTTGGGGGCCTCAGTAACAGCACTTAAATGCACTGCCTGCCAGCCGTCACGCTCTTAGCATGTCTGTAAGAGTCTGAATGAGCGGATATTAGCACATCAAGTCCTTTCACAACTGGCAACACTTTAGAGACAAACTGCTTGGTAGGTATCTCTCTTCTTCCCTCCCCTCCTGTTTTCTGGCATGTCTTCTTTGTTTATCTGATGTGATTTATGTATTTACACACAAATATGCATCCTGCAAGGAGGCATCATAAATCCTGAGGCTAGAGGTGGTATTATGGCATAATCTATATAACAATGGAAATGGGCTGAAGCTGGATTTGGACCCAGAACCAGATTAAGCTTGGGTTGACTCCTGGGCCAGTTGAGTCAGGAACAGAGTTTTGTTTGGATTTCACGGTGCCAAAATCTTTAGAGTTTAGTTCCAAATAATGAGAATCTTGGACAAAAATTTTACAGGAAGTGCTACTGTGGCAATATTTCAACCAGCTCCAAACCAGAAGTGGAAAACAAGCCATTTCAAGACTTGGGTTGTATTCAAATCAAAACTGTTAGAGCAGGTTCAGAATCCAGACCTTCTGTTCCTTTTTTAATCCTATCCCACTGCATAAATTGGATTCACAGCTGAATATTACTCTAGATTACCCATGAAACCTCCCTTTTCAGTGGGAAAAAAAAATCAGGGAAGCAAAATACAACTTTCTCTTCTTTCCCTTGGTGGAATAGGAAGTGCAGTAACAGAAATTCGAATTCACAGACATTTATTGCTGTCCTCCCCCCCTTTTATTTGGTTGAAATGTTACGGCCAGAGAACAATCAGYGTCTTCTATCATGCAGTCATGTTTATTCTCTCTTTACCCATTGTGCTTCACCTCTAGCTGGTTATGTTGCTGGATCTATGGCTCTGAAACCAGGTTGTCTAGAGAAGTGAATGGCCACAGTGTCTGGAATTTCAGATTGGCTTTTCAGAGCTGAATTGTAGGCGGAAAGCAGGCCATGAAACTCCATCTGAATGTTTCCGTTTCTAAGTATCCTTAGAATATTCATTTTTCATCCTATTTCATGCCATACATACCAGAAGGAGATGAAAGGATGGGTGCAGAGTGAGCCCTCCATTAGGAACATTTTCCTGACCAAATTTTGGGAACAAATTCTCAGAAGAATAAATCTGAACTCAGAAGCTCTCTGAAACCACTTCCTTATCATTCCTACTTCACAAGTCCAGTAACACCAGCCAGTGCCCCTCAGCTGTGACCTCCAGCACATCCTTCAGTGATARTTTGAGTCAACAACTTCTTAATCCTTTTCCAATAATGTTCAGAAACTTTTTTTTTCAATAAACTTCCAACCTTTCCCTGGTAACACCTGCCAAAATTTGGCATGATAACAAAATAGACAAAATTATTCTGCTAGAGCTACCTTGCAAGAGTAAGTCGGCAACAAAAATAGCTAACAACCCCTYCTCGATTACTTCTTTGCTCTTTTTAGCACTCTCTTATCTGCTGCCTTTATCTTGATTTTTCCCTTTCTCCAACTACAGCTGCATCTGATCTCCGTTTTCCTGTTTGTGTCCCCAGAGCACCTGCAGTTATACAGTATTTTGTCACCTGTTGGAAAAAAAGGAAAACCCTGTGAAAGTTTACAAATGTCTCCGCAGAGGCAGTGAGTAACAAGGGATGCATTTATCCCTGCTTCAGGCCAGGCAGCAAAGGGAAAATAAACAGGCTGAAGGCTTCTGTGAATATCGGAGATGCGTCTGGCTAGATGGCAGCAATGGCCAATAAGTACAATCGACAGGGAGGAGGATTTATTTCTAATTATACCAACTGCTCCTTTAGCATGGCGTGGGGGCACTCACGTGGGGAGGGGAATGGCCGGCTGCAGCGCCCGGTGCGGTCTGTACGGCTCTGGCAGTCGCCTGGCAGGAGGCTGGGGGCCGGGCACAGCCGCAGGGGCCGTGAAGTGGCAGTGATGGCTCCTAGAGCTGAGCAGCACCCCCAAGGATGGAGGAAAATAATGTGGGGTTAAAGCTATGGCGGGACTCCAGGATACCCGGGGCACCCAGGATCGGGCCCATACAGTAGGGGTAATCGCCCGTGTACTCTGCGGTTGCTCTTTCTCAGCCCGTGCTTTGTGCTGCCTTTTATTGTCTCAGCAAAGTAACACAGGAGCTTACAGTAGCCCACACACCTTTTGTACCCGGGGAGTACATCTCAAGACATAATGGGGTGCATTTGCAGCCCTGTCCCCGGTGTTCTGAAAACGTGACTGACTTTATTGTCAGTGACAGCCATGTGTGCTTTGAGAAACCTCACCACCCCCAGCCCCAAGTGCTGCACGTCGAAGTTGAAGAGTTCCTAACGTTGCATTCGTTTCTATTTCTGTGTTGTTTATTTTCTAACGAAAAGAAAGTCGGCTTTCGATTAAGCACGTTGGCCTCGCGAGATGCGAGGGGTCTCCAAAGGAGAGGCAGGCGGACCTCTTCCCTTCAGCCCCACAGGCTGTTTCCACCTCTTTGCAGACATTGAACTTGCATTTCCCATTCCTACTGGTGACAATTTTGTGGCTAAAGCCCTGCTCAGAGAATTTGGGGGTTGCCTGTGAGGCTTTCCACTAAGCAGCTCTTTCAATCCAGCTACCTTTCCTTCCCTGGAGGGATGAGAGGATTTGTCCCCAAGTAACGGGGGTACAAAAGTGCTGAGGGGATCTTGGGTTTCAGGCTTCATTCAGTACATGTCCCTGTTGGTTCCCGGTAGCTGTAAACGAGATGCTTGCTTTGAGCGCTGAAATTGATGAAGCAGGAAAAATACAGACTTGTTGTCCGTTCATATTTTACCTCTATTAATAAGTAATTAATTAAAAAGAAGCTGATGTTCCCATGATGGGCCGCTAAATATATGCAAGTGAAACTGTTGGCATTAAAAAGAGATTTGACTGCAGTCAAGCAGTTATTTTTATTATAGTAAATCATACAGGCCCCARTTGAGATGAGCAATCTATTGTGGTAGGCACTGTACAGACACGCCATAGGAGGTGCATCTAACCCCGACGAGCTTAGAGATGGCAGAGACAAAGCGTGGACAGAGAGGCAACCATAAAGAAACAAAATAATAACTCACCTTGGATGCAAAGACGGGGACTGAACCAAGAAGAGAATGCAAATCCCCTGCCTCCCTGCTCTTCTTTCATTAAGACGAGAGCTGGTCAACTCACAGTTCAGCCCTTAAGTTGAGACCCGGGTAAAACTGTTCAGTTGAATATTTTATTTGCTGAAAACTGCTTGCCTCAGATACAGGTTAGCCAAGACTATGGAAAAAAATGAACTGAGAAAAAATTTAAAAGAAATGTTTTAGAAAACAGAAAGGTTTTGTTTTAATATTTTTGAACAAGGTTTCTGGTTTTGTTTTGAAACAAAGTCTATTTTAATTGAAATGTATCAAACACGAACAGAAAACTAGCCCATTTTGTTAAATACCTAGGTGGTTTTTGTATTTTTTCCTTTCCGTGTTCTCAGTTTGGTCAGCTAGCCAAATAAATCAGTTATTTGCACAACTGTAATTCTAATTAGAATGTTGGGCCCTAGGGACTTGGGCTATATATTTCAATACAGTACACATTTATAATACCAAGTACCCTGCCTGGTACTCCATATATAATAATAGCAAGCAGTCCAGTGCACCGGGGAGATGAGGGCACTGGGGAAGACCCAGTGCCTTTTAGCTCTTAACATTTGTATTTTCAGTTGTAGTAGTATTTTGGAGGGTATTGCTTACAAGATAAAATTTGCATTTATTTGAGCAACTCACAAATGGGATTCACTGCAAAGCTATCATTAAAGGGAAATAAAGCAGAAGAAGGAACAAAAGATACATTCTCAGCGAAGTCTGACATGTAGACACTTTCAGAGATCCTTGTTGCCACAGGAAAAATGCCGTCTTCTCACTCTACCACCACACCACCCCCCCACTCCCCCCCAAAATCCTGAAAAACAAGCAAATAAGTACAGGGGCTGTTCGTAAAGTGCTGAGACTCAAACGCTGTTCAACTGTATTGCTGGCTGTTTCCAGTGTCCATACCTTACAAACTATTTAGTCATTTCTATGGGGTCATTCCTATCTTGAAGCAGTTTCCTCTCGTTCCAGTTCAAAACCACAGTGCCCGTTTTCTGGGAATGACTTCCAAGGGGGGGTTCTCTGGCATCAGGTATTCCTGAAGTGCTTGTTGCGTGTGTAGGTGTTGCCGCTCTTTGTAGGTAGCTAGCAGGAACTGAAGGAGTCACTTGAAGTTTCTCTGTATGTTACTCTTCCTCTTCTTGTTTTAAGCAATATTATTTAGTGTTTTCTCTGTTTGTGTGTGTCCATGAGAAAGAAAACCGTGATGTTATTCAACCTTATAACCTTGCTAGAGGAGGACTTACAGGACAGGGTGAGACGTTTCAGCCTGATACTCGTTCTGCTCCTTTCTTGCAGAAGAGCCCCGTAGCCTGAGCTCTGGTACCCAGAGCACCCTGCTGCTCGCTCTGCAGTGCCGCCGCCTGCGATTTGGCAGTCACGGACATCCCTCCAGGTGATGTTCTCTGCAGTGTGCAGGGCCGATCCAGTTTTTGGCTCTGCCCCAGTCCCAGTTGAAAGGCTCGGGTGTATGTCCCATATGATCTTTCTGTAATGAAACAGACTTAWGAACCCAACTGGCTTGGTGAGTTAGTCTTGGAGAAAGATGCCTGTAGGATTGCTAGGTCTTGACTGCTAAATCCTTGAGATTAGGACCAGGCTTTCTAGGGGACAACTCTTCAGTTCTTGACTGAAGAATCCTAACTGTAGAAAGCACTAATGCCAGTCTTGACCCGATAGTCTAGCTGCAGAATGACAACCAAACAGGGAGCCGTGGATAAAATGTAAGAAATGAGACTTGACCAAGCCCACTCTGACTCCCCACAGGTAGCCTTTGATGAGGTTAGCTTTGTGCACATTTTTGGAAATTTCTTTTGACATCTGTGAAGGCCTCATACCACTTTGTCCTTACCTCCAGAAGTCTGGGGCATTGCTGGGCGAAGCGASGGTCTGCTCCAAGCTGTCAGATTTCTTTCTCCCTTCCATTACCTCACAGCTACCCCATTTAATACTGTCTGATGGTAGGTGGCATGGCATTCAAGATAAGTGGAAATGTGGTAGGGAAAAAGGGTAGATAAATGGGTGGGACTGGCAGCTTGTCTAGGGGAGCTGAGAGTAGGCTGTTATGTGTAGGAGAATGGGCAAGCAGTTKTACTGAGTACACACGCGTGTAGGGAGTAGGGAGCTGCCTTCATTAGTCTTCATTTGTTCAGGATTTCTGCTGTTACATTTTGGCAGTCCTAGTACTCGACACTAATGCTTGAGAATATTCCCATGAGATTACTTGGTGCCTCCGAGACTTGCAGCCTCAACAAGAGAGGTGCAGGAACACAGGTCCTCCTGCTGTTGCCACCAGCGCCCTGGTGTCAAAAATTTTGGAGAACGGAAATTTTTACTGCTGGTGGTTGCTGTTTTCTTTGTGCGCTGACTGCTACTGTACCAAGCAAAGGTTTGTCTAGACCAGAGCTCAGGGTTACTTATTATCCTCATAATCCATTTCCTTTTGCCAACAGCGGTGGCTTATGTGGATAAGTCAGAAGGGAATGCTCACATCATGGGTAGCCTTTTTTCTATGATCTTCATTAAGCTTTGGACCATTAGCTCAAGATGCGTGATTATTTTGTTTGTTCGAACAGCAAGACAAGCAGAGTCTCCTCTGAGTGTTTCTTTCAAGCAAACCAGCATGACTGAAAACTGGGAGCTTGCCAGAAAATGTTACGTGAAATAGTAGTGGCAGGTTTATCTTAGTGTGGGCGGGGAGAGAGCTGTACCCTCTATTTTACTACTTCAAACATGCAGTGTCCATATGCCATAGTTGAGCTGGTTTATGGATGGAGTATGAAGGCTACTACTTCATCTACTTCGTGCAAACACTGTGCGAGCGCTGTAGATGTATAGTCTTATGGATATGAGTATCAGCTGTTGTTGCAGTCCAAACACACAGCATCAATATTCAGTATGCTATAGACAGTCCCGTTCTTCTCCTTTATATTTAGTGTTAGTACACAGAGCCAAATACTAAAAGGGGGGGTGGTGTGTCACATGATTAAATTAATACCATTAATTATTTAGAAACAATCAAAGGAAATACAAGACATCTGGCTTTAAGCCCAAACAACTCATGGCACTGCTGTTGCCTTGTAACCTCATCAGCTCTTAGTCCAGTCATCTCTCTTCTTTCATTACGAACACAGGAGATGCCCCCCTCCCCCCGCTTCTTTCCTGCCTTGTTTCTGGCAGCTTGGAACACAGATCACAAGACTGGTCTATAGAGTTGTCGGATTTTCTGTGTATAAACTCTGATTAGTTTTACGATAAAAAGGCATCCCCCCCCCCGCATCCCCATGGTATACAATAGTGTTTGATTAGCAGYGTGTTGCAGCCATAGGTTGTGTTTTTCTCTTCATCTCGGTATTGGGAACTAGCTGCTCTGGGAGAGAAAAATACCGTTGTTACTGCAGTGCTGAAAGTCACTACACGTGTGTTAGAGTAGGCTGCGTGCAACGTACAGTGAGAGACGGTCCCTGCCCTGCAGAGTGGACGGTCTGCGTAGGCAGAAAGGCTGAAGGAGAAACAGCATCGTGGAGAATGGAAGCAGTTTGCCCGTGATTGTGCAAGAGGACTGCGACAGACCCCCTCCACTGACCTTGGCATTCCCCTTCCCCTGGCTGAGGGCAGTGGTCCTACCCTTTGTAGCCGTGGCCAGGCGTTTTCCATTGGAATGATTTTTCAGTGGAAACTCTTTTTCTTGAAATAATTTTTTTCCTTGGGAATAACTGTTTTACCCAAGAAAAGTCAAAACAAATATTTCCCAACTGCTGGTTCTGGGCGGCTCTTTACTCTTTTTTTTTCTCCTTTTTCTCGCTAGTTGATGGGAAATTTTCATTTTAGTTTTCTCAGAGGTGAATTTTTGTAGAAACACCTTCTCATGGGGAAAAAAAGACCTACTTGGCTGTTTTTTTATTCCAGCTCAGGAATAGAACATTTTGGGGCCCCTTTCCCCCCAGGTGATTATATCTTCATGATAAGGTAGTTCCATTTTCTCTTCAGCTCAGTCTTTATTAGTATAGATGATTTAATACAATCTAATAATGCACTTCTCGTTTTCTGTAGGTAAATCAGTACGTACAACTTCCTGGAACATTTTTAAGTTATTGGGGCAAAACAAAGTTTCTCGCTGMTCATTAGGATTCCACTTTTCTGTGTGCTGGTGAATGTGGACCCATTTTGATTACTAGCAGATGTGTTGAAGTCATTCTCATTACATCTATGTCTGTGGAGAGGCACTGACTTTCATTTTCTTACTTTAATCCGAAAAGCATAGTTTCGCTGGCWGTTCTCTTACTGGTTACTGAGAGTTGCTTTGAAGAACTCTTATTTTATGAAAAGGCATTGAGACTTCTGTCACAGTAAGGATCTCTAGACAGTCTTTACCTACTCTTGACTACTATTTTGAAGATGCACATTCCCAATTATCTGTGAAAAAGTATCGAAATATGCTTCCTTGGTTTTGAAAAGCTCTACTTTAGACTACTGCTGTCTATTACTTGTAGTATTCCATAGCTTACACTTGTCCTCAGAGAATGATGGCATCAGTTGAACATATTGGGTGTGATTTTTCAAAGTATGCAGTTATCCACATTTGGTTCCCACTGCATGCGATGTGTGTTAACACTACCTTCAACAAAGGCAGAGTTAGGCCCATGCAGAAGGCTTTAAAAACCAAAAACCGAAACCCACCTCTTGCACCCTGGGCTATTTGCAGGCAAGAACATATGTTGTAAGTGCTTCTGCTGCTTTGCAGGGTGTTTGTTGAAGGGGCTTAGACTGCTCTCTGAGTAATGGTGTAGTTCATTTTGATGCTATGATGGGTTTGTTTCTTTAATGTTGTCCCTTTATCATATGTTTTCGAAGTATTGTATCCCTTGGAACTAAATTTAAACAAAAATTCTCTGTATCCAATAAACTAAAAAACCTCTTAGATTAAGCTGTTCCAAGGTTTTGTTTATTTGTTTCCTTATACTAAAGCCAGTACTTTTTATTTTGTTGTCCTCAGATGTAGTCCTTATGTACAGTTTGTTGTTTATGTAAAACTTACATTGTTCTTTTCCTTTTTCTTCCCTCTCTTTACTTTGCCTTTTCCTAACATCTACCTCGCCGTGATGGTGGCAAGAGCAGCAGTGGTTGGCAGTTTTCCTCAACTTTGCAAGAGAGAGAGAGATTTGGTTGGAATGAAACCTTGCTCTCCGTACAGCCTGCTTGAGATGCAGCATTGAAAAGGTATCATCTCATTTTCTGTCTTGAAACCAAAGATGAAAACCACAAACAGGTAGAAATCTCAGTGCCAAACCACCTGTTGATTTACAGCCGAAAAGCCTTTGGCAATACGTTTTTCACTGTATGCAGTTGGAGTGGTTGCATGGCTGATACCCACAGTATCTGTCTCTACCTGCGAGTTTGGTGAAGAGGCTAATTCATTTGAGAAGATTTGGATTGAAATTTAGGTAAAGTTAGCAGAGCGAAGAATTTTCTGATCTTAGTCTTGCTTTTTGCCTAGAGTAGCATACATCACTCATATAACTTGGTTCAGCATCGAAAATACCGATCCTGAAGTGCCGCGCTGTGCATTATAGAGCAAAATGAGATTTGTTGAAACAGCTGTGTGTGGAGAGTCCAGATCTGCAATAGCATAATATCCTGGAGGTCAGAATTGAGGTGAATGGATGAAACTGTGAAGGCAAAAGTTGTGAAATACCCTGCTAGTAGCATCAATACTTTATCTTTTGAGAGTATTACAATTCAGAAAATCATCTGAAATCAAGTTAAAATGCTATCCTTGGACTGCTACACATATGCTCCCTGTGACATGTGTATTACAGAAACAGCCACTGTGCGCTAATATGGCATTAAAATTTTGGACTCCACCCACACAAATTAATAACATTCTTGAAATAAGAGTGATGTAGGATGCTGACACATTTAGGTCCATATGTTCTTGGACATGTGTCCTCCAGTGCATGAGAAAACTAGAAATCCCAGATACTCTTATTTTCCTTATTTCCTGTAAAGCCATGCTGGGAAAGTAGGAGAATGTAAGTGACGGCAGGCTTTGGCCCATGGATAGCTGTACAGTAGAGCCATATTTTATATTTTACATGCTCTTATCTGTTCTATTCTGTTAGTGGTACTAGTTGACTTCTGTGGATTTGCATAAGCATAATTTAGAACAGATTTGGGCCACGCTATTTATATTTGTGCAGATTGCTTCGTATTTGTGAAACAGTTATTTTCCGTGGATCAGTAGCATTGTCCAGTGTTGTGCAATGCTTTCATATGTATATATGACTGGTTAAAACACAAAATGTGTTTTGAAACAACATGACAAGGAACAGTAAAAGCTGCACAGTAACTGATCTACCCTTGGCTGTCCATATAACGTCCAATTAATGTGGTTACTGCACTCTGAAGCCTTTCCAAGGCTGAATAAGACATGCTGTGGCCTGGTAAAAGACTCAATTTTTTCCCAAATTTTCTAAAGATTTCTGTTACAGATGCTACAATGACGTGAGGACACTGTAATCCATATCTTTAGTAGCAGTAACAATGAAGGGTGTGAAGTATATCCCCAAAATCTGAAGGTGTGAATTCTAACCCATCAGCGAGTTGTGTGTGAGAATTCTATACAGTAAAACCTAATTCTGTGCTGAAGAGGAGCACTGTGAACTCCCAGCATAAAATAAAAGATGTTCTGTTCTCTACTGCACTATCTTGAGCCAAACTTGGGATCTAAAAGCCAAGCAAGGTTCTTTCATCACCAGTCTAAAGATGCTGTAAGTCAGATTGTCCCCTCAGGCTATATTTTGACRATGTAGTAAATCAAGCTTTGGGAACTTTCTACCAGATCGAGAACTCTGTCACCTCAAAACGCAAAGCACGGATCCATTATAAATTCGTTCTTCTGTTGCAGTTTTTAAAATATATTTTGATGTGTTGACTTTTACCAGCAAGCTCCATGCCTTATCTGGTATCTTCTATTCCCCGCTGCTAACATTAACACGTATAAGGGCTGGCAGAAATGTGATCTCACGCCCTCACATGACGCACATGAAATTTGTACTGTGGAGTTATCCATTAGTGCRGTCTGTTAATGTCGTTAATGATCAAGCACCATCAACTCAGTTACTCYCCTGCATTTTATTGTCTTCCTATTCTGCCCTTATTACTCAAGTCTGCACTGGAAGGTGGCACAGGCATCAGGAAGAGTAAAATTTGATCTCTGTTCTGAATGGAATTAGAAAATGCGTTGGATTTTGTACATGTGTATCAACACTTTCAATTCAGTGAGCTGTGTTGAGAAGAGTGAAGAAAGCGAAGTCTTGTTTTCTTGCACGAAATGAAGCCAGAGTGGTACAGGAAAAGTACACGGGCAAACTCCTTTTTGCCTGAACTCTAGAGAAGCTAATGAACAGGCAAAGCTTCAGAGTTTTGATCTGAGGATGAGTTTGGCCAGTATTAAAATTTGTCTAAAATTCTTATTGTTTTCTTCTGCCCTCCTCCCCTTTGCTTTTCTGTGTTGTGTGATGAATGTACCATGCCCAGATTTTGCAATTGTAGCTTTGTGCTTAAAAGCCACATTGACACAATGAATGTCTTTACTCAATTATATTTCAGAATTCGTCCAGGGAGTTTGTAGTTTGGAAAGACAGAGCTGCTTGCAAAATTTTCAATTTCAGAGATGTTGTGTACTTGAACCTATATGATTTCCTTGATCTTGGTGGGCCAAGATGATTCTCAATCTGATGATCTTGGTCTCCTGGAGAGAAGAGTAGAGGAAGAGGAAGGAAGAACTTTACAGTGAGATTGTTGATACCGCTATGTTTAAAATGTATTGTTTGCTGGAGTTTTGAGAAGTTTTCGATTTGTTTTCCCTCTCTCTCTGACCTAATTAATTTTATAGGATATTCCCAGGGTCGTAATTTATATGACAAATGAATTACATTAAAAGTTGCTGTCATGGTGTGAAACCTGTTGTTTATGGTAAATTTAATATGTATTCTTTCTCTCTATAAATAGTGATCTACCAGTGGTAGTTTGTTTTCTTTATTTTTTAGAAAATTTTGGGTGCATAGTGACTTATTGTCAGTATTAAAAATACTAAAAAACATAAATGAAAAAGGAGAAACATTGTTGTAATTCAGCTGTGGTTAGCAAAAGGCTTCTGAAGTGGCACTAGCTGAGAGGTAGGGCTCTTTCCTTTGACTTTTTCTTCTTTAAAAATAGATTTATGTAGAAAAGAGTCAAATAATAACTAGTTTACAAGTCTACTCACCAATTCTCGGCTTACTKTAAAATAAAAACATTAGCCCTCAAGAAGGGAGTTGTAGGAGAGAGAAGTACATACCATTTTCATTGCTGTGTTCAGGACGGTCCCATCTGCAGTGTTTGTGTTAGTGATGCTGTTTAACCTTTTGAGGCCCACGGATCTTTGYGCTATCTTTTTGTGCAGCCTTTTTTTATATCCATGCAACCTGCTGACTTCAGTGAGATAATACACACATTAAAACGTTTACCTTGGGCTTCYAAGGCTGCACACACTTTTCTAAAGGATTAAAGAGACGTGAGGGATAATTTCTGCTCCTGGTAAAAGCAGTAGACGTTTTACTAAGAACGAGAGCAGGAGCAAGTTTGCTGTAATTTCGGGCCAAAATACAAGTTTGGAATTTATTTGGATTCAAAAATTTTCCAGTAGCATTGCAGCTAGGTGCTTATTCCTGAGGTCGGGTAGTGACACTGAGTTTCCTTTTCCATAGAGAACGAAATGCAGAAAATAGCTTAAATGGGGATAAAACAAAGTACAGTGCATCTTTAACAGTTTTTGTTTTGATTAGRTGGAATAATCCAAGGAAGGGAACTTCTTTTGTAAAAATGTACTAAACGTAGCAAAACATCCCAGCATTAGTTCAGCAGAATATCCAAGCCTGTGCTCCAGTGCTGCACTGGTGCGGAGCGCCTGTGCCCTGGCACGGGCTTTTCCACCCGACTGTGGCCGGGTCCCAGCGGGTCGCCCACACCCCAGGCAGGATTTAGGGAGGATCTTTTGTTAACTGTGAGGAACGGCCGAGCTGGTAAATTTGCCGAAGGGGATGATAGCAGGGAAAGGGTGTTGTGCAGGGAACTTATTTTGAAACACTGGATGCACTTTTTTTAGTTTTCTATTTCCGTCCTGTGTTCCTGGCTTTTCTAAAGGACTCCTAAGTAATTTCAAAATTAAATGACTTCACTAGCAGTTTTGTGGCCCTCATAAATATGATGAAGACTGACTCTCCCTCTGTCTCACTTTTTCTTGTGGTGCTTAACAGTCTTACGGCATTTTAAAAATCTTCCTTCTACGTCAAGACAGCATATTTCTTTAGTTAAAGATAAGATTCAGAGGCAAATATAAAATAGTTATTTATGTTAGGTCTGCACTAACTCTGACTTTTTTTTTTTTTGGAGATGATAAGTTATTTTCCTTCCTTTAGCTGGATTATAGAGAACGTGGTGCTGTCCCACAGTCCCCAGCTTCAGTTTGAAAATGGATCAAGTTCAGGTTCTGACATACTTGGCAGAGTACCATCGTTTTTCTACCCCTCCCTCAATCTGGGCCATAATTGTGGATATCCTGTGGACTGCAGCCCAGAGACTGCCAGTACTGGGAGCATACGGAAGGGAAGAGATGATGGCAATAGCTTTGTAGCTTGACCTGACATTTGCATTGTTTCTCAGTTGCTAAGTGTGATGAGGGGAGCAGAGGGTTTGGCATGAACTGTAATAAACTGGTCRTGATTTGGAGGAGCAATCTCCCCTACCTGACTCAGATGTTATTACTAGGTGCTGTTTGCATTTAAAAAAAAAAAAAGACAAATAAGGGGTGTTTTAAATAAAGAGAAAGAAAACAAATAGATGGATAAAATCATACTCTAGGTAATTCCACTGCTTACGGTGAAGTTGCACTGGGGATAGATATTAACCCCATAAAATCCCGGGGTCACAGACAGCCTTATGACAGACCCTGATAGCTTTGTGGAGACAGATTATGTCAAGCCCTCAAATTTGGAAACGTAGCAATTCCTCTGTAGTAAGATTGCAAATGAACACCCATTCGGAGATTGCCAACATTATCACAGTTTGTCAGGGTGATCTCACAGCCCACAAAGCGCCGTAAGAGATTGCTTTACAAGTTCTGAAAGATTAGAGTGTTGAAGTATGTGACACCGGAATGATGCTTTGATGCCTGGCTTTGTCAGTCAGCCAGACAAATAAATAATATCCAGTGTTTTTATTAGTGTAAAGCATAACAGGTAATGGAAACGTATAGAGAAACATTTTCTTGTCACAGCTACATGGAGCACAGAAATGTAGGCTAAACGAAAATGGGATGTGTTAATGTCAAATCCTTCGAACAGGCAGTTGTATACCTGCGTGGGTCAGTAACTGCAGTGCAGCGCTTATTGCTATTTCAGCAGGTAGTAGTATAAGGCATGAGCATTATTGCATGGCTAAATGGAACAGCAAAAATAATTTGGCGGTCTTGGGTTTTGGTCATCTAGTGAAGCATGAAAACATATATTCTAGTAAATTAGGGATAGAGTTTTGGCTAGCGAGGAGCAAAGGGCCTGGACTGCAGAAACCATGTGTTCCTCTCCTGACCTGAGGGAGAGAGCAATGCAGGTGTGCAGTTAGGAGGTGGCATGGAAGTAAACAGTAGAAGAGTATAAAACACAGCATTTCTTCCCTGGCAGAAATTGTGGAAAAGCTTTTGGGTAATATGGCATGCTCAGAGTTTTGTTATGAGTTTCAGGTACTTAAAACTTAAGAGATCAATGTGAGAATAATCTACAAGCATGAAATTGGTGTTTGGGACTTTCTGTAACAACTGAACTTTATAGGGTGCCTTTTTCCAGATTCCTTCAACATTCGCCCAGATTTCCACAAAGGATGCATGCTCTGAAAACCATTTGTGGAGCCTCAGATGAGAGCCACTCACACTGGTAAAGAGTTCCAAACAAGGCAAATTTGTCAGTCTTTGTGCTTTGATACAAAATATTGGTATATTTTTGTATATACCAGAGTTCCACCAAAGATTAGCCATGGATCTGATTTATGTCAATTTTCAGCCTTTAAACTTTGTGGAACAGAAGATCTAAGATGCACATTTGTTGCACTCCTTCATTCTTACAGAGCCATTAAGTTGTAGAAACGTAGGGTCAGCTACAAACTTCTGCATCTCTGATCCGCCTGTAGTTAGAAAACCATCATCTGCAATTCTCTCCTACCTTGACACCAAATCATAATTTGTCCTTGACTTCGGAGAGCTTTTGCCCCTATTTCTCTGTCCTAATGAGCAGCAGAGTACTCACGGGTGCCCAAGCATTAGTTAATGATTGCTTACGCAAACCTGGAGAAGCTTGGATGAAAGACCCTGTGTAAGGGCACAGAATTATTATGACTATTATTAACTGAATGCCTAAACCTAGACAATGTATTTGCACATGTAAGTAATTATGATGCACTTCAAGGCATTCTGTTTGTAATGCTTTGTAATGCTTTGCTCTCCATTTCCTACAAATCAAATTACTGAGGGATAGATTTGATTTCCACATAATTTTGAAAATATTTTCTTTTTCTTTTTTTAATTTCCTTTGTATTAATTTTTTTCGAAGTTCAAAACACAACCAACTGTGACTAAATGCGTAAAACCAAACAAACCCCCCCTAAAGTATAATAAAATTAAAGACAGCCTAAGATGATATGCACCAAACAATGTAAATCATACCTAACAAACATGGTTGTAATAATATACCTTATCCATGTCTGATCCACTAATAACAAATACTTATTCAGAGAACAAATAACTCATTCTTTTTCTTAGTGAGAGAGAGAAAGAGGCAAGCCCCAAATTCAAATTATATCTTACAGTCTAAACAAATATGAAAAACCTGCCAAATCTTCTTATAGAAATCCCAACAGTCTTATATTTTCTTTGTATCTTTTGGGAATAATAAGATTGGGAGGAGGGGGAAAAAAGGCCAGTTTTTACTGGGAACGCATGGCCTGATCCTGTAGCTTTCCCCTGGGAAGTCCTTGCTGCCTTCTGTTGAAAGGTTTCTGTTGCGGGTACTGGATTCAGACTAAAACCTGAAGGCACAGCCTGGGGTTGTTTTTAACAATTAGGGTTTTTTCCCCTCCCTCATGAGAAGTTTCTTCAGAAGTGTAGGGTTGTCAAGCAAATTACAAGTGATACGTCTGGTCAGTTTATAAAGATTGCTACAAGAATAAAGACTGTTACTAGAAATTAATGAATGATTTCCTCTCTGCGTCATGTCAGAATAGGTTTTTGCCATCTTCCCATTTCCCTTCTGGTTGCAGGAACGATTATTGTTTACTTAATAGCATCATCCTCCCCGTCCTACACTGCGGGTGTATCACCATCTTCCCCAGGCCCCCGCACCCTTCCCTGGGATCCGTCCAGTTCAGTTTAGTTCTGGGCCGTGAGTGTGGTAGTTGGCACAAGGACCTCCCAAGGGGGAAAAAGGCAGACGTTCAGGTGTCTCGCAAGCCACGGTATACCTCACGTGCCACACGGTGCTTATTTGTCGTTCGTGAGCAGCTCCCGATGCTGCTGGCTGTGATGCCAGCTTTGCCTCATTGCCTGCTGGTGAGAACTCAAGTCTAATGAAGTTTGAAGAAACTGTAAGAAATATTTGCCCTCTCTCACGTTAGAGACCTTGGGGTAGAAAACATCCGTCTCGTGTCTCTTCTGTCGCCCTTGTTGTTGTGCTCGTCACTCCTCCCCTGCGGGCTGTGGTCGTCGGGGTGAGGAGGGTCTCAGTCCTCTGCCTGCCTACGCTGATGAAGCCGCTGCCGTTGCGGGGGCTCTGTGCCGGGATCTATCGCAGGGTGCCTCTCTGTGTCTTTTGATTTTGCCTTGAGGCCTCTTGTCACTCAGCAGCCCCCTCACCTCCTTACCCGCTCCCCTCCCACTGCCCCCGCATGTCCCCTCAGCTGCTGTCCTGCCCGAAATGCCCCCGTGCCGCCCCTCGCCCCGGGGCGGTCCCGCCGTGCCTGTGCGGCAGGAGGGGCCGCGGGGCGCAGGCAGCGGCAGGGGTGGRGGAGACCGGGCTTGGCCAGGCAAAGACCACCGCGTCCGAGGCCGTGTGAAGGAGAGCGGTGCTGGGCTCGTGCCGAGTCGTATCGCTACTGCTGGCCGTCGGCCCTGTGCCCCTTCCCAGCCTCACACCCTGTCCTTCGCAGCGCCTTGGGATATATATGTCGGAGAGAAGAGCAAGCAGCCCGGCAGTGATCAATGCCAGAATGACCCAAGTGGCTGATTTGTGTTGGAAACTTGAGGGGGTTTTCTCGTATATTCTCAGTATCTGTATAAATACCTGAATCATTTTGGAATGCGCTATTCTCCTTGCCTAGTCTGGGAGGTTATGGTCATGAATTTTGTAATTCCTAGATGATACTTCTTGTCACTATTATTACTTGAAGTTTAAAAAGCACCATTAGCTGAGTCCAGGCTGCCTCTTGCAAAGACCCACAGTCCAGTACATACGGGTAACATGAATACATAACGATAACAAATGGGARATGAGTAGCATCACTAGAGTGATGTAAGGTAAGGAAGCGTTTTTAGAGCTTCTCGTATTTTGCATCATGAACTTTAGTTTAAATTCTATCAACAGCAATTTTCATTTAAAACCAAAGGCACAGAAATTTCTCAACATCATAGCTGAGAAACATGCCTTAAAAAGGTGAGCCAAGCATAGCTGGTACAATGTCATGTCCCAATGTGTAACATCCCAGATTACTGCCACTTAAATTGTTTTTTCATTGAGGAATACCTGATTCCACCAACATGATTTCCAAAAAGGTGGTTTCTTCGCAGGCTAAAAAATGAACTTTATTAGCTGGAATGTAAAAATGTGTGAAAGAAATGGCTGTACCAGCTGCAGAAACAGAGATCCCAGTTTCAGATACAGACCAATCTCCTAGCAGTAGGCAAACAGCCTTCACTCCATTCCAAGTACCAGGGAGAAAATCTTAATGCACTTTATGTGTATGCTCTTTGACGTTCTTATTAAACACCAGATGCCAGGCCTTTTTCCCTATGCATCTGTATAAAATCCTGACAGGGCAAAGAAGGATTTGGGACAAGGCAAGGGTGTTTATAGCACAAGTTCTAAGGGGCTATGGAGGGCAAATTGACTTCAGTGGTAGACGGACTTTGGAAGGAAATGGCRTAACAGGAGAAAAAAATGAGAAATTCATGTATAGGCAGAACCTCAAAGGTAAAAAATAGATTAGAATTTATCTTTATATATTCTTTCTTTTCATAGCAAAATTACCTGCTTTATGAAGTGATGTCCTAGGTATTTAACCTGTAGTGTTTTCATAAGAATTAATTTCCATTTCCAAAGAGACAAACTGCCCAGAACATGTTTTAGGGAATGGGGAGAATGTATATCTGTTATATCTGAGTTGTATTTTCTTTGTATTGAAATGAAAATTAAATTTATAATACTGGTGTCATTCTTTGATTAAGAGACCTGAAGCTATAAAATTAAGCTTATAGTGCCTGCCRTTTAGTTGGGCTCTGCTTTAGTCAAGTTGGACAAACTATCAGAGAAAAAGAGGCTCCTGAATGTAACCTTTTAACCTCTTGTTTCTAGCACTGCAGCACATCACTGCACTGCCCTGTAGCACAAGAACTGAGTTCCGTGCTCAAAGTACGGTTCAGAACTTGAACTGCTGGTGTGCTGGCCCAGAGCTGCACTGTGACACCTTCAGTTAATCTTTCCAGATCAGGATAGTAGTTTACATGTCTCTGTTGAGATCTAGTGTCTTGTCTTGTGTTTGCATATCTCTCAGCTTGTCCACGGTTATAGTTGTTTAAATGGTCTTGGATTTTAACTTTGTTGGATCTTCCCTTTATAAGTTCTATTCATTTAGTCAGGGTGGAGATGGTGTCTCTGCTAGAGCCCCACGTGGTTTTTCATTTGCGTCTGCTTTTTGAATTCTCACAGGAAAGAGGTTGCGTGCATGAGATTTGTTTAAGGAGGCTGCATTCATTTTCAGTAGGCATGTCTCCTGTTGCACAGCGATAACACAGACCAGTTAAGGTTGCATTTGTTCTGCAAGAGCTCAGTTCTGTAACTCCTACTGGCAGGGCGTCAGTGGTATAGTCCATGTAAGTAGGAAGGATTTGTTTATGTGTTGGAGGGCTGAGGTGAGGCCTTAAGATACAAAGCCTCCTCTACAGCACGGCCCAAATAGCGTATTGTCCCCAGAGGGTGGCAATAGCAGATGTTTTTGAATGGCAAGACCAAGCCTGCAATATGATCAGGAAAATAATTCTCAGCGGAAATTTCACGTCATTGTGCTGTGTGCTGGTTTTGGCTGGGATAGAGTTAGTTTTCTTTATAGAAGCTAGTATGGGGCTATGTTTTGGATTTGTGCTGGAAACAGTGTTKATAACACAGGGGTGTTTTAGTTATTGCTGAGCAGTGCTTACACAGAGYCAAGGCCTTTTCTGCTCCTCACCCCRCCCCACCAGCAAGCAGGCTGGGGGGGCACAAGGAGTTGGGAGGGGACACGGCTGGGACAGCTGACCCCAACTGACCAAAGGGATATCCCACACCATATGGCGTCATGCTCAGCATGTAAAGCTGGGGGAAGAAGAAGGAAGGGGGGACGTTCGGAGTGAAGTTTGTCTTCCCAAGTAACCGTTAGGCGTGATGGAACCTTGCTTTCCTGGGGATGGCTGAATGCCTGCCTGCTGATGGGAAGGAGTGAATGAATCCCTTGTTTTGCTTTGCTTGCGTGTGCGACTTTTACTTTACCTATTAAACTGTCTTTATCTCAACCCACGAGTTTTCTCACTTTTACCCTTCCAATTCTCTCCCCCATCCCACCGGGGTGGAATGAGCGAGCGGCTGTGTGGGGCTTAGTTGCCGGCTGGGGTTAAACCACAACATGCTGAAGGGAAGTGAAGCACCATTTATTGATACGACTGAAGAGTTTTACATGCTGTTGTGTTATGGATAGAGTAGAGTAGTAAAACAGCTTCCAATTACCATGTTATCAGTGCAGCCACCAATTACAGAGAATTCACTCATGCACAATGCCTTCACACCAGGGAAAGTAAACTTCTACGATACCTAGCATAGTCATCAAACTCTCTGCATGCACATCTAATCTGTGCAACTGTTTCCTGGGTTATGGTCCTGTATGAATACAAGTATACATCACTGCTTCCCATAATCTTGCCAGTGGACAGCAAGAACAGACACACAAAATCTTGGGAAGGCATGTAAACAAACATACAGATGTCCTCCATCTCTCTCTCTGTGCAGTCACCATGTATCAAAAAACACAGCTATGATGATACATCATATGTCAGGGGAAAAAAACAGACTACACCCCATGCAGCCATCACACCTTGAAAATAGACATAAAATGGTAAGTCAATATGAATACACAGCTCCTAACAGCCTAATAGAATAGATCACACCACAGCCAGGTACATCTGTTCTCAGCACTAACCATTATCATTAGCTTAAAACACTTAAATTCACTGAGCTTCCTCAGGTCTGGGGACAAATTATACCAAGAAGAATCTGCTAAATAGATTTAGCAATGTAGCAAGCAGGGACCTTGACTACATTAAAACGATACATTTTGCATCTCAAAGGCTGTAGACTGTTTGCAGAGGAACAGTATGAATGAAGAATGACACTAACACCAGATAGCAATTTCTTTACCACTGTTTAAATACGGGGCTTGAAACCCTTGGACAAACAATTGTGCCAAACTGGAAAACAATTTGTTTGTAAAAAATCAGGCTTGCCTTGTATGGCAAGCCATCCACCATCCTGTAGCATGTGTTCCCATCAGGCTTCTGCATAGGATGCAAAGACCTAACTGTGACTGGACTTCAGACTGTGTGGCTGACAAAAATAATCAAATCTCTCTCACGTAGGAAAAGAAACAGGGAAACAGAAGAAATAGCGTGTTTCTCCTTGCCTCTATCTTCCCAGTCTGGTATCTGACTGCTGTGAAATGCGAGATACAGGTTCTTGCAGAGACCTTCAAGTCAGTCAAGTCATAAAAGCTTCAAAGAAGGTTTCAAAAGCAAACATAGAAAAAAGCAGTTTGATATACATGCAGCAGTGACTGCTAAGGTGGTACACCGCTGCTTGTTGAAGACTTGCTCTAAAGGAGCTGATGAGGAAGGTATGTGACTGATTCAGTGGGAACAGAACYGGCTGGCTCTTCAAAAGAAGTGGAAGTGGAGATAGGGCAAAATGACTATGATAGAAATAAATGTGTGAAACACTGTTTTTGATGATTAAAAATGTCTGAAAGATTCAAAAAAAATGCATGTATGTTTTGCACGTTAGCTGAGAACAGGTCCAAGGAAAGAGGTAAAGGTTTAGTTTGTATTCTCATACTTCTTGTCAGGATAATAAAGGAAATTGTTTGAACTTTATGAATGACTGTGAGGGACAAATACCTCTGGCAGAACTTCAGTATGTGTTTTCATATATCTTCACCCAGACTTGGAGTTCTTCAAAACACTCCAGCTCTTAAGAGAAAAAGCAATAGCAGGTACGTGTGGAAGGTCATCCCATTTTTTAATCAAGCTCACTCTTTTTTGTATCTTCAACAGAGAGCTGAGATCCCATGCTTCCACAGTGTCATCTTTTCCATATCTCCCCCTACCCTGTCTCATGCCCTGAATTTAAGAGGGGTTAAGGCTGACAGGAGTTCTGTGTTTCCCCACAACTGAGCAGGCTGGCTGTGTGGGCCTGGTGCCAGCATGGGAACGTGCTTCCCCCTTCTGGGAGGGTACAGGGTCTTTGCTGTTCGCCACCCTGACCTGCAGTTTGGTAAGCTGCTTTTCTTGTGTCTGAAAGGCCACATCATAACCTTCCCTTGCGAAGTCCTGATTCTTGGTGAGGGAGGTTCTGCAGTGGAGACTTTGAAGGATGTTTTTTCAAGGAATCATCTTCTAACGGGAGGAGTTTGAAGAGTCTTGAATTTTCAAGGCAATGTGAGCACTTTTGTGGAAAGATCACTTATGCAAATAAGCAAGATGTAACTAAACTCCTGTCCGTTCCCAGCAAGTCCAGCATTGCCTTTGTGTCTCTAATGCTGTACAACAGCAGCAAAACAGAGCTTCTGTAGTCCTAGTTTTAGCTTCTGGCCCTCAGTTCTCTGAAATTTTTGAATAGCATTTCTTCCACTTACTCCTCCCCAAATCTTGGAAGTCCACAGTGAAAATAAAAAGGAAAGTTGTGTCAAAGGCACTTGATCTGTAGTTTAGACATCTTTGTGGAGCAAAAGATGAGGTCTCACAAAGCCTCTTGGAGTACCGTTTTCTAACCTCTCCTATTATTATGTGTCTCATCCTCATGGACAGTGCCTTCACTTTTGAGGTTCGTGCCTTTTCTGCTGAAGTACAATATAGCGTAGCTAGGCATGAAAACTTCAGGACCTAGAAAACTCTGCTTAGCAGAGAACACTGGATTGTGCATACTTGGGAGCTCGGATCGCTGTAAAAATACTGGATGTCAATACCCCTTTCCCATATATGTTAAATCAAATCCTTGCCTTCAGAGTACCCACATAACCTGCACACAATGTATGGAGGTCCCCAGAAAACTGCTGTCAACAGCCATGCTTCTCTGGCACAGTCAGTCTCTCCATGCTAAAGGACAATCTGTAATTTTCTCGGGAGGCAGCCTGAGCCCGTACAGTTAATTCCCTGAGGAACTGGTGGTTAGCGTATACCTCACCACTCTCTGCTTCCCATGGGAAGTCTATTTCTTTCATCATGTCTTCTTAAATRTAAACACAGGGCATCAAGCACATTAAAAAGCCCCTACCAAAACAGGAAACCATATTGCAGCCACTTCTGTCTCTGGAGAAAGGCAGGAATAATTCATGGTAGGTATGTCAGATGGCATACTCAAAGCAATATCCGGATGGTGCTCTGGTAGCATGGTGGTGGTCAGGGAATCAGAACCTGAGTAGGATAGGTGAATACCATGGACCCTGGCAGGAGGAAAGGGTAGCTTGTGGCAAGAAATAACCCACAGCGTACGCCTGTTCATTCAGCCCCAGGATGGGGATAGGTGGGATATAATCTTTGTAAGAAAAAACAACTAATAGAGTTGCCAAGAACAGATATTTTATAATCTGTGCTAAATCTCTGCTGGAAAACATGAACAGCAATGAAACTGAGAAGACACTAAAAGAAATTCGGGGCAAAGTGCCAGACGCCCAGACGGAAGCAGAATGTGGACCAAAAAGCTTGCGACAATTGGGTAATTATGGTTTATGAATTTCAGCTTTAATCTGTAGTTCAGTGAGTCCTGATTAAATATCTGTTAAACACAATTAAAGTTTGTTTTTGTATTTCACCGTCTTGATCAGAATAATTAGAGACTGCGTGTTTCATGTCAAAAGTAGCAAGAGGAATTTTAGTGAATGAACATCGTTTTTAAAAGCCATTTGTAGCACCAGCTGTTGGCATTATTTTATATTTTAGTGTTATCAGCATAAAGACGGGTCCTCTCAATGCTGAATGCTTTCCAGCGGGGCTAAGATTCTGGGAAAGGCGTGATAGAGTAGGAACCGTGCCTGGCCATGGGGCTACGCGGAGGGCCCCGGCTGGGACTCTCAAGCTACGACGTTAGACTGTGCACTTAAGCGGTGGAGGGTGAGAAGTGCTGTGAACAGGTCACGTAGCACCCAGCCTGTGCTCCTCTGCCAGAGATGTTTTAGATAGCGAGTGCGATGAGTGATAGGAAGGATCATTGGAAAGGGCACGTATCTGATGAGCTGCATTTGGATTCTCTCATCGCGGTGTCTTATCAGAAGCTCCGGGTGTCCCAAGGGTTAGGTGTTAGAGTGTTAGCCCGGAATGGTAATTGTGGTAGCATTCCGAGTGCTCTGGGGAAGGAACCCTTAAACTGTGCTGGCGACGCCTTAGCAAAGGCGACAGGCTGCAGTCATGGCCCCGTGCAGATACTGGAAAGGATGGGTATGCACATGCCAGTTGCTGCAAGGACTRTGTGTGTTCGTCTCCATTAGTAGCAGTTTCATTTAAGTGAGGAGAGGGGATAACGTCTTCTAAGTTGTTCCTCTAAAGAATAGGAAATAAACCGTGTCAGGGGGGGAAAGCAGGATAGTTTTAAATAAAGGAAAGGTACACTGAGATACAGCTTCCGTAGATGGAGCTTTATTTTTTTTTCGAGAACCTGAAATGTATCTGAATGTCACCTGAACATATTTAGGTGTATAAATAAATCCTGTGGGGTGTGTGTGCATGTATATGGCTGACCTGGTTTTAGCCTTCATCTGTCTCTTTATACCAGCGACGATGAATCTTCAGTCGCACTTAGTGGTGCCTGAGGAGGGGGAATAAATCTCAAATATCATAAGCTAAAAATTGAAAATACCTACTAAGGAGACTTGAAACACAGTGCCAGTTTCTCCTCTGGAGTAAGTGTTTTACTGCTCTATGTTTAGTTTACTTCAAACAATATAGTTCCTTTGGCCTTTTTAGCTTCAGCCTCTTTGCTGAGTGTCAGAAGAAGGGGGAATGCAAGTGTCGTATGTGGGGGAGACTCAGTCTTCAAGCACAGGACTGAGACCCMGGTCCTACTGAGGAGTCATCCATTAGTAACAGCTCTCAGTCACCACTGGCCTTGTGGAAGGTCTGTGTGGCTCGTTATCGTCCTGCAGAACCTCTTCATTTGCTGACAGCTTAATGATTCAGTAAGAGAGTTGTGCTTATTGCGCAACTGAAAAAAGGTATTAGCTTGTCTATAGTTTCATTTTTTTTGCAAACACTGGTTAGTTTTTTGTACTGTTTCACCTTTCCAGCTAAGAGGGGGAAAATAGTGCCAGAGAAAGCAGAATTTCTAAATTAGCCTTCCGATAAAACTATAGATCTATTAATTTCTAAGTGAAATCAAGGTTAATGGTGAAAGAGTCGAACAGAACTTAAAAATCAAAGATACTTTGGAAGACAACATCAAAGGCATATCAAAATATGGTGGTCTTTTTATAAGCTGCAAGCCCTGAAGAGATGGTGCCCCTAATAGAGCTGAGGGAGAAAGGATCAAAGCGATGATCACATGAGTCTTTAAAGTAGAAAGAATATCTGGAGCAAATCTATGAAGAGACAGGTTTTGGATGAAACTTTCATAGCACTGGGATCGTTTATCAAGTCTTGAAGCCTGGGTACAGTACAAATGATCGGATTTCACCAGGGAAGGAGGGAAAAGATATTTGCTTCAGAATAGGAAAACTAAGACCAAGTGTTGTGTATCTGTGGAATAACAATATCAATGTTTAAATGTGTGTATATTTACATATATATGTGAACAAATACATTTTTAAAATGCCTATTTTATGGATTTTAGCCATACCCCCTTTCTTCAAGAGGAATATATTCTGGTGAAACAAAACACATCGGTGGTATTTGGTTGAGTGTATGATTTTTTATTTTTGCTTCATAAAGTTATGAGGAGAGGAGAAATGGAGTTAGGGCTTTTCTGTTACCTTCTGTTGCATTTCTGAATTACTCTGATTTTCCCTCAGAACCAGCTGCTTAAGTATATCTCATCAAATGGCTGAGCTTGTCCAAATCCACTACCCTTATGTCTGAGATAAAAAGAATCAGGACAGTGTGTAGGTCTCAATACGAGTTCCTTTATATGGGGGTGGGGATGGAAATGGAAATACTGACTTATAATTCAGCGTGTGTAGGCCTTTCACAACGTGTATAGAAGCCCAGTGAAAAAAAGGAGCTATTTCTTCTTTTGGCAAAGGTGTACATAGTTCTTCCACAGAGTTTTACACTATGCCTGGGGGTCATTTCTCTTTTAAAGAAGCACTGACAGCTGTGATGAATGGCATTACCTGGGAAGAGGGAATATCTAGATGTTTAAACAGATCAAGTTTCTGCGTATAGAAGAGTAAATATTAGGTCACAAATCAGACTGTTCTACTTTCATGGACAATCAGGATCAATTCTACGCTACTTAAATGTGAACTGAAAAGGCTTAAGTATAGCTGCATGCTGACATTAACAGAGGAGGGTAGTTTATAACCTGTGTACATTGTCACAGCTATCCTTTTACATGAAGTCATGGATGAATGCCATGTGCCCATGTTGAGTTGCCTCCTTGTCAGCAGGCAAGATTGCCCGTCCATCACTATTATCTACAACGAGGCTCATTACCTGCCAGCCAGTAAACATCTCACTCTCACCATCTGCAGTGAATTACAAAGTGACTGGGAGAATCAGGATCAGTTTGCCTTGCAGAATGATTGTCAAGTTCATTTTCATCTTTGGAGGCCCTTTGGAAATGGAAAAGATGGTGACTGGGATGGGAAAAAGGATGACGGCCATTACCCTCAGGCGTACAAGCTGAGTGACGCTATTCTTACATACCTTCCATTTTATCAAATGCAGGTGCCTTGAAATTTTCACAGCATGCAGGTGAAATAATTTCTTTTATTCTCGACTGGCTGTATCATTTGTGATATATAGTGGCGCCATTTTCACATGAGTGGACAATGTGTTGTCTCATTCAGGAAAGATTTTTTTAACAAAAACATTAATTGTACTCAGTACGAAGGCATCTCCCATTGACGAAGTTGATGTCCAACCCATCAGTGATCCATTTAGAAAGGAGGATAGTGTATTATAGTAATTTTTGCTGTTAGCATTTTGCCARTCAGTGGGGTTTTTTATAAAGCTACCTGGTAGCTTGACAATGATTGTAAACCTTGACGTCACTGCGTGGGCATACACTGAATTCTGAGCATCTGCTTTAGGGAAGACAAAATCTATTTCGTATGTCGTTTAAGGGAAAACTTAAATAAGAGGGGCAAATCAAGCATGTGTCAGTACTTTCTTGGTAAAGAGTCTGTTGGTGATGCACAGATAGATTAGAAGTCCCGCTGTTGGTAGTAGGGAGGCAGGCAGAGGAGTGGGAGMGTAGCAAAGGTCATTCTTACGGCTCTTCCCTTTGGCCTTCAGGGGACACCAGSATAGTGCAGAACCTGGCCCTGGGCTTGGGTGTCTGTCCTTTCTCTCTGGCCTCTCTCCCAGCAAAATGCAGAGTTAAAAAAAAAAAAAAAAAATTTTAAAAATGGAGTGATATGTGTTTGGTATGTCAGCCAATGGCCACATGTGCAGTGAGGAAATTTTCTCTGAGAGCTCCCAAAGCTCATAATCATTGTGCAAGACATAATTATACTCTTTAGAAATCCAGATCGGTCCGCAGTAAGGGGAGGATGGGAGGGAATGTTACAGACGGATTTTAACAAGTGTATGTGTCTCCTTTCTGCAACAATTTTGGTCTTAAGTGCACTTGGCTGAATTCTCATTCTCCCCCGGGGAGGGTTACTGGAGGGATTTCCAGGCTTTTCTGTCTGCCCGCGGCAGGCTCACGGGGAGCGAACACGCTGACGACCATTCTTCGCACCTGCCTCGTAGGCTCCCAGATGCTTGCCTCAGGGTGCCAGCGGGAAGGGGGGAATAGGAGGCGGCTGGCATTGCTCTTCAGCAGACAGTCGTCCCTCGTGGGAGTCATGAAACGCCAGCGGGCACGCTGTACCCGGGGCTTCTGAGCTGGGCAAGYGCTAATGACACTGTTTTACCTGATCCGGGTCAGATAAATAAAGAGGTTCAGAGGAGAAAGCTCTCCTGAACCCTTACTTCCCTCTCATAACGCTTCAGAAATAGCTGGTATTTAGCTCTGTGTAAGAGGAGAGCTTCGTRCCGGTACTTTACAGAGCGAAATCAAACTTAAGTGGAGAGCAACCCTGATTTCTAACTGGTTTTAACCGTCTGCTTACCTGACCTGATCCTTGTTTTGGGGCTTTGTCTTTTATTTTTGAAGTGGAGAACCTATTCAGATCCTTTGAGTTGTAAACATTATTTGCTAAAGGGAAYGATTTTCTGAACAGTGATTTTTCCCATAAAACAGGGCTTCAAAATGGCCTGCCATCCCRATTGTTGGTGATACCCAGACATCTGACTGACTAAGCATGTTTCATAATTCTCAGATTTGCTATGTTTTGAAACTGGAACAAATGCTTTAATAAAGTAAATGAACAATACCCTCTGAACCCTTGAAGGGAATGCAGATTTTGCCTGGGGCAGATAATGTCTGGAGCTTCACAGACACCCTGGCTGGAACCGGATAGTGGATTGCTGCAGTGTAGCCTCTCTGGATCGTACCTCAATATTCAGGATGAGAGGTGAACGTCAGCCTTACAGCAGTGTTTTGTATGTTGCGTTTGRCTACACGTGCATGCTGTTGTCACTTTTCCCTTTTACAGAGACTCTGCAATGGAGAGATCTAATTGTTGGATGCCAGATTATCAAAAGCATTTAGGTGTTTAARGATGTCACTGATTGCCTGAAGGTACTTTCAAGAGCGTGTTAGCAGGTTAGGGTCGTTCCTTTGGCACTGGATGCTTTTTAAAATTCTGGTCGCTGCCTGCTGTTATGTTTGATTATAACAATTTCTCTAAAGATCTTTGTTGCCACCTCCAAGGCTTGCCAGCTCGCCCAGCAGAGGAGCTGTGAGTACCTTCTAGGCTTCTCCTGTATGAAGCGTGTGAGGGGGGTGATACGGCTCCAGTCTGCTTCTTTCAAAGTACTGAGAAGTACACAAGTATTGAGAAGAGGGTGTAAATAAGAGGGAACTAGAAAAAAGGGGAATTTCAACTGACTTTCTAAAGGATAGGGAAAGCCTGTGCAATGAGCATTGCGCTGAAAGCCACACCACCACAGATGTTGTCATTGTGCTATGTTTGCTGAGCCGGGAGGAGGTGGATTTGAAGGATGGCAGGTTTGGTGGGCTTCAYGTTCACACTGAAATACTGAACAGACAAATCAGCTGCAATGTGAACTTCAGCCATTCGACAGTAAGCATAGCTTGGCTTGATAAACAGCCTCTCAGAAGAAGATACCGACGTCGCCAGTCCAGGCATAGAGAAAAGCTCTCCTTTATGTTATGTTTTGACTATTATGTGCTTCCAAATGGTACATTTAGTGACACTGATAGAGAAAAGATGGCTCTAAGTATCAGGCAAGAAGGAAACGATAAAATACCAAGCTGTTGAAATAGCATATTGACTAGCCAAAAGAATGTCTGGCCACATTTTTAGATGTTGTAAATCGGTATGATTATTTAGATCTTAGTTGAAACATGCTAAGTTATACTTGCAAAATATCCAGCCCTTTGTTTGCGATAATTCATTTAAGTAAAAGCTTTATCCCTGTGTGTGGTTAAGTATTTCTATAGGGGTCTTGATATTCTAACATTTCAAACGCAGATTTTAAAATCAAATTAAATGGAAGTGTCAATCCCAGTTACAGGTTTCATTCTTTGGGGTTTTTGAATCATAAAACATCTAAAGAAAAACCTGAGACAAACCTCAATCTGCAAATTGCAAAGCCATAGATACCCTTACTCTAGTGAATCAAGCAAAAAGTACAGAGATTTTCTAGCAAAGCAGCTGCGCCAAATAGCAATAGAACTACTAGCAGTTACACGAGGAGGAATTCAACACACTTGACATTTTGTAAGAATTTGGGAATTTTTATAACTTAGGAGGTGTTTTAGAAGTGCTTTAGATAGCAGGCTATAAGAAATAGATAAAACTTGAAAGAACATATCATGATTTCATAAATATGTTTTTTATTTAATGATATTTTCCAGAAGGACCACATAAAACCCCCTTGGAGTTGATAGAGAAATTCCCACCAAGCTTAGCGTGCCTTGAGTCAGGTTAATGGCAACTCAGCACCCCTAAAAATAGCAAGAGAAAGGTTTTTGGAACCTTTTAATTAAAAAAGTGCGATGGCAACAGAAGCATTGAACTACATTTCTTCCTAGACTTTGTTTGACAGAGTTAGTCCTCTGGCAACTCCCAATAAAAATTTTTCAAAGAGAGATGAAAGTGGTATTCTATACAAAATGTATGGCAGAATGAATTACAAGAGGAGAAATTTGTGGGGTTTTAGCTAGTAAAACACCTGTAAAAGGCTGCTTACATGTAGGATTTGAGGMGGACCTTGACTGAGCTAAAGCTTTATTGGTTTAATGTTTAAATAACTGTGGCACTGTTCACAATTACAACATTCATTAAGGCGATTGTGGATTATTTTGTTATTTGCTTTCTTTCCTTTTTTGCAATGTATGAAGTTCAGCAGAACTTGTATAAAGAAATGATGGTCCAGCATCCTTAATAGCATCTTTGTTGTTAAGAATGAGGTGATACAAGGACTCCAGTGATGGGATCTGCCCATCTTTTCCTCATTCAAATCTTCCCCTGACTTCACTACCTGGAAAGCATAAATATCAGCTGTGAAACGGAGTTCTGATTCCTTCTCACTTACAATTTCACAAGTGAAACAACTTGTTATAGTTTGTCACAATTGGGAATTTGTTTGATTTTGTTAGTTTATTTTGGTGGAGAAGTTTATAACATCCAGGCAGTTGAGGAATAAACAACATGCCTGTCAGTTGCCAAATCCTCCTCAAATGACGCCTTAGGACGTGGAGAATGACATTTTAATTGAAGTATCACATTCCGCAGCTGAACCAAAAAGGTCATGCTGGAGTATGGATGTGGCTGGATTTCAAGGCAGAATCAGTGGTCGTTTTGAAGCTTTTCTTGTAATTTTCTGTCTACATATCTTGAACCAAAGTGATGTAAGATTAGCTTGTCTCCCAAGATTGCTGCACTATATTTTTCAAGAAGGATTGTTAGAGGAAAATTTTAGTGGTATCTAGATGGCACTAGACAACACGCACCTTCTGGTTATTTACAGTGGGAATTTGAATCCAATTTAAAATAATTCTACCCTTTTGTAAAGGATTTTTGAGACTGCATCTGCATGCATATGAACAGGGACTAATGTTATTTGAAAGCAGTGCCTGTCTGAGTCTAGTGGGGATGGCTGGGCAGTCTTCATTATCCAGAAGTTTTTCTGAGCATCTTACAGCAAAAGTATACCCTCCAAAAACTGTGTTCCTTTGTACCCAAGCCAAGTAATTGTAACCTTCCTTGTCTTTCTGTTTGCCATGTTATCAAATGTACATTTTGTTGCCTGTACAGTTCTAGAGCACAAAGATGTGATATGTACAGATAATGATGCTGCAGATACGTAAATATATCCCAAGATGGCTAAGATAAGAGTTAAGTTTTAGGGCTACCGCACAAAGAGTTGCCACTGGAAAGACAATATCTGTGTGTTTGAATGTGTAGATTGGTACTGCTTGAGCATGGGAAGTTGTGGAAGAGAAAGAAGGTAGGGTCTTGTCAGCATATCAGCTAGAGATTACCAGTGCAGGGAATTGTAGTAAYAGGTGGTCTTTGATGCATCGTTATTGCCTGCGGGCTTTGGATACAACTGCTGTTAATAAAGAAGGAGAGGTTTTCCTTCACTGCAAAATGTAGCTATCCTGTTGTTGGGTCCTGAGGTCCTTCACTGAATCTTGCGCTGAGATGAATTCTTCAGAAGCCAGGATAATCCTTCATTTGACATTTACTCACTCAATTACCTTCCTGCATTTTGTGCAGGCCACATCAGACTTCTCAAATTTTATTTGTTCTTGCCAGACCGCATTTATTCATTAGCTGTATTTATTGTAGTTATGGTTGAGACAGCACTTTTATTGCAAGCCCCCTATCTTTGGTGGTTTATAACTTTCTGAAACAATTACCTTTTTGGCTGAAATTTCTCAAGCTTGTTCTAAGCTCAGAGGTGAATAATGTTTCAGTAAGTTTGAAAAAAATCCATTAAGCCATTTATGAGGACTAGACGTTCCAATAAACGTAGGCGCATTTATTTTTTGATGACCTACTTATTCCAATAAAGTACATTATTATTCTGTTTTCTTCTGTTTTAAATTATGTTGTCTTTTAAAAGAGAATGAGGACATTTTATACTGGATTTTTAGATGGGCTTCAAGCGAGGTTTGTTCACATGCAATTTTGTGCAGGCAAGCACACTTGTTTGCTACACTTAGCTCACAAACAGGACTGTTTATGGGTGCAAAAGCTTTTGGGGTTCAGTACGTTGTTCTCTGCAGCAAAACAACAGCTCAGTCCCCTGTGGCTGTGGTGGATAGTTGACAGAGTGCATATGCAAGTCTGACTRTGCAGTGCAAGGTTAGACAGACAAAATGAGGCCATCTTTTGAATATAGGTCCTTAGTTGTACAATGATGCTAACTCAGTATGAAGATTCAAATATTACTCGTGCAACAGTACAATGAATATACTTCTGCTGTCTTGCAGGCATGGGATACAATTTTTTATCACTCTGTCCTGGACAATGTGAAATAATTTGACAAATGATAAGTCTCATGCAATTGAAAAGGCAGTGCTTTTTTCTTTTTTTTTTTTTTGCATTGAACTTCTGCATAGACTATGTAATTAAATTCAGCTATGCTTTGTCTCATGTCCACAATATGCTTTTTAGTACATATGTAGTGTTTTGTATTGTATAGCTTGTGTACTGCATACGTTGTGAGGAAGCTCTAGTGTTTATGCACACCAATGTAGCATGTCGCTAAAATAACTCTACTTAATAAAATAAAGGTGTTCTAAGTTTATGCCAATGTAACTGAGAGCAGAATTTGGCCCAGTATGATTAAATGTACTGATGAACTTTGATGCTAAACTCCATGACCTTTGCACAATTAAAATATCAACTTTAACATTGCATTAGCCTAGCTTTCCATTTAATTATACATATTCTGTTGAAAGCTCCAAAAATGTTAATATTTTAAGTCTCTTCTCCCGTTTGTAATTGAACTTTTTTGTGTGATTGTTTTCTGCAGTAATCAAGAGGACATTAGCATGGACAGGAAATGAATCTGGAACTCTAGAGATTAATATTAATCTGCTAATGTCCTGTCCTGATGTTCTCAGGAATCCTTTCTTCTCTAGCACATTATGGTACTTTAGTAATCAGCAATTAGGGTAAGGTTTTCTCATGCCTGAACTATGTCCTCGGACGTCTTTCATTTTCTGATTGCTATGGGAATGATGCTTCTTCCCCCCATGGAGTCAGAGCAAAATGTAATGTTTCCTCTTCAAGAACCATACTGCTTAGACAAATGCAGGGCTGGAGGCTTAGCGTATTGTCAGGAAGGAGACTTGAGGGTTAGTTAGGTGAGTTTAAGCTCAGGTTATATTTCTGTACGGTACCTGCCGTGCCTCCATGTTTTGAAATACTTACCTTCATCCTGGCGCTAACTCTGCACAAACAGGCGTGGGCTCAGCGGTGGTGCTCTGTGAAACACAGACCCGTCGGGCCCTCATCTGCGGCAGCACTTCGGAGCCTGGGCCATGCTGAAATCAGTGTCAGGTGGGACATTCTCCTCCTTTGATTGTGTAGTCCAGGCAAGGCTTTTTTTGCAGATCCAGTCTTGCGGTGTCAGGCACAAAGTCAGAGGGAGCRTGTAAACTCAGCCCATTTATTCCCTTCCGCAAGGGACCTTGTTGTCCCAGCCCACAGACGTACTGATGCCACTGCAGAAATTATTGCAGCCCTAGGACTCCAGTAGACTCCACTGATACTGTTAAGTCTGTATGTGTAGGATTTATCCAGGACATCCTGTATACGCAGCTCACTAAGCCATGCTATTTCTTCCCTGTGATTTCCTCTTCTTGCCACTCCCCAGATGGTCCTGAAACATTGCGTCTCGGTGGCATTTAGGAAATGCAGACCTATCTCCACGTATTGCACTCTCCTTTGCATAACAAAGCTGAACTGATTTTTCTTTCTTTTAGGATGTGCACAGAACTAAGAGGGAATTAGTTTTCAGGTTTCCAGAGAGCTGTAGGGTTCTGTGGGTTGGTTTGGGGAGGGGGGTGTTGGTGTGTGTGGTTTTTTCCTTTTCTGGCGTAAGTGCCCCTGGTTTTGCTCCAAAAAAATTGATAGTCCATTAAAAACTTACCATGTTTGTTCTGACTTCTACTTTTATCTATTGTGCAACTCCATCTCAATAAAAAACCCTCTAGAAGGTGCAATATTGAGATGCAATGTTGACTTGATTGTAGCAGATCATTCCATTTTTTCCTAAACAAAATTTCATTGAAATTGTTGTATTTTCAGTGTTTCACTTTTGATAAATCGGCATCTTCCAATGGCCATATGTTCTATTGGAAAAATCTCAAGTAGTCCTAGTTGTATTCACCCAGATGATACTCAGTTTCATGATATGTTCCATCGTAYGATATTTAGTACAAAAAGAAGAAAACAAGAAAGTGATAGTGGAAATGACACTAAGGCCTGTGCTTGCACTTCAGAATAACCAGTTTTGAGTCCAAGCATCACTTACAGCTTTAGGTTTGGCAATTTTTGTTTTGGCTTAGGATACAGAATAATTTCCATTTATCTCAGATTGGGTTGTGTCCTTTATAGTCTGTTTGTTCCAATGAAAAATGCCTCATTATCTGAACCTTTGACTGGCCAAATACTTATTAGTGTTTTTGCATGATATTCAGGTAATTGAGCTTCCACTGTTCTTAGCAGATGAAATGAATTATAAAGTTGGTTTGATTTACTAGGAAATGGGAATCAAAATACCATTTTAGACCTCAGCCTTAGTTTTTCTGTGCCACCATTTCCCACCTGTATGTACATCTCTCTAATTTATAAAGGGTACTTTAAAGATAATTGTGGCAAAAAYGGAGAAGTGCTTGGTGTGGACTGTACAAGTACTTAAAAAGGTAAAGAGAATGAGGCAAAAATCTGGGGGAGGTGGTGGGAGGGAAGCCCAGGTTTCCCTGGCTGTGCAATTTCTGCTACGGCACAGGGGCTCAAAGGGGAGAGATTCACTTCAGGTGAGCAGAAAACCCAAGAATTTTGACTCATGAGTGCGGACAGCTTGCACTGGTGTGGTAAGCAAAGTTACCTCCCCAAGCTATCTGCTCTGTCCCAGCTCTGCAAACATCTGAGCTTCTTCTGAAGCATCCCATGAACCATGACAGTTTATTACCAAACATTTTAAAGAAAACCATCCCCACTTCTGATTTGCTTTATAGCCTTGAACTGTGAGCCATAGCATTTGAAAATCTGCTTCGTGAGCATTTCAGGCAGCATTGTAGCAGTGATGGATAGAGAGCTGGGATGGCAGCAACATTTGACATCCCAATGCCTAGGACTGATTCTAAGTCATACCAATTCCTTGTGCTCTAGCTTTGAGGTCAGGTGCGTCCTCCATCTGTGCTCCATCTGCTGAGCAGGAATGCTGATCTGGTGTTCTGTACCTAATGCGGTGTATCTACCTTACTATTAGATTTTAAAAAGACAAAAGGCTCTGAGGAGATCGGCAATGTGTAAGTATTTTTAAAGGCTTGGCTGGAAACATTTACACTTCATGCTTCAATGGTCAACAGGGGAGTTGCAGCAAGCAAAACTTCTTTAAACTCCCTTCAGAGCCCTTCTTTTCTATATTGATCCAGTCTTGCTTTTCCAAACGATTCCTGGTTCTCAGAAATACGAGCAGAAGATATAAGAAAGCTCACTACAGGCACAGCCTTTATGCTAAGGCTCTTGGTATCTTGCTGAGATATTGACTCTCTTAGGGCTGGTGGAATTTCAGAGTCTTCCCCCCTCTTTGAACTGTGTTGTAGGGATCCAGGGCTTTTTTTTTTACTTTTTTTTTTTTTTTTGACAATGCATATCATCATTTAAAAACAACAGTTTATTTTACAACTGAATTTATTCCCTGGTAACAAGGGGAAACTGAGGCAGAAAATTACTAGATCATACAAAAGATCATACAAGGGAGTGAGTTTCAAAGCAGAGAATGAAACCCCAGATTTAATGTGGGCTTCTTGAAATCAAAGGCGAAGCTGACTTTGATGGGACCAGCTTTTCTGAAGATAGCTCCAGACTATTCATCTGTTTTCTGTCCATTTAACTTTTGTCTTAGTACTTATAGCTAAAGGACGAGGAAGATCTGTTTAGCTGAGTATCCAGAATGGTGAGAACTCCTTTGAATGTTTATGTTTTCAAAACCAGACTACAAGTTACTTAAGGACTGTGTTGAACAGAATATTTTGTCACTTGGTGTCATAGGCCTAGCAAAATGCATTGTATGTCTAAACAAAGTTTTTTCAAAAGTTCATTGTATTTATTTAGTAATAAAGAGCTCAGTAATTCCGTCAGCATTTTTAAAGTTTGAAGAAGATTCAGGGTCCAAATATGCAACACTTCCCAGAACAAAATGCCTGTTGCCTTTGTTGTTCATTCCCAAACTGGCATGGTTAAAGGATTAGTTACTCAGCAGCRTTCTGGGTAAAAGATCAGACTGGTTTGCATTTTTTTGTAAGGCAGTTCACCCTTCCCTGTGGCAGAAAAGGACAGTTGTATTTATACTGACGAGAACTGTAAATCAGACTTGGAATAAATGTTGGCACTGGCTCTTAATTATTTCTGGGAGTTGGGATCAGGTACGGCTTACATTTATACCGCAGCTCTAAAAGGCCACAGAGCACTTTCCAAAAACTGAACAATGCACGTGTCCATTTTCTGTGGGTTTCAGCTATAGTAGGCTGCAGCCCACTGCTCAAACATCTGTTAAAGCAGTGGGCCCATTAAAAGAACACAGTGTTGCTGTAATGTGGTCATGCATTTTAATAGTCTCCTACTGTACTTTTTCATGCTTTTTTAGCCCTGTGGAAAACCAAGCAACCAACTGGTTAGAAGTGTTTGCATGAACTTACTTGCCCTGGGGTTCACTGTGAGTCCCCATGAAAAAATGAGGTTGCTGCTCAGGTGTTCTTGTTTCTTAGCAGTTTGTTCTAAACGAGTCTTGCAAAATCTCAGGTTTCTCTAGGGTGCAGGGAAGTGGTGGGGCTTGGGGTTTGGCAGGTTGTTGATGGAGGGCTTAAAAGGTCTTCACACTTTCCACTGTTGTTCATCACTGAACTATCAGGCCAGTGGTGCCAGATAGCCGTGGCGGGATAACTGCTCTGGAGTAGCTATTCACCTTGGGACTGGTAGAATTGCGTGATAATTTTGAAAAACCTCACTAGCCCCTAGACCATGCTTCCTTCTCTACTTGTGTTTAAAGAGGTGGTTGTAAGTAAAGCGCTTGCGCATTCTATTGCAAACCATCATGTTTTCACAAGCATTTACAGATTTGAGTCACAGCTTTCCCACATCTGGCAGCAAATACTGATTTGAGAAGGGAAGAGATATCACTCCCTTGATCAAATTACAACTTTTTCTTTGTACATTGCTCCAGCTGGAAATTACTCATTTTCCCAGCACAGCCTTGCTCTTCTACCCAGAAGGACACTTCCACACATGCATAAAAGGTGAACTGAAGCTGGGGGAGTTGTACTTTTGGTTTATTATTATTATTTTATTTATTAAACAAAAGTGTGGTTGTAATTCTGTTTTTCACTGGTGAGGATACTTTCTGAAATTTAAAATGTAGAAGCTARGAATATGCATGACTCTTTCCACATCATTACGATAAGGTGCTGAGCACCTACAACTTCCTTGGAAGATGGTTGTCGTGGTTTAACCCCAGCTGGCAACTCAGCCCCACCCAGCCGCTTGCTCACTCCCCCGCGGTGGGATGGGGGAGAGAATCGAAAGAGTAAAAGTGAGAAAACTCGTGGGTTGAGATAAAGACAGTTTAATAAGTAAAGCAAAAGCCACGCACGCAAGCAAAGCAAAACAAGGAATTAATTCACCACTTCCCATCGGCAGGCAGGTGTTGAGCCATCTCCAGGAAAGCAGCTTTTGCTTTCCATCACATGTAACAGTGACTTGGGAAGACAAAATGCCATAACTCTGAATGTCCCCCCTTCCTTCTTCTTCCCTCAGCTTTATATGCTGAGCATGATGCCATATGGTATGGGGTACCCCTTTGGTCAGTTGGGGTCAGCTGTCCCGGCTGTGTCCCCTCCCAGCGTCTTGTGCCCCCCCAGCCTACTCGCTGGTGGGGTGGGATGGGGAGCAGAAGAGGCCTTGACTCTGTGTAAGCACTGCTCAGCAGTAATGAAAACATCCCTGTGTTATCAACACTGTTTTCAGCACAAATCCAAAACATAGCCCCATACTAGCTTCTATAAAGAAAACTAACTCTATCCCAGTCAAAACGAGCACACTGGTAGAAACCAAGAACCTTAGGACCTTCTAGAATCAGTCACCTAAGACCTTTTGAACCAAATTCTGCCTCTAGCTACACAACATCAAGATTTTATACAATTGGAAATGCAAATGAAGGCATATTTCAGCTTCTTGTCTTGCTTATATTGTTCTAACTAGTTGTATACTATAGCTCAAATGTCCCAGTTTTCTTTTGGTATTGAACAAATACCATGGGTGCTTGATCTGATGAAGAGTGTTYATAGGTTGTGGATGTCTTAAGTAAMTAATGACTTACCACAGCATGTTTTTCCTGCTATGGGAAGACCCTSAGAAGGGATTAATTTAGCATGGTCATTTAGTTTCATTGCCACTTTYCCTAGGGATTCTCAATCTGTTATAAAGATTCGGTCAAGATCAGTGGCCAGRCTCAGGCACAAGTACAGGTTTTTTGTAGGCCTGGTACATCTCCTCCCTTTGGGGATGATGGTGGCGTATCGCTTGGTAATTCCTAGATTAAAGCTACAGGCACAAAGCGATACTTAAGCTCAGATCGGACCTTCCTCAGCCTGAGTTGATGGCCGCTTACAGTTGGGGCCTTCCAACAAACTGTTGACCCAACCTTTGCTTTCGGGGAAATGAGACTGAAAACATCATGCCCTTTGCCCGCGCCGGGCGGCTGAAGGTGGTGGTTTGGTGCCGTTGGGAGAGACAGTTCCTTGGAACCCGGAGCTTCAGCTCCTCACATGCAGGGACCTTAGTCTAAACAAGGAGTCTAAAGAATAGCACTGCATGTGCCTGTATAAACAGTCTGCAAATCCGATTGTAATGAGACATTCCTGAGGTGATTTCCGTACTCCCTCGTCCCAGACGGGCAAATTCTCCCTAGGTTACATCTATGCTGCTTTCACCGAAGGCGGTGCGGTAGAGCATGGATCACCGACCRTGTGTTTCTTAGGCCTCGTGGTTGCCGAAGCGTGACTGGAAGAAACATCTGCAGATGTCTGGGTTGTACAGGAGTTAACAGAGGGAGTGATTTAGGCCACCAAACGTGGATAGTTTATTGTGGCCTTATTGTAACTTTTCTTATATCATGAGGGATCTTATATCTTCTACTGACTGCACAGTCCTGGGACCTGCCTTCTGGCTGTGATTTATTTTTCCAGTTAAGTCATTGTTCATCATTATGAACTGAGATTATTTTTCTGTGTAAATTTGACAGAGAAGCATTCTTGAACTTGCACACATTTTTAATTTTAAAAAAGCAACAGAACCCCCTTTGCCCTCCTATAATTATGATACTAAGCAATTATAACTCTTTACCCTTTGGTCTTCACAGCATTCTTGTCAGATTAGTACAGGGAGAGGCTTAAATCAGGATGCTGCCCCTGAACCACCCCACCAGCTATGGGCTTTGAAGGGCTGTTTAAACCTGGATCCAGACACAATCGTGTCTGAACACTGGGAAGCGAATGCAGAAACGTGCCAGGGAGGCAAGGCCATGCAGCCACCAGATGCAGAAGTAATTTTGTTGTTACTGCTAACGCTGAAATCCTAAAGGAACAAAACTTGATTGGGGAACCTGTTGAAGGGGAAAGAAAGAGGCCTGCTAGTTGACCTTGGCAGATGTCAGATGAAGGAACGCAATTGACTCTTAGGAAGACTTGGAAGATCACTTGGGCAATCCAAGAGGGGGTGAGCAGGCCTTCCTGGCCACCCAAAATTTGGCATGAAGAGAAGCGCAGGTGCACCTGAGTAGGTCAGAGAGTGTTCCACTTGGCCTTTGGAGAATTTCAAAAGGACAGGTATGAGAGGCAGGCCACACGTCCTGATTCTTCAACAGAGGGAAGGTTATAGGAAGTCATGGAGCTGTTGCTGCGTGGCGTTAGAGTATCAGGATGCTTTTCAGGGGGGAAGAAGACAGGTAGTGCTTGAAGAGGAGCAGGAGTCCTTGCCTGGACAGGCTGAGACCTCCGGTTTTGCCTTTTCCATTGTGACACAGCTGGCTGAGTAATCCTGTCTCTTATAATTTATATTTTCTTATACTTGCTTAGAATGTAATGATAGCCTCTTAGCTAAAGCAAAACATGGTATTTCTTAGGTGGAAGAGAACTGTCCAAAAGCTGGGTTAGATATACAAGTATTTAATTGTCTTTGACATTTTTCTGTTCATGCTGCTTAACAGCGTTTTGCTTACCACTCGATTCATCTCTTTGTCCTAGTTTACAGTGTATATTTTTCTGCCAACCCCAAAAGCTCCCTAACCTTTGTTGCTTCTTGTTTGAGAATCTTTGTGGATATATTTGTATCTCTCTTCTCACTCACCCACCTCCTTCCCTTTCCTTTCCCTTTGCTATCCACATGTAAGTTCATAATTTTTACTATGGGTAAGGAAGCCCAGTTGTATTTGTCTCAAATTTTGAAGTCTACTGAAAGGGAGCAGGGGGGAAACTAGATTGGAGTGAGTCATCTTTCTTGGCTCCATGAAAGTTGGAACCAACTTCAAAGGGAGTCTCAACTTGGGGGCACTTGCACAGATGAATCCCAAACCTTTGTACGTCCTTCCCTTTCCTCCTCCTCTCTCCTCATGTAGTCCGAACAGATTTGGCAATTTCAGTTAAGCACGTCTGTGCAGTTTTTTAAAATCCATTACATAAGTTTGTTAGTTTAAGTCTCTCTTTTTTGACATATGAGCCTAAAATGGCTTTGATTTAAAAAAGGAACTTGGCAGGGAATTTGTTCATATGGTAAGATTTTTTTTTTTTTTTTAGTTTAGTTTCATTTATAATATGTTTTAATCATTTTTGGTGTTTTCAAAACAAATGGTGAAATATGTTTTTTCCCTTCTATTTTTGGCTACCCTCCTCTGAAAGGCCTTACTTCTCCCTTGTGTGTTTAATTTGGTGCTTTAAGAAGCTTTTTTAGATAGAGGGGCCTTATGCTGCAAAATCTAGACTTAAACATTCCTGTGAAGAGGGAAAATTCAGACGTAGATCCTGCTGGCCAGGACTTTGCATCTCAGGGCTCTTCTCTGATAACGAGCAGAAGGGTCACTAACTGGGGCTCAGAGTATGTACAAAATAGAAAATAACTTGAATATGAGGAGGAGAAAGGACGGAAGCAAGGGGAGACAACATTGTTTCTATATTCATGATCAGTGCATCCCAATTAYCTGAGCGATTATTATTTTAAGGAAWTTTTTTCACYATCTGAGATGCACCAAAGCAGATTGCTGCCAAGCAAAACTCCTTCTAGTCCCTAAACAGAGGGACTCTGTATTCCCTGATTGGCCCTAATGCCCCTGAATTTTCTTACAGAGGTTTTCCTTCATGATCTCCTTAGCACATAGAAAAACTCATAGAAGAGATTTTTGCCCTTTAGCAGGTGGTTCAGACCATGCATCCTGTTAAAATCTGTACAGTGGAATTGTCTCCTAATTTTTCGAGTGATCTTCTCTTCGTATACAAAGGTCCCAACTTTGTGGGGAGTGGGAAGGCAGGATGAGTTAACACTACACCCCTGAGGCAGCTGTCTTCAGGCTGGGACTTCAGAATAAATGCTTTTAAAGGAAATGCAAGGCTGATCACCTGGGCTGCCAGTCGCACCCAGCTATGTAGGAGACCCCAGCTTGTGTTTATACCCAGACTASCTGAAACAAAATGCATGTTGCTTTAGCAAAGGATAACAGCAGAGATGAACATCATGAACCTGAAGAACAGCCCCTTTTTTGAAAAGGGACAGGCCCTGAAAAAAAAATCTCCTCTACTTGTTCTTTGTGGGAAACACGGTTGCCATGACTGACTTAATTCAGGATGCACAAGAGGTAGAGTCTGCATGAATAAAGCAAAGGAAGAGATGATCCACCATAGGAAAGTATGGTCGAGGGGAAAATAAATCGAAACTGCATTTCATCCCGGTTGAGGCTGACATGTGAGGTGTAGGGAAAAATCTTTTGGGCTCGGAGGTGGGCTTTAGAAGATCAGCCAGAAACAAACACACGCAAAAATAAGAAAGCAGAAGGCGTGGGTGGTTATGGGGATTAGTATTGACATATGGAGCCTATCAGCTTGAAGTTACACGTTTATATCTGACCTAGGTCACTCATGCCCCAAAGTCATTACTGTCGAACAGCTGTTGGGTGGCCTCTGTGAAATGACTTAGGGGTCTGAGCCCAGTTTCTAGTGGCAGGTGTCCACATTACACAAAATCCATCTGTATTAATCGGCCCCCCATATCTGGCAGTCTCAGCAGAAAGACCAAGTGCTAACAGTTCACCACAGAGATGGAGCTATCCTATTTTATCTTGGGTGGCCCTTCAAGGAAGGGGCTGAAGAACTTTGGCAAAAGTATCACAGGAGAAGACAGCGCAGCCCCTGGCCTGCCTGCTCCGTGGTTAAACTCAGGCCACCAGTTTTCAGATCTCTCAGACCAGCAGATTTCACTAATACAGCATTTACTCTTGAAGTCAGCAGAAAGAAAGTATTTCATAACTGACTGCTTATGCTGTGTTGAATATACATCCATTTGGTTTCTACTTTCGGATCATAATAATATAAACAGGAAAACTACATTTTGAATTCATTAAGTTCTTCCTCCGCTGTTTATAAAAGATAAAAACTTCTCTCTCCTTTTTTTTTTATAAGGATTGATTGGTGTCATGTACATATTCGTTCCCTTCTGTTTATGCAAGATAATAAGAGTATTAACATGGAGGTGGAATAATGGTGTTTATAATTCCATCACCACTGTTTATATAAGATAAAAACAGTTTAAAAAAAAAAAAGAAAAAAGAAAAAAAAAGGAAAAACAGGGGGAGGCAGGGGGTAAAAATAAAAAGTTTAAAAAAAAAAAAAAAAACAGAAAAAAGAAAAATAGTGAGAGAACATTTGCTGTTATGTATGTATATTATTTTTTTCCACTTCTGTTTGTAAAGAATGTGAAAGAAAAAAAAGTGTAGCAAGTTGAAGAGGAGTTGATTCTGTTTATAATATTTCTGTGCTGTTTACCTAAGATAAATGAACTTAAAGTTGATGTAATGAATAGCTTGGGAGAAGAGAATTGGGGTGAAAGAGGGACTGGTGGGGTTGTGCCTGATACTCTTAGTACCTTGTAATCCTTTCCTTTACTAAAAAACGTGAACGATGTATACTGAATCTTTCTAGTGGGAGCACGATACCCTCGGTGAGGCAGGGGACACACGGCGCTGTCATGCCAGCTAATACAGCAGCCGCTGCCAGCGGGGTCGGAGGCTTTCTCTGGGAAGAGKACTCTGAGAACAGGGAGGATACTACAGTAGTCTGAAAAGATCTCATGAACGTTAAACCCCTTGGTATCATTGTCCATGGACTTAGTCCAATCATTGTGTGCCTGTATGACTCCGTTTTGTTCTGCAGCTTTGAAGTCTAATCCTAATTCCTTCAGGGAGAAAGGCTTGTAAAATGTCTGCATTTCAGAGAGGCAGAGGAATGCTACCTTTGATGCAAGCCCTATTGTCAGTCCTGCGCAGTCCTTCTGGTTCACCCTTGCTCCCACCCTGTGCGCGGGCATATTGACAGCTGAGGAAGGCTGGCAGATGGGAGCGCTTCCTTGGGACGAGCACCGATGTACCGTTTCCCGGTGTCAACCAGAAAGGTCATTTATACCTAATAAAAGAACAACTGTGTGGACATCAACGCACACACACACACAAAGTCCATGAGTATTCGCTTACTTTTACAAATGAGTTTGCTCCGGCTGCAGTCATGCCCCTCATGTGTTTGCTTTGCGCAAACATTCGAGCAGGCAGGCTTTACTCGAGTGAAAGCAAATGGCCCACTTTAAAAATCACGTGCTCGAATGCTTTCAGGTCGTGAACTATCAGCTTACCTGTAAGCGGTAAGTGCTGCGAGAGGTGGCTTGGCACACGCTTCTCACCTCCCTTGTGCAGTCAAAGGAATCAGCCCAGGAGCTGGTCCGACCTTCTGCGAATGGTGATGGACATACGTATACAACATTTACATATAMGTAAAAACGGTGAGGGAAAATCAAACTGCATCCCTAACCAGGAGTATGAGTAAATCTAGTATTGCATCAAAAACGCTTTTTGTCTTCTAAAAGAAGTCACTGTCTTTTGTAATTCCATAGTAACATTTCTCTCCTCTGTAATCCTGAATGAATCCAAATCCCAATGATGTCTTCATCTCTTCTTCCCAATTCTTACTTCAGCTCAATAAATTGTCTCTACAAAGCAAGCCATTTAAGCACATGCAAAAGTCCATTTCTGTTAAATAGAACCTGAAGTAAAGGTTAAATTTTAATTACATGCTTGAGTCCCATTGCATTCACACATTTGAAGTTAAGCACAGGCTTGAGTACGTGGTTTGAGGGCTCAAGGGTTTAACATTAACACAGTCAGGAGGCAAAAACAATGCTGTACGTCTGTCGTGTGACGTGGGCTATTGCATTGCTTGATCCCACTTATGCACCCCTGCTCCAAATGTCAAGTACTCGAAGCAGACTGTATATGCTTAGTGAACAGCATTGCCCACGGTAGATTAAAAAAAATAGGCTGCGTCGGGAGAAAAATTGCAATCTGCTGGTGGACCTTCCAAAAGCAGACAAGGACATGAATTAGTCAGGTAAATGATTCCTTGGAAATTTCTCTCTACTAATTGCCAGCCCCTACTTCCCTTAGTGCTGACGTGGAAGTGGGTGCAAAGAGCAGGGATAGGTCTGTCAGCAAGCAGGGAAGGAGTTTAAAGGAGCTTCAGTCAGAAACTTTTGTTTCTTAGRTGAATATAAATTGTCATGGGTACAAAATGTCATTTCCTGAAGCGAAGGCCACTCTCATCCCTATCTCGGAGCATTCCAACATACAATAATATGTGTCTTAATTATGGCGTTTCAGCACAAAAGGCACAGAAATKTCACTTTTCAGAGTTGTATAATCAAGTTGCTCCACCTTGCTATTAGGCGTGAATGGCAGCCAGTGCTCCAGGGAAGCCTGAAATTGAAAGAGCAGCGGGTGGGGAGCAGTGGGTCGGGATGGGTATGCATTTAGGAGAGCTGTGTGGGGAGTCCAGAACTAGACTAGCGGGAAGTGCTGTAAATTGGATTGAACACGTTGCTAGTGGACAGGGTGAAAGATTATACAGCATTTGTCTGTGTGACCGTAATGAGCTTTTTTCCCATAAAAGATTTGGGGAGAAAGTACTGCGTATGAATAGGGTCCCTTTAAGAAGCACTTTTAAAAGAGCTCATTTTCGATTCCAATCATGTATGTGCCTCAGCAAGACTGTAGCCAGATGCTTGTAGATCTGAAGAAAACAGCCCAACCCTTTTCTTATCATCTACCAGAGATGACAGACTTTAAAAACTCAATGGCACTTTCGATAACTTCTAACAAGAACTGGGACTTGTCTGGTCAAGGCTGTATTTCTGCGATTTATCCCATGGAGAGTTTTAGCAGAACCTTACACTTAGTGTCTAAATTAATGATATTCCTTCCTTTTTGCCATGACAAAAACCACTCTGCACTATATACGTTATGCTAAAGTTTTTGTCATGGACATATTCTGTAAAAGCTTTTTCAGCTTCATCATTTTGACAAGCTGATTCCATTAAATCCTTCYCAGCGATCACTTTCGTGTGGTGCGGGCGGGGGAGGTTGGTTGCTTGCGTGGGTTTCCCTTCTTTGAAGCTAGAAAACAGTGATCATCTGCCAGGTTACATGGTATATCTTTCCACTGCCCTGTCCCCAGGAAAACATATTTTGAGGAAACACATGCATTTTCTGTATAGCTATATTAGTAAATAGAGTCTGCTCATTAGTTGAGTCCATAACTTCTCTTAAAGGCTCTTTTAGGATGAGGACACGAGCTTAGCTCATGAAGCAGGTAGGTTGGTCTGTTAATGTCCATGTGCATTAAAAAGCTCAGGATACAGAAGACATTTCTCTCCTCGGTATTTTTCACCATTTCACCTGCACTGAAATGGCAATCGTTGAGTGCTCTGAATAAGGAAATCCTCTAGTTGTTCTCAAATACATGGTTAACTCAAAATCCTCCAGTGAAGGTTCACTGCAGTATGGTGATACCTTTGCCAAGTACTTTGTGCTATCGGAGGTACCAGAGGGGTCTGGGCAAACACTGTTGGCTCTGATCCTGCCCATAGTGGCAAGTGCTAGATGCTGGTGATAAGAGCTAGAGCTGATAAATGACAGAGTTGATAATGAAAGAAGAGGATTCTTAATTTTTAAATACATCCCCTCACAACATACCTTCTGAGGAAGCGAGTTATTTTAATCTCCATTTTATGGCATGAGGAAACTAAGATTTTGTGACTAAAGTAGATAGGAGTTGGGGGGGGGGAACAGATCCCACAAAACCTGCTTTTGTCTTCAAGGAATGCTTTTGATCTGCCATTGCTACGAATTAACATGGTGCAGAGCTACCTCTTTGCTTCATTCTTAATGAAGCCAGTGGAGTTTTTCATGCCAACCTCAGTGACGGACATGGCCACCGGTCTTTTTGGGATAACTGTCAGAGCAGAATAGCATTGCATACAGCCTGCTTTTGCATAAAAAGAAAAACAAAATCTTATCTCAGTAGGYCACCAAGGGTATCGAAGCATCTCGGATTCCTTAATTTATTTMTCTGTGCCACAAACCAAAAGCAAATTTTAAAGCTCTTTTTTCTTTGCCACCTACTAATAACTTCACCATCCTTCCTTTTCCAGAGCATTTCCACAGATGCTCATATTTCTCAAGCTGGCAGCTTTCTGGTCCCCAAGACTTGAGTAGCTGGTTATCTCAGCTTCCCATCTTATGTGGAGTTTATCTCCCTCATTTAAAACACCAAAAGCATTGTCTGCATGCGCAGACCATTATCCTGGTTGGGTTGTTAAAGTTACTGTAATGCTGACTTTATTTTCTGTAACAGTTCTGAACAAAATGTTTCCTTTGAAAGGTCTCAGACCTCTWTCCTCCCAACTCCTAATCACAGTAATAACCAACCTCAAGGAGTCATTAGTGAAGACTCAAACAATATCCTGTAACAAGTCAGCTATGAAGAAATTGGCATAGTTTATCTCTTTGATTCATGTTCTTATGAAAATAATGGGTTGCAAAATAAAGCTAGCATTGCTCTCATGCTATACAGTATCCCTTGGATCTGAGCCTTTCCTCCCCCACCCACTTGTCTCCCAAACTAACATGGAATATAACTCTGCAATCGCTTACGAGACAGGGTCCATATATAGAAGTGACATGTTCTTAGACTATAATGCCAATTTATTGTGCTGCTTCTTAAACTGACTCACTTATAAACCTCTTTTTGATCGCTGTAACTTGTTGCATTTTTAGATGAGCTGGGAAAGTGGTATAATGATTATATTCAACTCCAACCTATAAAGAAGGGTTTACTTTTCTGAAGCGAATGGATGCAGCGAACTATGTAAACTGGGTTTGGATAAGTTCTTGGAATTGTTTGCTTTTGGTTTTGTCTTTGTGAAATGGACACTTAARCGCTTTGCAGGAAAGCTGATAAATAGCGTAAGCTATGGCTCACCGCTAAGAGACTTTGTAAAATCTCTGTGTCTGCTGCTTGGTTTGGCTTCAGCAATCAAAGGGATTTCAGCTTTTCTTCATTGAAAGGAGCATGCAGGTGGCTTCTCAGGTTTCTTTAAGGATTTTTCTTCTCATTTGATGTGGTTCAGGCTCTAAACTGGGCATCAAAAGATGTCAGTTCATTTCGCGGTTCTGCTTTAGTATTGATCGCTTCAAGATCAGTTTAGCTGCCTCTTCTTTCCTTTTTTCATTCCATAAAATGGGAATAAGGACAATTCCCCCTATAAAGCAAAAGGTAACGTKCAGCTCGTTGGTGTTTTTTTTTAATAAATAAAACTCTTGAGACTATGCATGTTGAACTCCAGAGCTTCCAGGCACGTAAGTTTCTCTCTGGATGAGCTGTATTGGTATGGATGAACTATACTGTTTTGGGGAAAACTGGGAAGTTTGGAAAACCCAAGAAATAATTCAGGCAGACACGAGGCCCATCCCACCATTCATTTTTAAATATTATTTCCACTTGGTGACTGGGTGAGCAAATGAAATTGCCAGGCTGAGATAGCCCGAGATGGTTTGGTTGTTAAGGAGTGGAAGTCCAGGACTGGAACAGAGTGTCRCTTCAGAGGGTGAGTCCTACTAGAAAAGGTGCTAGGGACTTACCGTGTGGATTCTTTTGTATTATGTCTGACTGGGGCATATATACCTTTTCTCTTCAATTACATTTTGCAGTAATTTGATTCAGTCAACTACCCTGTGTGGTCCTCCATCTATATTATCAAATGGATACTCCAGTTAAGATTGAAGAGTTGGTGAAAAATAGCCATCTAAGGTACCCTGCTGTCTCACTACTTAAATTCCCTTCCTGTAGCATCACGTTGGTGGCGAGGGTCGTGGAGGGAGGCGTGTCAAAGTTAAACTGGTAAAATAAGGAATGAAGGGGGGAGGTGGTTTGGGTATATTAGCATTAAAACCTAGAATTAGGGACAGGTTCCTATAAAACAGCATCAGACTTGGTGATGAGGGATCAGGTTCAGTGATGAGACTGCATTCTTGACTCTTCAGCCACCTGTCCCCATCTAAAAGAGCAATGAAAAATTTAGTTCCCCTGAAACTCAGTTTTCAGGGCACGTGTCACAAAACTAACAGCATGCTATAGAGTACACCGTACTCAYACCGAATACAAAACGGAGAGTATTGTTCCCAGAAGCCATTTTAGTGGATCTTTATAAGGTAGTTTTGATTTATTTTAATAGGCATAGAGTGAGAAGAAACAGATGAAAAACAAATTCCAAACTATTGATTATGGCCTTTTAGAAAAAAAAAGTTGGTCCTTCTTCTGCAAAACTCAGAAAAAGCACATATTTAACCTGTCTTTGTAGATGCTGAGGGCTTAACACTGCATACAGTGGTGCAGCTGCATAACCCTGGTGACTTCAGTGGGTCTGCAGGGGTTTAAAGGCAAGTGAAATACTTATGTAATGCTTTTAGTCTCGTGCCAAGTGTTGCATACTGTCACAAGAACACAGTTCATGTTCGAAGCAGTACAAATTGTAAAAAGCAGAGCACAAACCATATGGTACCTTACCTTTCAAGGATTTGCTGCTCTTGTGTACGGTATCTGTCAGGTTAGCATTTTCCTATAGGTCTTCATATAGTCACGTTGTGATTTCTTTACTGGATAGGCAGTCAGAAAAACATTCTGACATTTTCTTYAAATGATTGTGGTTATGGATTTGACATACTTACGCTTTTCCGTAATGATCTTGCTGCCACTTCGTTCCTGATGTAACAGACACCCTCATATTCAAGTCCTAAACCACGCAGCTCTCACCAAAGAGAGCAAGCTGGATTTCTAAAGTCCAATGTAAGCCCAGCCTGGGGCTTGCCAGAGCTCCCTTCATACCCCTTGCCCCCCGGCACCCGTGGATGGTGCAGACCCCCACATCCCTGCGTGGCCCTCCAGTCCCCTTGCAGCTCAGGCTTAGCAGTGCCCCYGGCTCCAGCCCACCCTGTTCTCCGAGCCTCATGGTACTTGCAAACTCAGCCAGTGCCCTTTAGTTCTGATCTGCAGCGCCTTCAGGGAAAAATGATATATTGGAGTACTTATGTCCCAAATTGAATGTTAGTCAGATGTTAAAATGAAAGAAATATTATGGAGAGTCAGCACGTCTCACTTTGGAAATAAATTACGTAAAGTACACTGGAGTGTCATGGCTCTTGGGACCACATATGATCCAAAGATACCATTTAGAGAAGTGATCACAACACCGCTAGATTTATCAAATCATCCTGGAGGAACATTAATACCCCGAAAGAAAATAATAATTAGCAGTAGAAAGCTCCCAACCAATAACTTAAACTCATTTTCCAGGGTCACTTCCTCACATCAGTAACCTATTTGTATGTATCACTAGATTTCATAGCAATTATCTCCTTATTAATAGCAGACAAACTTCACCAATTGCTATTATTAATACAGATGCATTTACTTCCTAGTACCGTACTTTCTCAGCTTAACATTTCGGTTACTCAAGTTTAGTCTGCTTAACTAGTTCAGTATTATTTGATTGTACTTTCTCATGCTGTGTAGTCCAGTTTTGGCACGGCTGAATTCAGGACGGGTACTTGAGAGGGTGCAGGGAACGTGGAGGGGCTGCAAACCTCCAGGCAGGGAAGCAGAAGATACGCTTCTCTGCTTATCCAGCTTGCAATAAGGAGAGCATGACTTGATGTAGCTATGGTGCAAGGCAACAGATCTAAGTTGTGAGCTGCCAGTTCAACCACGCTGCCTCAGAACAGAAAATTCACCTACAGGCATGAGCGTCATTTTTAGGGTATGATCCTGAAAGACAGCCAGAACGTTTAGGTATATAGCCCTGTATATTTAGGTAGATATGTTTTCTGTTTTCTTTTATTTAAGGTTTCAAAGCTGAGTTCCGAGTGCCAAGAGTAGCCAACACAAAATATTTTATAAAATGGAAATGCTGAAACTGTTTATGGACCACAAAGACCACTCATCTGGTCAACAGTTGACTTCTTTTTTCCCCTCTTTTCCAAGAATGAACAGGGAACAGGCTATAAGCTGGACGGGAACAATGCATCACATCTCAACCACCGTCTTTTCCAGGGCCATCTTTGCTCCTTTACTGTCTCTTGATGGGAGCACGCACAGCCACGCAACGAGGGAAGGGCATCAGAGACGTTGGAAAGATGACAGGCAGGAGCAGGCAGCTGCTGCCACCAGAGCAGTGAACGTGGCCTACAGCGCAGCCCCTTTGGACAGTCAGAAGTAGGCGGTGTGAGTTATTTTGGCAGCGGCCGCCCCTTCCCAGGTATTCCGTTTCCCAGAATTAGTCCCCCAGCACCCGAGAAGCACTGGCCTCCCTGTCCATGCACCCCTCCGGGGCTGTGGTGGACAGCAGGGAAGCGGCAGTGCCATGGCACTGGAAAGGTGGTGGTAGGCAGCTTTCTTCTGCCGGTAGGCTGACCTGCCTGAGGCTGCGGTGGCCGAGTGCTGGCCAACGAAACGTCCTGGTTTGACRTATTTTTACAAATTCCTCAAAGACGTAGTCAGTGGCTAGAGCTACTGAAAGTTAAAAGTAATACCATTTCAGGCCATCTTAAGTTAAGATGCATGCTCAAAATGCTACATTTAGAGTATAAAACGAGAATATATTTAACCTTTTTTTTTTTTTTCCACTTTTTGCTAGTTTTGCTCTCACTCTGAGCCCCTTAAAGCAACTGCTACTGAAGCTGCAATGTGCTGTTGCTTCCAGAGAGCTCTCCTGCTCTTCTTTTAAAGATGTTTTCCTCAGAGGTGCTTTGTATAGAGACTTTCCTTGACTGAAGTTCTTCTTAGGGAGCTGGAGACCTCCAATGGATGTTAATTAGAGTTCAGTTTGCAGTTGTAAGAGATTCCTTTTCTTATTTCATCTATCTCATTGTTTTCACTGAGAACAGCTGGTAGGACTTATTTTGAGCTGAGTTACCTGTGGAATGAGTCAGCTTACGTATTAGCTTAGATATACATGAAAGTCCAACTTTTGATTGCATTAATTTCTTTTGTCTTATCAAAACTTAATATTATCCAGCCCTCCTGGCAAGCAGAGTGTGCTGAAAAATCTATTCCATCAAGACTTTTCTTTTGTGTTTTCTAGTTAAGGGTCCGTGAAGTTTCTGATTTATAAAAGCATTTTTGTGTAACACACATTTAAAGTCTCCTTTTCCCACTACATATTTCTTAATTTGAAAAAGACAAGGCTAACATTTTAGCTATTCTTAATTACAAAAAATAAAAAAGTCTCCTCTTGCTACACTTTCTGGTCCAAATTTAACAATAATACTAAGTAGTTACTTATRTACTAATTAAAGAAAATATAAGCTATAGCTATATCATAAATCCTTTACAGTATGTGATAAGGTAAATGGCAAGGTTTTCTGTCTTCAGGTTTGTGAGAGGAAGAAAGTCAGTTACCTTTTCTGTTATCTTCTGTGGACTGTAGCTTCTGAGCAAACTGTCTTTGGAAAATTAGTGATGGAAATATTATCAATAAATTTTGATTCAAAATTGTTCTCAAGTCATCGTTGCATTCTCTACAGAAGCACAATTTGGCTGTTTGTTTTATTAAAAAGAGCATGCTCACCTGTAGTTGAGTAGATTTTTTTCAAGTTCTTTAATGGTACATAACCAAAACATGTGTGTAAGTGCGTTCAAATGTATACAGATATACCTTAATTCTAATGTACGTACAAAAGCTCCTTGTCATTTTTCAAAGATCATTTTATTTTGATTCCCCAGTATCGTAGACTCAGAGTTGATACATGGCCATATAACTGGCCCTCAGGCTGGATTTGCAGTATCCTCTGCGATTTGTGCCTTCTCCCTCGCTGCAATAGGCTGTCAGTTGTAAAACCACCTCCTCGGTTCATAACTTTCCTAGCRCTAACTCAACCGAGTGATGTTCGTTTCCTCTCTTACTAGATAGAGCAGCCGGCCCTTCTCTTCGGTCTTGTATGGACGAATGAATCCGCAAGGACAAGGGCCGCGCTGGGGAGCTGTCCCTCTTCTAGTAGGCACAGAGAGGTAAAGATACAGAGGAAGAAGGGGAACCTGCCCCATTAGCCCTTTGAGAAAACTTGGTTGATTTCGGAGGGAGCAGCGYTGGGCCTCTGCAGAGGTCAGGATCTGCAGAAGTGCTATTGTCTGTTCGGCCTTTCGGACCGTTTCCGTGCTGCAGGACACTGCTTGAGTAGGTGTCATTATCAGTCCCCAAGCAGACACCATTGTGCAGTGAAGCCTGTTAATACAGGTGACAGTGAAATTCCAGATATTTTGGCTGCTTAAAAGAGGTGGTCACCTCAAGTAGCATGACCACAGAAAAAAAAAAAAAAGGAAAAGGAGAACTTGAAGATCATTTTCCTCTATACATTGCCATGTCGCTTTTCCTGAAGTGGCTCCTTACCTCGCATGTGACAGCTGTGGCTAAGGCATTGTCATATTTCTGGTATGCTAACATAACATTTGACTGCCTTCTTCTGCATTCTTGTAATTATATTAAAGCAGTTTCCATTTCTGGATTGCTCAGCAAGCTGATTGAAAGGCGGTTTAATTGTGCAGCATTGCCAAGAAACATGTTAGGTGATTGCTGGCTGTAGTAAGAGTTAATGTGAAGGTAATARGAGATATCACAGGGACTAAGATTTTGCTGGCCATTAGCAGAGGTGACTTCAAAAAGCAGATGATAATTAGTATAGGTTTCACTGAACCAAGTTTCCATCTGCTGCTAGTCACTGGATTTTGAGCTGCTCTCCTGTTAAAGATTTGCATGTATTTTCCTGGATTCTCGATGGAAAGGGCACTTAGGGGAAAAGGGTATAAATCAACAAATAACAATGTAACCTGCAGAAATATAAATCTATGTAGATTAATCCGTGTTTCCTAAATTGCATACTAGATTGTAATTCAATCAAAGGGTAGGGGTCTTGTGACGTTTATGAACATTTATGGATAGTATGAGCACTCAGATTAAATGTCAAACCTGGTATTCAGTTTAGAATCACGTATTATTGTTGTTCATTAATATAGAAAAACAACAATTATATCCACTAAAATCCTCAATTTAATTTTGCTGTAATCTGTCTCTGCTCCGTCAGAGAGGCAGCGCAGCCTCTCTGCCCCCTCRGATCATTTACAGGGCTCCACTGAATTTCAGCTGAGTCTCCTCTTTCACCGTGTTCCTCCAGCACRGCACTGGCTCCGTTTGGCCCCCTCTGAATGGAGGAATTCTCCAGTAAATTATTTTCTTCATCTTCCACTGGGATTAAATTCTAGTTTAGATATGGAGCAGGTGGTGTGCATCCAGGAGGAGAGGGGTGACAAGACTCTGTATCTTAGCTCCAATACGCTGAGTAGATGACATATGATAAAGCTGTGCCCCCTTTGCTGGTTCCGTATTGGTAAAAGGAGAAAATGTTTTGAGGCAAGAGCAGTCAGTTTAGGATTATGTGAATCCATTGCCAGTCCTCTCTGCTTAAAGCAGTTTGTAATTTGCCCGCTTCTTGCCGATCTAGGGGCTGAAGGCGTAACATTTCTCACATCGGTAGTGCATTACATCAGAGAGATCCTAAATCAGTTTGCAAAAATGGAGCAGAATCGCTGTCCCAATTTACTGCTAAGGCAAAGGCACTTGAAGCAGGTTAACTCAAGCCATTTAGTGAATAAATTGTAAGAAGCAACTGAATGCCAATTGCAAAAATTACTTTGGCACCTCAGATGTTAATTTCGTTGAAAGTAAGCAGTGCTTAAGCTAAAAAAGGTAAAATACTCTCAAGTCCCCAGGTGGTTTACAGCCAAAATTTCACTGACTTCCAATGGACTTTGACGTGAATGCCTAAATCACTTTTGAAAATTGTAGTTAGCCTCATAAATTGATTACTTGCTTATATAATGTAACTCATATGACTGGATTTTGCCATCATAACTCCCCATAAATAGAAATTCTTCAGTGTTTAGGAACCTTATTCTCATAAAACTCAGCGGGGAATAGGTTCCTAAATATCCTTAACATTTAGGCCTTGCCTTGTCTCTTAGTCTTTGTGATTTAAATGGAATTTATTCACGTAGCAAAGAAAGAGAAAGTGGGCAGAATCTGGCCGCAATGAAGCAAGGGCAGGATTAAGATTAGCCCCCGGCTATTCTGTCCAATGGCCAAAACAGCTTCCAAATAATAATGATTAATTAACACTAGGAATTCAATAAGAAAAAGATCAGTGGATTCCTTTCCTTTGTCCACCCCACCAAACAGAGCCATACTGGGTTGAAAACAAACTAGATAAATAGAGACGGGTAATTATTCTGCTTATAACACGGAGACCTGGGGAAAACGGTCAGCTTTCTTAGACTTCATTTTTTTATGTTATTATATAATAGTATATCTTGAAGAAATCTACTGTGTTAATCTAATGTAATTAGGTTAAGTATGTCTCTAGTGACAAACAGCGCCATATAATAAAAAGTTTCACCCCAGCATTTTAATGGTTCAACTTCTGCTCATGGTTTCAATTAAGTCAGCACGATTGCACAGGGCAGYGAGCACAGGATTTGGCCCACTTCTCTCCCGCATACGTGTTCTGCAGTTATCTAACCTGGAATGAATCATAGTTTCCTCAGACACATCTTGTTTTTCCAATACTTTACATGGAAGGTTTTGTTTTCATGTATTTTATTTTGAACAAAACTGGTAATCAAGCATCCAGACCAATTGCCATCATTTAAAAAAATAAGTTGTTTCAGTTCTGGTGGTTTGCCAGGTGGTAGTTTGCAGCTTCTAATAGTATATTGTGCCTGTCTAAAATTACCCTACAGTTTTAATTAGGTACGACAGTCTTGTTCACTTCTTATAGCAAATTCGGCAGCAATGTTGGTGTAAGTCATTACTCAGCACCTCCAGAGTCTCAGGCCGTAATTTGTAGAATTCTTTGGCAGCCATGTCATCAAAGTTGCTTGACTCTTTCCCTTAAGAGAACTTGTTTTAYGTTGCTTATAACAAAGCCAAACTCTAACCACTCGGCCTAAAATTTTCCGTTCTGTGTTTTTCTTCCCATGCTGGATGCCTCCTGCCTTTTTTTTTTTTTAACTTTTTTTCTTTTTTTTTTTGAACTCCGGGGCTCCAAGGCATATTCTTCACTCAGACCTCTYGTCTCAGGTTCTTCCATGGTGTGCAGCTCACTGTCTCATCTGCCCAAAACCCTAAAAGAAATACTTCCCAACTACCAGCCCCTAACAGTCCTTCACATATAGTCTATCACAGATGAATCTGTGGGCTTCATGGTTAAATCTTTAGGAGCAATGTAAAAGGAAAATAAGGGATACATGCTTTGCAAAGGAGTTTTTTCCACCAGGAGAACCTCCCTGTTAAAGTTCATCGGAGTAATGGATTCTTGAAAGGAACATAAATAGTGACCTGCTCTCCACCAGCCTGATCTTGCCCTTCCTTTCATCTTATGGCACTTCAGCTTTTCAGTCTGGGCAGAATCCATCCTGTCATCTGTCTCATGCAAATCTTCCTTACATGTGGGAGCAGTCAGCTTCTTTAAAGAGAAATTTGCTGTTAAACAGGGCCTCTCTGGTTGGTCTTTCCAAAGAATGCTATAAACATCTTGTTTGCTGCCCTGCAGTTTTTATGATTCTCTCTGCTCTTTGCTGTATTTATTCCACCTCCCTTGCAGATGACCAACTACTAGATACGCACACATGCTTTCTCTCACAGTCTTCTCTACCAGGCCCATAATGCTCACAAATAATGGCTACAACTCTGAACAAATTTTCTGCCTGCCTTCCCTCTTTCTCTCCTGGGACAGCTCCTCACTTTTCCTTCACTATCTCAACTTAGGTTTGTATTTCTCTGAATATTTGTAATTGCTTTGAGGAATGATGGAGCTCACCTCTCCCTGTAACTGGACAGGAAACAGTGGGTGAGGGCCATGTCTTGACTTAAGTACCGGAGTACACCCCTTGGATACCGCGATCTTTGTCCACCGTGCTCCTGGTCCCCTGATCGCAATCTTTTGGAGAGCGCTGTCTGGTCTGACTACCTGAACTTCTTTCAGTTTGGTGAAGGGAAGCGGGGACAGCACTGATTTGTATCTTTGCACATTTTGGGGGCATTTGCCTTTGTTTTCTGTGTCCAACAGGAGTGTATCTTCTTGGTACAATTCAGAGCATCAGGCTTTGATTCATTCTGTCTATTACTTCATCCCAGGTTAATATGTTTCAGAAAATGTGTTGGCAATAAAGCTTAGATACTCCATAGTAGACTTTGAAAAGTAGACCTATAGTCTACCRAAAGTTTGCAATACTTTAGCCATTCCACTTTCATGCAGCCATTTTTTTTCTTAGGGGTCTCAGGGTATCAAATCTGTCAAGTCCAAAAGATRCTGTGTTGACAGAAGGAACTAAGACAACACAATTTTTTCTGTGCAGCTATCGGCCATAATGTAAGCATCCTCAGCCCTAATAATATGCTTAACCCCTCTTCTGTGAAGGTCAGGATCAAGAAGACGAGTTCTGTTTCAGCGGCCTGTATCATCTGGCATGACGGCTAAGAAGGATGCCATTCAAATCTGGCAGTGTTTTTCTGATAAGAGCATTTGTCCATAGGAGCCACAAGCCTATTTCATGGAGGCTGTTGAACAGCCACCAGAGGATTTTCAGTCTCTGCTGGCTAGGAATTATCCCAGGCTCCTCAGCCATTACCAGTTTTCTCAGCTACATAGTTTTGGGGTCAGGTAATTTCAAAACTTCCAAGATTTATGCAGTTTGTGAATTTAAAACACTTCTTTTTTTTCTCTCTCCTGTGGGAACTGCTACCATCTGTGAGTCTCCTCGATTCCTGTTTTATATTGGTATCGTTCAGTGTGTTTATTGTCACTTAATTTCCTTTTTTCTTTCTCCCTTTTCTTYTCAGATCACTCACGATCAGTTTGTGGCCTTCCTCTGAAGGAACCTTTCCTGTCTCTTGTGTAAGTATTTATATTAAACGTTTTATACTTTTCATTGGTATGAGTTGTGCATTTTRTTCAAGTTCCACCCAAGTCAGCCCGGAGGCCTCGTGAACTTCTCTGTCGCTCGCCATGGCCACAGGACTCAGTACTGAGTTTTTATTCTAATGCAGCAGTCCAGAATTTTAATGCAGTGTCAGTTTACGGGACTCGGAGTTAGTTCAGTGACGTTGTGCGATTGATTGATCTGGAATTTATATGTGCATTTCTGGATGACAATATGGAAGATTTCTGTTATATTTGGGAATATACRTGTTGTGATGGGCATTATGCTGTTGCGCTCTGATTCAGAATAAAGCATATAGTATTCCATGCTGTGCAAGCATAAAACAAGTGTAGAAAACAGTCAACTAGCATTTCAGCCTGTCCTGGCTGAAATCTGACCTTGTGGCCTGGGACCCTTCCTTACTCAGTCCTGTGTGTTGTCCTATCTAATACCGACCTACTCTTCTTATCTGGGTAGATTAAATATGCTGTATTCTCTTTGACATCTAACAATTTTGGGATTAAAAATCTGTGAGTGGCTTCTTTGGAAATTGTTATGTAGGGATGTTTTCTTGCCTGGTTTCATTCACTTGAGTTTGGCTGCTGCTATGTAAGTTGTCAATTTGGTGACTTTTTTAATTGAAGAAAATACTATATTAATCCAGATAATTGTGTTTTTAAGACCTAGAACAGGAAGAATTAAAATTTTCATGGTTTAAGTTTTGCCTTTTCCTTTTTGGGGGGATAAGGGATGGAACTTTTGGGAGAGYTTGTTTGTTCTCATTTGGGCTTTAATTTTGCCAAGTTCTGACACATGATGCTTTTGCGTATTTGGAACAAAAGTTTGCATTTTGCTGGGATTCCTTCATACATATTGGCAGTGAAATCTAGTGTTTTTAAAACAATGACGCTTCTTGTTGCGATATAAAGGGAAATATAGCACTACCACTTCATAATATTTACTATAGTTAAGTAAAGACAGACCAAAGTTTCCCAAGTGTCTACAAGCATTTTAAGCCACTGTTTGGGATGTCCAAGTTGGAAGTATTTAGTGAATGCCAAAAATAATGAGGACTTTTAAATTTAGGTTTAGAACTCCATGTCCAAATACGCCTAGACTTTGTGTTACTTTAGATCTCCATTTTGCAGTTTAAATTTGTGTCTACTACCCGTTCAGAGAGGAAAGTAGATGGCTGTTAAAATGCTGCCTGGAATTTAAAAAGGCAAAACAAAACAAAACAAGAAAAAAAAACAAGCATAGCACTGTAAGAAAAATAGCTCTTTCATATTTAGGAGAGGAATTAAACCTGCAAATTTATGTTCAAGTTGCATTTCGATTGTTGGAATTTCTTCAGAGGGATGCTAAAGTGCAAATGGACATTCATGATTTTTTCAGGTGCATGCTGAAACAGCAAAAGAGCTTTCTTTTCCTGATACTAGACCTAAAATAGTGACTTTAAGGTTCAAAGTTGACCCACTACTTTTGCGGTGCAGAAGGAAGCGGCACACCTCATTCTCCCCTGCCCTGTGGGCAGAAACATGAGATATGCTGCAGTGACTGCGAAAGGTGGTATGACAATGCCAGCTACCAGGGAGATGTATTTGAGCTGACCTATCATGCCTATGGTGTCCCCATATTTCTTCCCTTTCCCCTTTGCCTTTCATTATAAGGTGTCCCAAGTCTGTAATTTACAACGTGCTGTTCCAGTTTTGCTCTGATGTATTTGCCACAAATAAGTCGGCGTCTATGCGCGTGCATAGCTCCCCGTGGCGGTGTCAGGCCCGTGAGACGAGGGGAGCAGCGGCCCCCACAGAATGCAACATGGCTTACGTCTAATGTGACATTTATTTGACTCGGAAAGGCAATTGATTAAAGTCCCATCAGACCTTTGCCATCATGTATTATGTATTTATCCAGCAGGGGCGGTTCATAACGGCCCCTGACAAATCCTATTATTTTTGTTGCAGAACTTCATAATATCGATAAAAGGTGTTAATGATACTCAGGGACGCGAAGCGCACACCTCTTACRTTAACGCTTCCTGCAGCAGCGGCAAAATCATTTGTGTCGGTGGCAGGGACCGTGAGCCTTCAACGTTTGCACAAAGGCACCAGTTTATCACTGTTCTACCTCTGCGGCGCAAGGCAGGTTAGGTGGAAGCAGCAAGCTGGCTTCATGGTAGGTAGGGGTGTGGAAACCCAGAGCTGAAATCCCTCTCCGGCAGCCCTTTGCTGTGTGACCATGCGCAAGTCGTTTCCCGTCTGCCTTTGTTTCTTGACCTGTAAAACTAGAGTCACACGCTTTCTTGCTTCTTCACGTCAGGCTTATTCCACAGCCGAGGGCTTCTTTGTGCTCCTCTGTTCCCAATTTAGCAAGCTCCGTAGGAGCCTCACTTTATTTCAGTCATGTGCAAAAAGTTTGTATTGTTTGTACGGGTTCTCTCCTTTCTCTCTGGAAGATAGGTCCTTCAGGCCACTGATACTCTGAATTCTTTTGGGTAACAGAAAAAGTAGAATTGGGACATTTTTACATTAGAAGCTGTTAATGGTACCTGTCAAGCATGTTTCTGATCTAGAGATAATAAATGATTTGTTCTGCCCTCTGCCTCAGTACCCAGCGCTGGGCTCCCTTCTCATATCCCTACCCACAACTTGCCGATGATTCAGTGTCTTCTTCCTTCTCCTCCTCCCCCCGGTTGCACACGTCTCTGACTATATGGCATCAAGGTTTTGGAGGTAGAAGGATTTCATGGATCTTTCCCCCAGATGATATTCCCACTTAAGAGGAATACAATTAATCTCTGTTCCACTTGACTGTCCTCAGGAGTTTGAGAGAAGCAGGTGGATTCTTTGTCAAAAATCGACCTTTTCATGGCAGAAGAGTCTTCCAACCKGTCTTGAGCCTTTCTATCATATTGTCAACAGCGTGTGACAGTATCAACAATACTAAGGTGCTTTACAGTAAGATAGGTAGCTACAGTAGGATAAATAGCTACAGTAGGACACTTCTTTTACTTCCAGAGCACTACCCATTCAGATGGAACCCATAAAATATTGAAGAGTTATCCGCTGTTAGCTTTGGTAAGTGCAAGTCAGAAATGCACCAAAGTGATCCAGATAGATACAAAGAAGTTGCAGGACATTTTAACTTAATTCCATGAACATCGTCCATTTCCTTGAARTAGGGTTCTGATGTAACCGGGTTGTACTGAACTCCAACATCATTCCTATTAGATTCGGCACTGATTCTAATCCTTGTTATTTGACATCCTGTTAAAAAAAAAAAAAAAAGACGAAGAAATAAAAAAGTGCCATTTATTCCTCAGCTTCATGAAGACATATTCGGTCMAGTAATGATGACCTAAGGGAAGCTAAGCAGCATCTTACTGATCTCATCATAGTTATGAGAACCATCCATCATATGGTCAATGATTTGTATGTCAAAAGACACCCAGCAGTATTCCAGCCTGCCAGTTGCCAGTTTCTGAGAATACATATTCACTTTATCAGACATGGTGATGCTCAAATAGTCTTTGATATCTATATATGTGTCCCTGCTGTTGGTACTTGTTCACCACCAAACTGTCATCTGTTAGCGCTCTGAACCATCATCGTGAAATAGCAACTAATTAGCACCGTCTGAATCCCTTTATTTGGTTAGTGTGCTTAGTATTGTTTTGCAGATGGGGAACAACAACAGTGATTGCTACATCAGGAACAGGGAGGAGGCATCTTTYCTCAGGTTTCTTAAGCAGCTCTCCATTACTTCAGAGGAGGATAATAACCTCCAGGTCAAGCTTATTCATGAATCAAAAATGAACATTTGCAAATGCCAAAAATGTCTAGATGTAATAAGCCTTATGTTTACAACAGCTTTCAAGAGTTAGCATTTTTCAAGAATTATCATAATTAATGTAATAAATAGACATGCAAATTATCCAGAAGAACCAGTTGATCTGCTTCTGAAAATAAGGAGTTTAGGAAGGGGATGGTCACTTACACAGCAATCTGAGAAAGGGAAGGGATATTAATTCCCCAGCTTTTATGTGTCTCCTGAAGGAAGGGAATGTTCCAAAAAGGAGAACAACATGGGCAGAGGCCCTTTATTTGGCATTTGCAAATGAGAGAAATGGTGAAACAGGCTCGAAATAGCAGTGGAGCAGAGATTCTGCTCTGATATGTTTATAGAAATCAAACTGTATAACTGGGAATGTGCCTCGGGATGAATGTTCTTGAACAAGTGCCACAACTTTAAGCTTTATTCTTTATCTGAAGACATAACCATCAATGGACTTAAGCAGTAGATTTACATGAAAAAAAAAAACCTTATTTGAAACAAATCTGACAAAGTTCATGCTTTTGTTCTACAACATCTTTACTAAAAATAGACCCATTATCCAGAGAAGCAGAGAAGTAGCCAGGTTAAAAAAAAAAGGCAAAATTTGATACTAGTTTTTCATTGAAGCATTAGCTTAAGTGTTAACATTCAAATTATTTAACAAACAATAGTGGCTGCCCATAGCTGTGAAGTTGATGTGTGGATTACAGCAGAGGCATGTGTGCAACCTGCTTTCTAATTGCAATACCTACAASGTATCTGCTGAAGTTGGATGAGATCGAATTTAAGATTGGCTAGCATGACAGCTGAAAATGTCACACCTTTCTGCCATTATGCTTACTAGAGMTCTTTTTGTCCTGGGTTATTTTTCATCTAATTAGCATAATATAATGTATTGAGTGTTAGCTTTTTTTGAAATATAACAGGTTACAGCAGAAAAAAAATGGACTTGAAACTAGACAGTTCTAGGAGCATARTATTTTAGATTTAGCTAGAAAAAATAAAGGGACGGAAAGAAAATGGAGTTGCTCAGTCTGCTTTTACCACACACTGGCATAATTTAATATATTTGGATGGAAAAGACCACCTTGCTGAATCAGTAGCAGCATTTCCTACAGCAGTTTGAACACCAACCATCAAAATATTGAGACAGTCCAGTTTGTTAGTTCTGAAATCACTGCGCAAAATAGCACAACTACAGGGTGTAGCAGAGTTTTCAGAATATTCCCTTTACAGCTATGGTAAATTATCTTCCAACTTTGGCAAGCACRTTGCTATTCTACAGTTATATCACCAAATGTCTCTCTCTCTTTTCTGAAATGTATTGTCAGTCCTTCTCCTTATGCAGAAATCCTCTTTGACGCACCCTGCTTTAACGTTATGTTGTATACCTGTCTTCATAAAATGAACACACCAGATATAAGGTAAAAATGGTRCCAAGAGCAAGTAGCGCTGGAGGAGGGGTTACCGTAAAACTGGATATCCAGAAATAGGTGGTTTCCCAAAAGTCATCTCTTGATCAAAAGATCATAAATTTGACTATTGAAACTGGCACCGAAATACGAATACTCATGCAGGTCTGAATGCCAGACCACGTCTCCATGTTCATGCTGAATGTCCTATGTGTAGGACACCATGACTGAAAATGAGCTTGTAAGAGTGTCTCTTCCGTCTCCTTTTTCTCTTYGCCTCTCGGACTTAAAAAAGAAATGAAAGCCATCTGCCATGTGGTTTAGCTGTGTGCCRTTACACAGGTGTACGTGTCAAAACATACGTGATTGGTCTTCAGGCCATGCTTCGTGAAGGCTGCTTTACCTCTTGGTGGGAATGGGAACTCTTAGGCATAAAAGATTCAGAGTGTATTAAGAAATAATGTTTTCTTCCTCTGAAGTTCTTGTTCACTGCTGCTTCCTTCCATCATTTTGGATGATATCGTGCTGAATATGGTTCACAAATTCAGCCCCCCAGGTAATATTTTCATTTCATATGTTTGCATGCCCAAAATATTAGATTTTTGCACACCACCGAAAGCAAATGCGTTTGGATTTGAATAGATCTCGCTCTCTCCCATTCCATCATATTGAGTTTTAAGTTTAATAGAATAGCTGTATCAGTTTTCTGAATGCTGTTTTCTAGTGTTTCAGCTTCTTAAGCATACGCTAAACAGCTTGATTTTTCAGAGACAAAATTGGAATCCCAACTTCAAATAGCATACAATTTAAAGGTATTCATGCTTCACCCAATCACCAAAGTAAGGATCAGTTGCAACATTTGGATCTGGATGCGTGTTTAAATTTCATATTCATCTGTGTTCACTTATCCTGGATGTCTGTAAAAGGGATTCATTGAATTTCACTTTTTTCAGTAAATCCACTTTTACATAAAAGACAAAAATTAATGTGTTGCATTCTGGATGATCTGCAATATGCACTGAAGATTGTGAAGGAAACCTACTATGTGTGATCAGCATATAACCAACCCCAAAGAATGATGYGTTTCAGAAACGTAACTTAACAAATCCTTCAAGTTTTGTTTTTTAGTGCAAAATTCTTGCGTGAATGTCCGTGCATGCTTAGCCTGGTCTAGTTACGATGCTGAATAATTAAATTTTGCCACAGAAGACTAAAACAAAAATGCAGCTTTTCTTCYAGTGAACCTTAATGGAAAGGTAACAATTTTAGTCATTGAATTACCTGTAGACCGAGGCATGCCTCAGGGAAGATTGTCAGAAATCCTGGGTTTTTTCTTAACTTGTTGAAAATATGCTGGCAGGTCATTTCTTTGGAGCCTGCAGATTAATCTCACGTTGATACCTTCTACAGTGACTTCTATGGCACTGTCTTCACCTTCCAYCCCGGCATGGCTGTGTTTTGATGCCTGTCATCCTGGTGCATGCAGTGTGCCAGCGCAGCGTCGTTCCTTGCTAGTGGTCAGCCCCCTTTGTCCTACTGAAGAACTTCACAAAACGTCGTAGCCTGAATAGATCAAGAAAAGCACGTAACGTGTTCAGGGAGAAGCAATGCTTTTGTCAGTCCTTCTGTTCACCGAGTTCATTTCTCCTCCGCATCTTATTCCAGCAGCATTTTGTTGGGAGGCAGGGTCCAGCATTCAAACAAGATCTAAGGCATTCAGCAAGCAGATTTGTAGATGAATGGGCATCCTGTTCTGGGAATAAGAATATTTTAAAAGCACAAAAGTGAACTAGGTATTTAATTCAACTGTACAAGTAAACTGCTGAGAGAGTTGTAGCATCTTTGAACTTCCCAAAGGACAGAACCATAGAAATAACATGGAAACATTACARGTGAATGAGGCCTAAATATTGTTAATGAACAATTTATTGAAGTTAATTGATCCTTTTATGGCTGTTAAGCATGCTCCCCCTTTTTCCTACTCTACGCCCCCTCMCTTTGAGGGGCCTTATAGAGAAACGTTACCCGCTCCCCCCAAATCTTATTAGTTAGAAAATGTTATTTTGTTTAACTAAAAAATTGTGGAAATATAGCCTTCACCTTGYGCAATGATTCTTTTTTCACCACTGCCCCATCTCCCCTTCCAGTAAGCATTTGCTCACCTTACAGTCCTTTTGCAAATCTTCATCTTAACTCATAATGTCCCTTGTGATACTGTATCAAATGCTGTACTGATAGATTAAATTTACTGCATTTCCTTTGTCTGGGTGATCAGTTATCTTATCAARGTAAGTTATCAGGTTAGTCTACTACAATCTACCTTTGGCAAACTCATGTTGTGTTTTATCCCATTTTCCATTTACCTACGTGTGTCTCTATTTCTTTCCTTCAACATTTGCTKTACTCATGCTATTGAAGCTCCTGATGTTACATCAACATCAAAGAGGTGTAAGTGAGATCAGAATCAGTTTCAATACGCTGTAGCACAGCCTTGCAAAAGCCTATTCATTCTCAYGCCTGCAAAGTGTTAAGTTCTCATCTGGCAGACGAATAAAATATCAGGTTTTATTTTTCATTGTCATTATAGCAAAGGGCAGGTGAGCTGATTTTGAGCCTTGGCTGGTGAATGTTCGCGGTGATTTGCAAAAGGGTTTCTGGAGATAGAATCAGAGACATCTACCTGCACATGAGAGTGCTTGGGCACTTGCATTAGCAAAACCTTAATGTATGTATCAGTAATGAAAATCTTAATTAAGAACGCTGCATCATTGTCCATGAACACTCTTTCTTTCTCTGTGTGTGAAGTCCTTTGTGTATTGCAGCATCTACCTGGTCCAGACAGACAGAGCCCTTGAAGAGYGTGTCTGGCAGATCTTCTCTTGATTATTAACAACTAGCAAATGGCAAACTCTTACTCTTCTTCTGTCTTGACGCTGTTGCTTAGAATAGTAGAGCATACAGCATAACTTAGAGCTTGTTTGGATTTTTTTTTATTGCTTTTTCCACTTTATTATTGTATTGGTGGGTTTCAAATTCCAGTAGCATTGACTAGAACTGAATTATGTTAGCTTAGAGTTGCCAAAATGTGCACAGACAGCTATTTACCCAACAGTATACCTTTTCCTTTAGAAACAATATACTTGCCTAGGCCATGTTCTGTATGCACAAAAAGTGTGCTAATGGGATGTGAAGACTGAGATTTTAATCTCCCTAAACTCAGGAAATTTGGAGTTAAGGTTTCCACAGCAACCTTACCTCTGCCCCTTGCTTACAGTTGGGTCTCTTACTGTATGATCCCTAGCTGTGGGCTTACCGAGAGAGGAGACAGTGTGATGGGTAGGAACTGCTGAGTTTTTTCCCTGTAATTGTATTCCAGTGACATTTTGTTTGTTGGGCACCGCCTGTATCTTTGATGTGGTTTGAAACACATTTGGCAAACGTCTCAAAGTAATGGACATACAACTGAGTGGTTGGTGTACTGATAAAGGCACAGATAGTGTAAAGTAAGGAAGGGTGTACGCGTGCACACACACATGCACACACACATTTCTCTGTGTGAAAACCCATCAGGGTTGTATCTTTCGCTTTCAGATGAGTCAGACTGTCTTCTCCGATTCACTGTCGTGTCACTGACATTGATAGTTTCTGAGGACTCACACCTGCACGGTAGGAGGATGTGTCCCAGAAAAGGCACCAGCAGGAGGTACTGCTGTTTACTTTGAATGAGAAACAGCTATGGAGTCTCTTCTTGTCTGTACAAATCAGCACAGTTGAGCCCCATATAGAAATCTACACATGCGGTGACTTTCCTTTTGCAGAAATGTTGCATCTTTAGAAAGAGTTCCTGACAAAAGAGATCTTGCTGAGGCCAGTGGTTCTTGCAAGGCGTAAAAGCCACGAATGGCTTTACATGGTCATATAAAGAAATAGTTCTGAGAGTGAAAYCCATGTAATCCAATAATCAATCAGACTACAGCTGCTGTTTCAGCCRCCATTAATATTCTCAAAACCAACACTTACTCCGCTAAGACATCAAAACCTGAAATACTCCAGATTAAATGAAGTGTTTAAATTAAGTAAATGGCTGATTCTCATCTGCTTGGTATCATGTCAGCGCATTTCTATCTAGGCTGAATATAAGTGAGGAATCATCTCCAGTCTGATTTCATGCCATTCTATACTGAAATGCAAAGATGCAATAATTAAAAGTGTAGAAGTGTGCAATGCCAGATTGAATTCAGAATCTTTATGGAAAGCTACGGCCATCACAGCGGAGCGCCACGTGTTGTGGGCAAGGGRGAAGGGTACGGTTGTCCTTGTCCCACCCTAAGTGCCAGTTCCAAGTTTTTCAGAGAGTACATAATTGCAGGTCTGTACTAGTCGTTGAAGCATGATCTTGAAAGCAGACCGTGCCACCCACACGCTTTCTGACCTTATTGCCGGCTATTAGCCCGCCAACTGTTAAAACTCAGGGTAACRAGCCGGGGTTTGGGGAGGCAGCAGGCAGGGCTGCCGAGCGCGTGGGTCCAGCCGCTGCCAGGCTCTCCCCAGCGCACGAAGCCGAGCTGGGTCTCGCGAAGACGCCAGCTGTAGCCCTGCTCCTCCGGAGCCCGCGTGCGTACGCAGAGTGCTCCCGAGGCGGGTCTGAGCCTGCTCCCCGTGTAAACAGCGTCCCCCCGTCCTCCCTGTTACGGCTCGGCCACAGGTTGCAAGAATAGTGTCTTTTTTTCTTGGTTTTTTTTTTTTTCTTTTTTTACTGGTCATTTACGCAATTGAGTGTCTACAGTTAGAAAACTGTAGCTCGGTGTCTGGGAGAATCTTTACAAAAAGAAAGATATTTTAATACGGTAATAACCTTGTTATTTCAAAACCAAATGGTTTCAAACATGGCAGTGCTGCTACTTCTCTTTCAGGACTATGTACGTGTCAAGTTTGATGTTTTAAAACAAAGCTGTGTTATAATTATACAAGCGTGTTTAAGAAAAAAAGGCTTACGGAAAACTTAACAGCTGGAAACTCTTTTTTACATAGTTGGATGACTCAAAAACAGCTGAATGGGTTTTTGCAAAGCTTTACCAAAAATGTCATTTYTGAATTGAGACAAGGCATGAGAAATATCTGCTGAAAAGGTAACGGTTTCAGAAAGGTATAAGCAAATATAGACAGAGATTATTTAATTCATCAGCTTCCACTGTACAGTCATTAATGTAATGCTATAAAAATAAAATAATTCATATTTATATAGTTTCTCAAAGATTTCAAAGATCTGTACTAGACTTTAAGGAACTATGCTTTGTAGCTGTGAGTTAATCAAATATTAATATTTATATTTCATTGGAATATCACATATTCAGAGAGGAAAACAAAGACACAGAGGAAGGTACAGGCTTGCCAGAGTTTACACAGAAGGAGAAGATGACCATGTTTAGTGCCCGTGCCTTCGGGTCGCTCAGCTCGTGCAGCGTGGCTGCGCTCCGGGGCACGCTCGGCATCGGGGAGCTCCCGGCTCGTCCCTCTCTCCGACTCCCATTTCAGGCACACCCAGCTCGCAGGTGAAGAGCCTGCGCTGGGCTCAGGTACTCAGCCCCCTTCTTTCTGTCTCCCACTTCATCCCCGAAGGCAAAGTCTGCCAAATTCTGCCTACCGTGATCGTGAAGCTTGACTGTATTCGAGTATCGCCCCCAGTTACAAGTGTGCATACACCCCTCCTTCTCCCCCAGCGCTCCCGAGGGCTGTCAAGGGGAGAGAGCTGTCATCGGAGACCTATTCTGGGGTCTTATTCGGGGCATGGTCTAATCTAGAACTCGGTAACAATCATTTTACTGTTTGAAACCTCAGTCGGTGAATAAATATGATTTTACTGCTGCTTAGTTTGGATGATGAGCTGTATTGGAGGAAACTGCTCTTCTTTCATACTGAATTTTGTTTCAGGGTGGTGCGTGTGAAAAATAACACAAATAGGAGTATTTTTGGATGATCATACTGAACAGTCAGCAAGAAGAAAAGTACAGTATGGTGAAGGGAAATCTGTTTGTAGTAAAAGCAATATGAGCTTGTGGTTTGCTAACGGGACTGAGACATGAATTTTCACTTTAACCCTAGCCGTAAAACTCCCTCCGGTGCCGAGGAAATAACTGGATCTCCTGTCCTTGCACCTGAGTTTCYTTCTCTCTATATTAGCGGCAATCATGACCCAGCTCACCAGAATACCGTTCCTCTTGAAGTTCAGTTATTATCAGAGGTTTTGTAGAGATGCTTTTCTAACCTAACAAGCCCACTCCTTGTCAACGTTCAGAGTGCCATTGTCTTACTTTCCCGATGAAACGGGCTTTTTATGGCTTTCACTCTTTTTAGCTCRGCAGAACCACCGATTCTGGGAGGGAGAGCAAGACTTGGCACCGCCTTGTGCATTATGCAGGAGATTTTCAGTAGCAACCCCAGGTTAAGAATTCAGTGCTGGTATTTCAGTGGGACATACATATAATTTCGTTTTCTAAGCACAGCTGATCTGAGCTCCTTGAGAAAAGGTAATCATGAGACAGACTTCAGCTTGCCGTTTTTGCAGGCACATTTCAGTAGCCCCAGATTTAGATGGATTTAATCTGTGCACCTAAACTATGGATTCACGTGAAGAAAAAACTTGAATTTAGCCAGCTAGGAACACCTAACTCCACAAATCCCCTCGGCACAGCAGGGCGCCATTGATCTTTTCTCAGCTTTTCAAAAGCTTTGGCTGTGTGCCCTACGTATTGACCATCTTGCTCATGAAGGGCCTCAGTTTTGTTTTCCCTGTACCATTTCCCCTTTGAGGTGTCTAGTGTTGCCAGTGGTTCTCACAAGAAGATGTCCTTGTACTCCTGCCGAAACCAGAACCCCAGCCTAAGCCAGCCTTTAACTGGGCATTAGAAGGAAATGATGCTCTTCTCATTTTGCTAGCAGCATCACCTCCTCAGCTTCACAAACAATTTTCTGATCCAAAACTTGTCCACTATTGCATTTAAGTGTTTTGCGATTCTCATACCTAAAACAATTCAAACGCTGAGCAGTGTTGTTACACATCTCTCTCCTTCTTGTATGTATATATMCTATGCACCAGAAAGTGCCAGGTTCATGGATCTTTATCAGAGCTCATCAGTTCTTGCTTTCCTGAGTCATCTTTTAGATTGTATGATTTTTAAATATTTGTTGACTAAAGGATGATATGTTGAGATGACTGGGTAGAGAAAAGAGGAGAAGAATTAATAAAAGGCAGAAGTCAGCGAGTTGGGTAGTCTTYTGGAGATAAATCCTTCTCTGGAGAAAGAGTTACATCCTGTAAGGCCCAGGGCAGTTTGAGTATAACAGAGTTGCAGGCTGGCAAATTCTCTGCTTTCCTGCTAACTATTATGAACAGAACTTACAAAAAAACCACAACAGACCTTTAAATACAATTGCATTTCAACTCTGACTGAAGTAGAAGAAACARACTAAAACCTAGTAAACAGTCTTAGAAAGAAAGTATTTCCCATTATAGTCCATACAAGAAGTGGCATCATTTAAATAGCACAGGTGCATATGGAAGGCATTTAGGAAGCAACAGGAACTTTGCGGCATCCTCTTTGCTCCCACTCCACTCCAGCAGGCTTTTGTTCTTCAGCGCGGCTGCCTTTGCAGGACTGCATCTTGAGCTGTCGCCGGTTTTGGCTGAAAGTCTTCAGGCTTTGTCAGTGAAAAAAAGTATGGAGAGAAAACAATGAAAATTTTCGTTTTCTTGCCTAATTGAAACTGCAAAATTGGTTTGGCTGTGTTGGCGTGAGAGGCAAGGCAGAAAGTACAGCCTYTCCATTGTAAACAACACAACTATTTTACAACCCACTTTGCACAAACGGAGCCATGGAGGTAGGTAGGACAGGTTGTGAGAGAAAGGAGAAGCAATGCAATCTCTTGCACGTCTTTAACAACAATATGACCCTTTGATACTATATATGCACAAAGTTTTGTTGAGCTTGGACAGCAAGCTTGCGCTACCTTTGTATGTGTGGCCCACCTGCATGTACGTGCTATTTGTGAACCTTTCCCTCAGCCTGTTTCCAGTTTGCCTGGGGATTTAGGAGAGTTTGCACTCTCAGAGAAGTCTGGCTTGTCAGATGTAGCGTTAAATGAAATTGGTTTGTATTGCAACAGGATTGGTGGGAGGATCAAAGTCTTGGTATAAAATAAAAGGAGTTATTTGGCCTCTGTGTGCTGAAATGTTTCTATTTCCCTCTATTTTTTTCATTAGTATATTAATCTTAAGCTATTGAGTTCTCCAGTAGTGAGCAAAATATTGTACCAAAATGGTTATTAAAAAGGGGATTGCCTCTTCAGTTGCTGCGAGAAGGGGTGCACGTTACTTGTATGAAGGGTCTCAGAAACTGTGTTTTTTTAAGGTTGATCAACATTTCGTTTTAAAGTCACAGAGGCGTGCACCTAGACAACACAATATATCTGATAATTCTAGCTTACCCTGAAAAGCCTGTGGTCAGCTAGAAATTTGGCAGATTGTCTCTCAGGTCAGGAAGTAGCTCTGGTTTACAAATGTAAAAGCCAAAATCTGTTTTAGTATTTCTTAAATGTCAAAACAACCCTCTGACCTTGAAAATTACTTTCTCTGTATACTTTTTGTGCTTTTAAGTAAAAAACAGGCCTTTTTCTTAGTGAAATATTGTAGCCTGTTAGTCATCAAAGCTGAGAATTTGGAGAAGGGAAAGTGACATTAACTCATCTTTTCTTTCCCTTTGCCAGTGCAAGAAGGGGTGCCATTCATATCAGTGGCAGCTGGAGGGAAAAAGACTTGCGAACCTTTAGCTATGCTTCCAGTTTATTTCCATAATGTACGCTGTATCTTCTCGACTGCTCAGTCCTCCATCTGCAGCGCTTCAGACCTCATAATAATAATCTGTGGGAGGACAAGTTTCTCTGCCGTGTATCAGAAGTGACCTCCAGTGCCTCGATTTTGGTCTGTCCCCATCTAAGCAGTGCCGGAARGTAAAGGCCATATTTAATGCAGCTGGCCAGTCGCACGCTTCTGTAACACAAACTGATCATTCCTGACCCTTAATATGATCAGTTGAACTTAAATATGACATTTGAGCCGCCCTATCTCCAGTATTCTACTTTTCTGTAAAGTCGTTTTGCCACTTCTGAATGTTTGGTGGTTTTCCCTCCTCTGAAAACATGCCCGCCCTTCATCCCTTCTCCATGCACCTCTTCTTCTCGGTCTTGCTTTTCCTTTCAGAARGCAGACGCCTGCATGGTGCCCCTGTTTCCAGCAGAGCAGAAGCAGCGGGGGGCTCTCGCTGTGAATGAGAAGTGGATGGGAGGGAGCAGCCTGAAGCCCCCCTCTCTCCCCTGGCAGGGGAGCACAACACATCCTCCCTGTTCCCAGGCGCTGCGGCTTTGCACAAAAGCGACCTCAGATCCTTTTGGTTCTGATAAGATGAACCTCAGAACTTCTTACGGTGTGAGCTCTGGGCCTCTTCTGCCTCAGTTATCCGYAGTAGCTAATATTACTGTATTCTCCGAGACTTTCTGCCCGAGGAGTTGCAATTACTCTGTAATTGTTAATGACTTAACTTCCCCTGGATTTCYGTGAAGTAGGGAGGTCGTACTTTCAGCACCTAGCTGCAGAGGAAACTGAGGCACAGGATGAATCACTTCTTGACTTAACAGAACATCTGAGCACAAATTTCTTTTAATTTAAAGGTCATTTTAAGAGATTTTCTGAGAAATCGTTTGAAACATCTGCCTCAAGTAGTCTGCTGAAAAGCATCTTAAAAAGAACTGCGTGGTCTTTATAGCAATCAATTAATTAGGTACCRTTGTTACGTAGAGATGGGGAAACCGAGGCATAGCATTTGCTTAACGTCATACAACCTGAGAGCTGATGCTCACAGACTGAAGCAACTTTCTTTTCATAGTCTTTGGTGGTTACATTCCTTCCTTCCTCCCCATAGTTGATCATTTAAAAGGTTGAACAAGGCTCTTTGGAGAAGAGATTAGATTTGGAGGTGTTGGCTGTAGTGTTCCAAGGTGATGGTTATTCAGCCAGTTTACAATGTAGCATTATAAATTATTAAGTATATTAAAATGTTAAAAAGTAATACATGCTCAGTGATATGCCAGCTTAATATAGAGCAAACACCTACTACTGATCTGTAGTTAAATTATTTAATCTAGAACTAATCTACCGTTCAAACCAGTTTCAAAAACGAAATAGTTCTATCACTGCAAATAATTAATTGTTCAAACCCATAGGGCTAAATCCAGCAGTGACCTAAATGATAGGAGAGAATTACACATCGGACACAAGCGTGTGGGAAAATAAGTAACAAAACAAGATGTGTTGCCCCGGTTCTCTCTTATCCCGGCCAGTATCACGCACTTCTGTTGGTAGGGCTTTTTGCTGTGCTGGCTTTGCCCCCCGCTTCTTCCCTCCAGCATTCGAGTTCCAGCACTTTTATGACCACCTCACAGGGAAAGTTGGTAGAGGTTTACGTTTTCTTTGCCCGGCATCCGTTTACACCCGTTCTGCGACCTGGCAGAGGGCTGGGCCCGTAGCTGATCCCGCTGAAGAGCTTGGCTCGGTAGGGCTGACCCCGCGTCCGGGAGGGGAGCTGCCTGCCAGAGCACTCCGGTGACCTCAGTGGAATTGCTACTGATTCACCCTGATGTAAATACGAGCAGATCTCAGGCCAATAGACCTCGGTGATGAACTGTTTCCAGCATCCCATTTCAGGAAAAATAGCGAGCCCCTTTGAAGAAAAAAAAAAAACATCTTTTTTTTCCCCCTCTCTCTCTCACTGAACGCCTCCACAAAACAACATRGGGGAAAGGAAGAGAAGAGCAAATACTCAACAGGAAATTTTTTCTTCGACCTTCTTGGAGAAAAAAATTCCCCCCACAAATCAAAACAAGATGGAGCCCTGGAGCCCCACCTGCTGACTTGAGGAAACCGAGAGAAGACAGGGAAGATGCCTGGTCCTGTGCCAAGCATTCAGCGCTGGGCTCGTAGCGCTGTGATGTGGCACTTAAAGCTCTAGGGGACCTGGCGCCAGCCTTACAAAAGCAACAAAAACTCTCATGAAAACGAGCCTCTTAACAGCGWGTTGAGCTGGTCTGCGATGGCCTCAGGAAATCCCCCTGGCTAGGCAGGGCCTTTTCATCCACTACATTGCTCTGACTCAAAGAGAAATCTCATGTAACCTCCTTGACCAGAAACTGAGCGTGCGTGTAGTCTGCAGCGGAGGGCTTTGCAATTTCCTTATTTTCAGTTAATCCTTTCCCACCTCCCGCTCTGAAGAAGGCTGCCCTACCTTTCTCTGCTGTCTCATCGCATGAAGGGCCCAACGCTGCAAGCACGTGGCATGTCCTCTGTCATCGGGCTTCCCGCCGTCCTTCCTTTGCGGTCAGATCCTTAGCTGATGTAAACTGGCCTAGGGCCATTGATTTGAACGGGGATTTTCACTGGTTGAACACTTGGCCCTTTGATTCCTGGAGAAATACTCGTTTTTAATAGCACCACAGCTGACGCTACTTGTTTTCAGGCTCAGGACCATGTATAAGCGAATGCTTGCGTATTAATTACAACAAAGAGCAAATCTACTTGACATTTGATTTTGTTTTTCTTGTTTCCTTGCAAGCTTGAAAATGAGCTGCTTTTGCCAAAAAAAATCGAAATGCATTTCACGCCTTTTTTTTTAAACTTGAAATAGGCCCCTTGAAAAAACTGACATGTTAAACACCAGCAAGAAAATGATTATTTGGACATATGGCTCCTCTTCCTGAACTTTGCCGAGAGGTTAGATAACGCTCTTTCACATCTTAAAAGACTAGACTCCCGCTACATTACTACCATATTCTTATGTAATAATCTGGCACTGATGATACTTTATCCAGTCCCAGTAATGTAAGACTTATTTATGGTTCGGTCAGTTATGAGGGATTTGTTTTTTCACAGATTATCTTCTAATTTGTTCTTTTTCATTACTCTGTCCTGAAGTAGAATATAGAATAGAGTAGAATCATGCACAAAAATATCTTGTGGCTCTATCTTTCAGCAGGGTTTTGCATTGTATGGATTGTTTCTATTAAAACATTGCATGATTAATACAAAAGTAAAAACAAATTTTAAAACCCCACTCTTAAATGAAGACAAACTCATCCAAACTCATCCATTTACTTTCCAGATAGGGCTGTTTCATAAAGTGAAAAATTTTTAAGAATTAAAATACAAGTGTCAAACCATCTGAGAGAATGAAGTTTCACAGAAAGATCGTCATTTCCTTTGTCACAACCGGTGTTAGCAGCCAGGTAAGGTCTGCAGGTACTTGCAGAATGCATAGTCATATAGGTGAGCTGGTCAGGAAGCAGCAGTGCCCCATGGTGAAAACATTTGAAATTTTGGAGTATGAGAATGAAACTTCATGAAACTTTTTCATAAAGAAACGAGTTTTCAAAAGACCCACCTCAGTAGAGCTAATGGCTCCAGGGCCAGGACTCCTCCAGCGGGTGAGGGAGCCTGGGGGTCTGTTCCCTTCCAGGTCTCCCGCATCACACCCTTAATCGTCAGGCTCTAGGGTCAGCCTCTTTCTCCAGCTTTGAACTAGAGTTTCTATCCTGGACCCAAGAAACTTCCCTAATAATATTTTCATTAAAAATTATGCTTACCACAAGTTGTTTCATGTTCAGTGACAGAACTCTGCGATGGAAAACAGAATCCTGGAATAATAAAAATCAGAAAGGACCTCCTTAAGTCATCTGGGTCCAACCCTCACCCCTGCTCAAAGCAGAGCCGGTGCGGATCAGGTGGCTTTTTTAACCAGCTTGTGTGTGCATGTATGTCCTTCTGTGTACCCATTTTATAAGTACTTATATCCTACTGCACATTTTTTCAATAACTGTGTTTCTGAAACTTGAGATTTTTAGAATAATTTYAGGTTCTCTCATTGATAAGCAGAAACTCTTGATCAGAAGCTGTCCTGCACAGGAATGAATGTACAGCTCTACGGCCACTGTACCAGACTCTTGCTGTGCCTGCTTCTTCCCTTTAATTGCAAGACCACTTTGTTTAGTGACAGTGGGTTGTAGGGGCTTAAATATGTCCTCTAAGTCATAAAATAATGCCGTAACCAAGGACTGGCATTGACTGTGCTTAGACTGAACCCTGTTCCTGCACAGAGGGGGGGACCCCAATTCCGCTACCCTGCATTTATCGCTGCTCTCCGTTGCACACAGGATGTTCAACTAGATGGAGCAGTGGTCTAATCTGATGTGGCAGCTCCTACGTTTTTATCTTCTAAGTGCTTTACTTAGATGAATTAATTCTGAAAACACTCTTGTGACGTTAGCCATTGTTATGATTCCCATTTTGGAGACCCTGTGTCTAATTCTTAATTATACTAATTCTTCCTTATGCTGCTGAGGTTCCGGACCTATGAAAGGGTCTCCCAACTCAGGGAGATGGATTGCAGAAACGTGAAGGGCAAAATGAGAGTTCATTGCCCTATAGCAATTCTCCATTTCTCTAAGGTCAGAGAGCAATATTAGAAGACGAGTATAAAAGCGGCTCTATTGATTTGTACTAGGGGCTACACAGGAGTCGCATACCTCAAGCCTGTAAGAGGTGTTGTATTGGCCAAAATGAAATTATTGAGATTTTTGATACTTCATTCAGTGTGGCCACCATCTCATCAAAAGAAAGTGAAAGCCACCYCTGCTGCCCCTTCTTTTCCTTTTATTGGCATACGTTATCAGAGAATTGACACCCTACCCCCCGAAAAACCCAACAAACCCAGAATGAGAGGCAGTGAGCTTCAGGGAGGGAGGAGGAGACTGAGGCTTGCCCAAGAATGAATAGCAAGCCATTTTAAAAGTAGTCATTATGTGCTGAAACCAGAAGGATCTTCTGTCTTTCTGTATGATAAAACTACCAGTGAAATGTATTGCGAGATAATTAGGAGCAAACAGGCAGGAAAAATGAGTGATGCACTACTCTTCATTTCCTGAGCCGTTCTTGTTCCAGTCACTTTGCAAGCTGCAGCCAGCGTCTGTGGAGAGAGTGGAGGTGGAGATCAACCCTATCTGTGTCTTCTTTCCTCACGKCTTCACCCAGCCCAGGGACAAGATGGACAATCGGATCTGCTGCAGAAAAGAGGCAGAACTCTACACCCTCCTCTGGCTCTTTGGCTTCCCACTCTATTTATATCCAAGAGAGAAAGTGATATATGCAGAGTAGGGACCCTTGCAGCTGTCCCTGAGACAAAACTAATGGTTGGACAGAGAAGCCAGAAGCCGTCAGTGGGGTGATTTTGGTAGGAATCTCATGGATTTGGTATGCTGAGGCTGTACAGCTCCCCAGACTGCTAGTAATACTGTTGTTCTTRCAAAGGTTTTGTCCTGAATGAGGAGTATGAAAATAATTACAATTTTTACTCAGCATTGAGCCTATGGAAAAGCCTACAGAAACAAGACACCTTTAGATAAGAAAGACTGGAGGCAGAGGCACAATACCTGTCGCCTCCAAATGCAGGAAATAAGATTTGTGAATGCGTGACAGGACCAAAGTTAGCAAGAGGGATATATAGCATGTTTCACATCAGCATTTAGAACAGAAGCGGGGCAGACGTCCGCTTTAAAGTTCTTCAAATCAAAATTATAATTGTCTTCCCCTGAAAGTGTGAGAGAAAATTAAGCCTCCTGACACCCTGAGATACTTACACTTCTTTCAAAAATCATAGAATAAAATATAACAGAACAGAGTAGAATAGGCTGAATATAACACACGATGCTGTTTAAGTCATTTTAATTTTGGAGCAGAGATGCAATCTGCTAACAACAGTATGGATCGTGATAGAGGGTAGAGAGTGAGGTAGAGAGTTAACGTTTTCAGTGTTTAGAAGTCTTCTGAGGCCTTCACAGTAAGCATCCATATAAACGTGCAGAAAACATGTCACCTGCGAAAGCCATCTCCTCATTTATATGCTTTTTAACCAGTGATCGGATTTCCTTAATTCGTTGTGAAAGCGCACTTTTGAAATGTTACTTTTCAACCCAACGCAGCTGAAGAGGAAGAAAGGCCGGAGCCTTGCTCTTCTTGTGTCTTCTCCACCAGATGTTTTGTAGAGTTCCCCTAGGTTGCACTGTTGCTTTTCCAGTGAAGGCAAGGGGATTGCACTGGTGCCCGAGAGGACATGGCTCACTTTTCAGCATCTTATTGCTGGCAGTAATGTGCACAAAAAAGAACAAAAATGTGTCTTGTAGCCCARTTTGCAATATTTTAATTTTTAAAAAAGAGAGGCTCTTCCACAAAGTAGGCCATTATATTTGGATTGTCTAAGAGAGAAAAAATATGGAGCCCCTCTGATGTTTCCATTAGATTTCCCCGTTGTCAGCAAATCTCTGAAAGGAATTGCCTTGGGAACTGCACAGTATCAGTATCACGTGCTTTAGGAACCAGTCCTGGACATTTGCTATCATTTTATATACAGGAGGGGCTAGTTCTGGTAATCAAGGCAATAGGAAATAAACTTGTTTGGTTTGCCCCAGAAAATCAAATTGCATATATGACAGAAATGAACTAGGTTAGATGCAAGGCATGGTACCTTTCCCACCTTAGCATACAAAGGTATCTACCAAGCATAGTGGTACAAGTTAGGAATGATTGCGTACCCAAAAGATAAGCAAGGAATAGATTTCTGTAACAGGTGGACTTCCCAGTTTTTTTTTCTGATTTCTTACGTACAGAATGGTAACCGTATATTTACCCTCTCCAAAATGCTGTCCTGGTTTACATCTCTGAACAAAAAGCACAGACTCACAGCTGTTTACGAAGACAAGCCAATAAATCTGGAGGAATATATTTATACAACTTATCCTGAGATTACATAGGTTTTTCAGGTAGACGGAGCTCCTTCATTGCAAAGGAACCAAATTCCTCTCTGTGCCACCCAGATCTGTTGATTTTCCATTAATGTCAGCTCATGTCAGCTGTACCGAGTGTTACAAGTTGCTCTGCAGAATACTTCATGTGCATTGGAGGAGTGAGTACTGTGCCATTTCCAAGTCCTTCCCAGCCTGCTGCTGTTTTGTGTCCTGCTTTTGGCTGGCGTTACATGATGCCTGTAGAGGTCAGAAAGTGAGGAGCGGTTCTGGTGGCTTTTCCTTTCATAAATCCTGCCATTTGCCAGTGGCAAATCCAGGTGCAGTTCTCATAGTTAAAGACGTGTTCCAATTCTGTAGCCRCACTTTCTTCTTATGGAGTGGGTATCATACACGAGAGCTTGAAAGCTTGCTGCAGCCCTGAYTGCCTTTTCCATAGCAAACAGCAAACTTTATTCAGCTGCTCAGACTGAGCTTTCAATTCTYGCTTCTTTGGCTAAACCTCCCTGATACACGCAATGATTTATATGAAGGAAGAGCAAGCAAGAGGGTGCAATGCAAAGAGAGAGATTATCACCATCATGTATCTAAATTAAAATCCGTGATAAAATCTCAGGAGGGGAAGATGTTGTACGTTTTTTGGAGCTGCTCTTGGCCTTTTGCGTTTAGACTCYGGGTCTGCTCTTGGTTGATATTCAGATAGAAATCAGGAGGTCTTTGACTTGTGTAGCTTCAAGTAGAAGGGGACCTACTGAGAGCAGGACTTAAGAGYAGCACTTTCTACATTAAGCACTATAGGAGATTTGGGGATCACCATATCAGGAACACATGCTAATAAAATATGTGCCACATAGTAAAAACTCACCTGGGTGAAATGCTGCTCCTTCTGATATCAATGGAAATTTCCTTTTGACCAGGGGTTGCTATGGCAGCAAGCACTGGAAATGAGAACAAGGACATTTTGATATGTCTACACTGTGGATTGCAAATTATGATACCCGAGTTAGTTTTAAACAGTCTTGCAAGAAGTGGTCTAGTTAAGGCAGCCTGGAATGCCACGTGGCCTAATTTACCATGCTAAGCAGCTTGCTTCCCTGTGCGCCCGGGGTCCATCCATGCCTGGGGTAGAGGAGAGGTGAAGAGGCGTTTGAGGGGATGCTCATTTTAGGGCAGTGGGATGAGGAACAGACTGTGTCAAGGAGTAGTGTAGGGAAGGAGAAATAGCATGAGAAAGAGGAAGCTAGAAAACAGGAGGAGCAGCAGGCAACTGAACGGAGGGGATGGAAACAAAACTGACAATGACAGAAGAGATGCAGGTTTGGGGRTCCAGGGACCAAAGGGTCCCTTCCCATGGCAGTGCACTTTGCTCTGCTCCTTGGAAGTCAGCCCAGGGCTCCTGACTGTCAGCGTTTCCGCTGTCAGGAAGACACCATCAAACCCCTGAACGAAGTATCCTCATGCTCTTCCAGTGGTTGATCACCTCGTAAGCACTGTTTTACTTGTGCTGCCGATGACGCTGCCGGCTGAAGTGGTGAAGTTCTGTATTACAGCTCCGCAGGTGCTAGCCCGCCTCAGCATCAGCAGCAACTCGGAGCGGCATTCGATTTTTAAGTTGGCTTTAAAAGAAAACCCTGAGATATTATATTGAAAATGCATTACTGTAATGTTAATGTTACTAAGTCAAGCACTTAAAAGTTAGGAAACGCCACAGTTAACGTTGTCTGTGCAACCTTACCGAGGGCCCCTTGTACCATTACCATAGCCTGTAATTACATGGCTGCACACTGTTTCTTCCACTGAACCCCTGCATCAAGTGGTCAGGTCCTCTGCATATTTCATTAGAAACGTAGTCCAGAGCTGTTTTGCACCCTGCTGGATTATTAGTTTGGTACTGACCCAGGGAAGAGAAAACTACTTGTCTGTCTCACTGTGCTCTACAAAATCTCCTCATTTGGAAAGGAGTTGCGGCCTTTGATGGCACTGTATTTCTTGGAAATCTCCTTTTCTGTTCTTTAGTAGCGCCTTACCTCCCATAACCCCATAATATTTCAAATGGGAGCAATTCATGTTTTGGGGAGGCTGGAAAGACGACTCATAAATAGCATTTAGCAGACCTCATTAAGTCCAATGTCCCATTTGCTTCTGCAGTGCATCCCTCTCCTATTGACCCTGGTTAGTTCTTCATGTCATCTGTGCCAAGTCAACGGACCCCAAGGGGCTGGTAGGGAGATGAGACACAGCCACCCAGCACGTGGCATTTTAAAAGGTGGAAGAGGGCAGGAACCTAGCTCTTCCTGTAGCAGGGGGTGATAGAAGGAATTAATAATACTGATACCTGCCATCAGCTCTCCATTAACGGTGAAACACATAAAAACTGGTGATAGCTTTGCCTGGAGATGTATGTAGAAAAGATGATGAAATTAATTTAGAGAAGTTGGTAGAGCTTCTGCCTGGTTTTCGCTGCTTCTTTCTTTAAGCATTTGTACCCAAAATACAAAGTGAGGGGGGAATCCCAGCGCTCCCTCTCGAAGGCCAGGAGTCAGCCAAGTTGTGAATTCCTTCTCTACTTCCGTCCCATGCTTTTGAGCGACGCTTGCAGGGTAGCCGTGCCCGTTTAAAAGTTTATATACAGCAGATGTTCACAGAGCTGATCAGGAATTAGGGATTTACTGCTGGAGCTGCAACCTTGTATGAAATACAGAGAATGTATTTAAAATGCGGAGAATATACCTGCCTCGCACAATAAATTCACACGCACTCCCCTTGCTGCCGTTCACTCAGGAGGGGACCACAGAACCCGTGTGCCCTGAAACTGAATGCAGGTGCCCAGCCTCTGACAAGGGGAAGTTCTGGCGGGGCAGGGGGGATGATGTCCGGGGCTAAACATGCCGGCAGCTCCCTCTCACAGCAGCCTGTTACCTGCGCCTTCCCTCCTGGGGGGAGAGGCTGCCTGCCCCACACCTTTTTAGAAGCAGACTTTGCAGAAGTGTCATAAATCTCTGCCTTGCCCGCCACGCAGCGCTGCCGCTGCGCTGGTTATCGCCAGGATTCATCCATTCGGATTGCGCTTCGTTTTGCAACCCAGAGTAGAAGGAATAGATTGCTTTGCCACCAATTTTGGGCTATAACTTCTACCCCCACAGTGCCTGGGACTTGTCTATCCCAATACCCGGCATTGCCTTTTTACAGCATCTCCGTCTGTATCCGGCAGGTACTCGATTTGTCTGTGTCTGTGCAGACGTCCATGGCAAGGATGGGCTCTTGGAGCCTGTGTAGTTCCAGAATCATAACATTCCAGTGATCCATCAGGAAAATTCAGCTGAAGAGCAGCACGGTCTGGCTTTAAGCGAGCCGAAGTCGCAGGCAAACCTGCCCTGCCTTCCCCACCCCGCAGGACAGGTAGCGTTTGAAGGCTGCGGGAAGGCGCGGATGTTTATTTCGGCGAGAGCTGCGGTGGTGCGTAAAAAAGAGAGGGAAGGGATCTCCCAGCTTTTTGGAGAGGGCCTCTCTATAATGCCATTTGAATCTGTACTTTTTGTTCGGTGGTAAGTTTTAATAGTTATCCTTTGAGGATTTTCCCGGCGAGCTTATCTGAATACACCAACAGTCTTTTTTGTAATATTCGCATTTCCCCTTTGGTTCAGCCGAGCCCACTGACAGATCATTCAAATTCAATTGTTTTATGTCTAAGCCGAACAGCTAATTAAAGTAGGGATGATTAACCTGACTGGCAGTGTCGCTCTCTCTCCCTCGCTCTCTCGCTCCCTCCCTCCCTCCCTCCTGTTCCAATCAGTCTTTTTCTCACACTCTCCCTCTCTCTCTCTCTGTCTTTTGCTCTACTGTGTGTGTGTGTGTGTGGTTTTTTTTTCTCCTCTCTCCTAAACGTGGTCTGCTTGCTGATGGCAGAATGGCACTCGGAGATTTGTGCATTGTGTCTGGTTTCCTACGGGCAGGCTGACCCAGTGCCTCTAGGGACTTATCAATAGACCACTCAGAAGAGACAGAGACAGGAGAAAGGAGGAGGGGTGGGGGGGTGGGGGGGGAGAGAGAAAGAGAGAGGGAGAAAGAGAGAGAGAGAGAGAGAGAGAATCAATATCAAGAATAGAAGGAGCTCCGAAGCCATTTTTTTTTTTTTTTTTAAAGAAGTATCAGGACTTGGGAAGAGGGTGACAAAGAAGGTTTTTCAAAGAGGCAGTGGAGGAGGTTCTAATAAATTTGGAAGGAAACAGTTCCCTGTCTTGGGAAAAAAGGAGAACTCCTGGCTGATTAGCATTCACACCAGGTATGAGATGTTCCCTACCCCTTATCACTGTCGCAACCGAGATGGAAAAAAGCTTTTTTTTTTTTTCCTTCCCCCTTTTTTTC
>JASVER010000050.1:937134-990243 GCA_030449065.1 Oceanodroma leucorhoa | reverse complement strand
AGCGTTTATTTTGGTAGGTGCGGCGGTGGTGGCAGGGGGAGCGGGAGCCGTGGGCATCGGCGAGCGGGGAGCAGGGAGAATGGAAGCAGGGCAGCGGGGAGGGGGCGGCGGGGAGCAGAGCCGGGAGTGTGTTACTGTGTCTCCTCTTTGTGCACCCCKGGGGGGGTTACCCAAGTTCATTTCCAGCAGGTGGATTTAGGCAGGGAGTTACTTAACGCTTGACCGCCAGTTTTGAAAAAAAGGAAAAAAGGAGGAAAAAAAAAAAAAAGGGACCTGCTTCCTATGTCTATTAAAGGAAGCTCCAATTTTTTCCCTCTCTCTCCTCTCTCTCTCTCTCTCCTCTCTTCCTAACCAGACAGCGGGAGGGTTTCTGGCTCCTCGCCAGCCCAAAAGCCTCTAAGTGTTTTGCACTTGTTTCAGGGAGCCCGGGGATTTTTTTCAGCATTTTCACTAGAGAACAAAGAGTTCTTTACAAAGGAAGGGGGAGAGCGAGCTTAACGCCTGAGATATGTTTTTCTATTTTTATTAGGGATTTTTTTTTTTTCTTTTCCCCCCTCCTAGAAAGAAAGAGAGAGAAGCAAAGCACAGAATGTGTGGCAGCAACAAAATAGATTGAAAGGAAATGCAGTTCCCTTACCTCCAAATTATAATTTGGATTTAATAAGAACAGGAATGGAAGGGGGACAAGACCAAGTGAGTTTGATGTGTCGTTCTTTTCTCCCTTTTTTAAAACTCTCTCTTTAAATCCAATTGCTGTTTTGCCAACTTACCTAGCCTCTTTTTTTTTTTTTTTTTTTGGCATAAAAGTTATACTGCGAACAGTTTCTGTTTACTTAAAAAAATCAAACAACAAATTCTTACTGGGGGGAAAAAAAAGAGGGAAATGGGGTGGTTTCAAGGGAAAAGAAATAAATGAGTGGGAACAGAAATCTTTCACTTTCTGTCACTTAGAAAAAAAGTTGGTAATGGCTTGTTGAAGCTGGGATCCTAAAATACAGATGGGGCACTAACGTCTGTGTCCACGGACCCAGCTTTTCCCTGACCATCTGTCTAAAAGTCACCTCTCATTGGCAGCTCAAATGATTAGTCGGAGCTCAGGGATTTTTTTGTTTGTTTGTTTGTTTGCTTGTTCCTCCTGTTCGGTGGGACCCTCTCTCAAATGGCTCCATTTCACCTTCTGAGTTTAGTTCTTTGATCGAGCCCCAAATTGAGGATTTCAGGATAGACCTCCTTGCACTGTAGATTTTTTGTTCTTCTGAATGTATTTCTTACAGATACACTCTTTGTCTATTTGTACGTAGAAAAGGCACACATGATATAGAAGGGAATAATGCATCACATTTAAGGAGATGTTTAGGTTGGAATTTTATTGCATATAGTATACACTATATTGCATGTAGTATACAGTATCCTGTACAACATACATACAGGATATCTCCTCTACAGTGTCTCCTGTACGATGTTTAGGATGTTTGAGAATATATACTGTTGCAAATTCAGTAGCTTAAGGAAGTGCTTTCTTTAGCCAAATTCTGCCTTCCTTCCTTTATTGATTTGTATTTTCCTGGCTTTGACAAATTACCAGTCTAAAAACTGCATCATAAAGCAGTGGTACAGAAAACAAGAGAGGAAGCTGTTTATTATATCCCCCCGACCTAAAAATCATAAGCGCACAATATACAGAACTAGAGCAAATTATTATAGAGTTGCAACGATTGTTTCTGGATGCAGGGCATTATTACTACAATACCTTGATTTTTATATTCATGCTGCAGGCTTCCCTCAGAAGAGGTCATCTGTTACAGCTACATAGGTATCGCATATGTATCTGTGGCACTGTTTTTAAGCAACATCTATGCATTGTGTAAGTGTACGCGGAGAATTAGTCCATTTACGTATCCTCATATGAGGAAGGGGGGAAAATCCATCCTTGGGCTCTGCCTGCGCCACTTTAGGAACGCCACTACCCTACAGCGGCAAAAAGTCCTGCAGGATACAGCCCGTCCCTTGCAAGAGTGAAGGGAAACCGTCCACGACAAGTGAAACGGCCAGTTAAAACATAGTTTTGTTTTWCTACCAGTACCTAGACTGGGGGCTTGCACCCCTCCAGCTCCCTTAGCCAGGGCTCTTCCCTCTCCAAAGCTGTGGTGGGCACAGCTTCCCTAGCAAAAGTTGGGGGGTGGTGATGGGCTCGAGTCCCCTGCTCTGAGTCCAGGTACCTTCGGGGCAGGTAGCCCAGGTCCTCTGCGTTTCCATGGGTAGCAGCCATAGCGGTGTCGAGTCGAAAGTACTTTGCGGCTCCCCAGTTTAACGTGAAATGCTTGRCGGAGAGGGATGGACCACCAAAAAATGGTCATTCTGTTGGCAAACATAACGAATAGAGGAACTTTTGGCAAATTGCAAATGCCTTTCTTTTATTTTAAATCCTCGTTCCTCCGGAGAGTTTTCCCAACTCCTGATGTTTTTCATCGTCTGAATGTTTTCTGTGACTTTGCTCTCTTGCTCTCTCACTCGCCAAAAAGGAAAAAAAAATCACAGGAAAAGTAAACAAAAGAGCACAGAAATGGGACTTGATCTTTGAAGTTTTCCATAGGATAAGCAGTCCCATTTTTTTTCTGCCTGAATGTTTTTTCTCCCCACCCCCCCTTTAATTTTTTTTTAAATCTAACATGCTTTTGTGAGCATTTTGTATCTGCAACCGTGGAGATGGTGACAGAAGAGGGAGGACATAACAGAGCTGAAACCTAGATTTAGCCCCCCTCAATCTCAACTAGAAGGCATCTTCCAGCGGCTGTCACTGCTTCCAGAAGTAGGGAGAAAGACGATAGCTGTCTTTCGGGGACTCTTCACGGACCTGACCTGAGAGTAGCACATTCACAGTACGGGAGAAAAGAGAGAGAGGGCAAAAAAAATAAAAAAAGGGGAAAGAAAAGCTCTTTGAGCAGTAACACACTGGCTCTTTCTTCCTGCAGGCAATCCGCTCCAGCTCCTGGCGACGTGTCCTGCACTATCAGATATCATATGACTCTTTATTTGGACTCCCGTTAGCAGTATGGGCCTGTTAGGAGGCTGTTTGTTTTCTTTTCCTTTCATTTCCTTCTCCCCAGTTCCCCCCCTATTTATGTGTGCCCATGCGAGCGTATCCCTTTTATAATCTCTCTTTTTGTGCTGAAGTTTTCTAGAAAAGAAAAAAAAAAAACTTAATCATTTCCCAGGGCTGTTTTTAATCCTCTGCCAAAATTGAAGTGCGTTGTCGAGTTGTAAAAATAAATAACACCTTTCAGTTTTATTTCTCTCTTCCTTCGCTCTTTCCGTCACTACTCGGTGTGTCCGTACACAGTCGTGTATGTCGCTCCGTCTCTCCTGCCTGAGCGGGTGAAGCTGGGATACACCTGTGTCAGTCTAAGGAGGAGCACAGAGCTGCCTACCGCCGCTCCTGCCACCACTCCGCGCCGTTTGTTTCACTTTCATAAACTTTCCTCTATTTATTTATTTCATTTGGGCACCTTCTCCACACCGAGTTTGAAAAGCTGTCAGGTAGCGAGCCATATGCTGGGCTTTTCTGCATTTAGGTGAGGAAACGGGGGAAGTTAAGGCTGTAAGAAAATGAAATGCTGYGCTGAGGGCATAGAGGATGAAGTGCGAGGTAGAAACTAGACGTGCTTTGTGTACGGCACCCATAAAAGTTTCCTGTACCAGAAYGCTGGTGCCTAATAATAGGATGGAGGGAGCCAGACAGCAGCTAGCAATCGGAGGTGTATAGCCAAGTAGAYGAGCCTTATGGCAGCAATATTTCTGATACAGAGTCGCATTTTAGTTAAGGGAGATGACTTTTTTCCCTATTTGTGCTGTCTTTAGCAATACCTTATTTAGATAAACACCGCTGCAGAACTTTTTTGCCTGAAAATGCAAAGTCATGTCAACAGAAACAATTAATTGCTATCAAATGTATTAAATCATTGCAAGAAAAAAGATCTATCTTTCCAAAAGAGAGATAGCGTTTTGTTTTGATACTTTCCTCTGCAATGTTTTCATTTCTGTTTTTGAACTAAGGATTTATTTTGACAAATGTTAAGAATTGATTTCTAAAGGAAAAGGGGGGGAAATCCTTAAAAACATTCCAAAACGAGAGGGTTTGAAGGGGGGAGATTTAGGTTGTTTGGGAGGAATTTAGAGTGTTTGGTTTTTTGTTTGTTTGCTTCAGTTTTGTGCAATCTGAATTGTAATATACTTTGGCAAGCAAACCAGAAAATGAGKTTTTTACACGACTTTGCTCCCTCTGTATTTACTGCTGTATTTTTGTGGAACTCAGTGTTTTTTTCGTCTGAATTTGGTAAGATCATCAAAGCCGAAATCCCGTTGGCACTTTAGAGGCACAAAGGAGTTACTGACACTTTCCGTCAGCGGTAGATGCTTTGGCCAGCCAGTCCTTCCACCAACTTGCACTGTTCAGCAGCCGGCTGCGCACGGGCTGATCGCCACGCTCCAGGGGAAAGTACGGGCCTATTTTGTGTACGCGATTTATCTGCATTTTGTGCTGATACTCCTATTAGCATCGCTGAAGATCTATAAGTTTTAGCATTTCCTCTCCGGTGTATACTTAGGCCAGYGTACAAAAGCAGTCTCGTAAAGCGAGGCAAATACAGATTAGAGATATTTTTGTCATGAATCCAGAAACAACTGTATTTCGGCCATACTGCAGGTGTGTTGAACCACATCGAGGTCTCCCTGCTAGGCGGTGGTGTTTCTTATTTCTCACCTAACTGAACTAACCTTCCCGCTGAAGTCGGTGCAGGTTTTCCTGAGAAGGGGTTAATGAAAACCGGAGCTAGAACATCAGGATTTAGGGTGATCCCCTTGAATCRGTGTTGGAAACCAGACACCCAGAACGTGTTCTTGCGCAGCACAGCATCCCTCTGTGGCAGGCAGGGCGCACTCGCGGTAGTGGAGATGCGAGAGCTGAGTTGAGATGACTCCTGTGGTCTGAAACTTGGTTTGTATATGCCTCCAGTTCCTTCAGACAATTATCAGTATCTCTCCTTCGCTCTCAACAGCAGACCGTTTCTTGTTATTCAGTTTTTGCCAGTCATCTCAATGAGAAGTAAGAGACTCTTTGACCAGAGGCAACATTTTGAGGCTTCTTTCCTTTTCCCTCTTCCTCTAGCAACTTGAAACCAGCTCTGTTCTAACGTTCTGTGCKTAGGTACATTCATGGTCCTGAGGAAGGAATTACAGACTTTGTTGGAAGAAATTTGGTTTTGAAATAAGTGTTACCAACGTTTAAAAATTGCGTGCTGTTCATGCATGGTACATGATGTTCCCTGTTACTCTACGCATGCTCCAGTGCTCTGAGCAGTCCTAGCTGTAGGTATTTATTTGTGAGCTCATTCTGGTAGCCGCCGGTGAATTTAGTTGACTTGACAATCAGTAAACAGCTCAACCGTAAGGCTGAAGTTCGAGAGCTATGTAAGTGCGAGGTAGAAGGCTTCTTTCAAGTTTTTGGCCATTTCAGTGGATTGTTGCTCAGCATCTTTATTTAAAGGAAAAACTGTTCTCCTCAAACTTCTTTGACTTCATCTCTGCAGAGTAGATWGTTCTATTTCAAAGTTATTATAAGCTCAAATAATGATAAAATACATATTTAGCTACCTCATTAAATAAATAYAGTGAAGAGCTGCGGAAAGCTGAAAGCCAAGCGCTGCAGCTAACGTCTGAAAGTGTGGCCCTGGGCTGGGCAGAGAGGGCCAGGCTCGTCGCTGCTAAAGTTTTGTTAGCATAACTTGGACTCGAATTGCACCAAAGTTGTATTTTGACTTGGCTTAACTTCACTGCTTTCATCTGACTTTTTTTCTAAGCCAGCCCAATCCGGATCTATTCAGCGCTCGGGAGGGTGATAGCCAAGGGACAAAACAGCTTGTCTAACACATGTCTCTTTAGTGCACCAGTGTGTGGCTTGTGGGGCCTCAGACTGGATCACCACTGTCAAGAGAAATGCATTTTCCTGCAGTGTAATAAGTTGTCCTGCTGCTTTCAGATGTCAGAGATCCCCCGTTCAGCACTTGGTGAAAAGGTCTGCTCTCAGAAGAGGTTTCCCTTCCATTTAACATTTCATTAGTGCGTGCAACTCATGTAAATGCGATGTGGCCAGTAGGAACAAATTCTGGTTTATTTTTGCCAGGATGCATGTATTTATTCTGTGTCTGTATTAATGTTATGGTGAGATGATATTTCAACCTAAACACCGATTTCAGTGGCTTACCGCTAAAAAATGAGCCTAGTTGAAATGTCAAGTAGTTGTTCCAAGCTCAGAGGTGAAGCTTATATTATTTTGGAAAGTATGAGGAGAGTCATGGTTACTTTTTTTTTTTTTTTCTCTTTTAATGTGTGTTGGGCAGTCACACTAAGACAGGAGCATTTTTTGATTAACTAATTACTGAAACCCATTAATTTTTCCATTCTCATTCTATTTTTAATTTTTCGTGTTTCTTCAATACAAAATGAAAATTATAAAGAGCTAATTTCCTTAAACTAATTAGACTTACAATTTTAATCTCACAAAACCCAGGAAATTCCAAGCGATGTTTTTTTGTAACTCTGCCATGTTGCACATGCCTCTCTCCTCTTTGAAACCCTTGTATTGGCCTTCAAAAAATCCTGGGAAAACACTCAACACTTGCCTGAGCCAGCCTTGTCAGTCCAAACTCTCCTGAACTTCTGGCACTGTTAGGCATCCAGATCCAGATTTTGTGATTTGAGCTCATCTCTTTTGAAAATAACAACATGGAATTTCCAGACATTTCTTTGTATGAACTTAAGGTTTTTAAAAAAAAATAATTAATAAATCACAGAGTAATTCTGTTTCCACTGAAGCCGGCAGAAGCAGAATCCACATCCTCTGGGTAAAATTTCTCATGGCACTTTCCAAAACTTGAATTTTGCTCAGAAGGCCTTTTCAGTTTTGACCATCTGGAGAGCAGTTAAGTTACTTACATAGAATATTCTTTAGGCACTCCTTTAATAGGACTCCTCAAACTCTTTGACCTGTTAATCTCAACTACATATCCCATAAAGCCTACAGAGCTAGCGTGAGAAATAATTTTTGTTCCCTCCTCCCAGAAAAAAGGGTTTAGTGATGATTTCTTTGGCTGGAGAATCAGGAAATACCAGTGAAAACTCTGTGTAGAAAGATGCCAGAGTCTTCTTCAGTGAGATCAGCTGTTCTTTATATATATATATTTTGTTTGTGATTTTTTTTTTTGGCTTGTTGAAATATATCCCAACAATCTTCAGAAGCCACAGAAAATTATCAGTGCCACAACAACCCTATAGAGCTGGAGAGCGTAAAACAGAGCTGGTCTGAGGCAGCCTTCCCCACTAATGAGACGAGCCAGCAAGTTGGTTGTGAGCTTTAGTTTGTGCCATTGCCTGTGCGTTGCTGAAGCACCAGGGTGTACCCTACAACGAATCTTCCTCTCTGTRACCAGCCATTTTTTCCCTCCTGGTGCAATTCTCTAACTTCTGTTTTCATGAAATTCTCACCAAAGTCAGGGGGAAATATCTGTCTGGAAAGCATGGCAAAAATGGACCCTCTCTGAGTAGAGTCTACTACTCATACAGTTAAAAATTCAATCCATCACTCATACACGAAAAAAAAAAAAAAAAAAAAANAAAAAAAAAAAAAAAAAGAAATATTAAAAAGAAAAAGTTGATATATAGTGGAAAGCAAAGGGGAACATTTATTTTGCAGCCTATTCATTTTGTATTATGCTCATGTCAAACAGCATAAGACTGTTCTGGTGCTTGCTTTGGAGGACCTTTGTGAAACTGTAGAGCTGCACAAAGCAGAGTCAGGGAGTGAGAAGCAATCTTGTTTCTGATCAAAACGGAGTAATGTGCCAACTAATGATGACAGAAACCTGGAGAGCTGTAGGTGCTCCCTTTTGTCAGATACAAAATAGAGATTCACACCGCTGTTAAAGGTTGCATAATGTCCTGGCTAAATTTCAGTGAAGGTAATTATATTTGGCCTCCTTGAATTCCCTCTGAAGAGTCRGTTGGGCAGGGCAATATTCACTTCCTGGCCTGAACCATACCGTAAGGGTATGGAGCATAGTTAAGCCACCTCTCATTCCGGGGATGGCTGTAGTCGCTCAGTGTTGAGCAAAGTAACCACTTTGCAATTTGATCGATGGCTGAATAATGGCACCAGCAAACACTGCTCTTCTGTTCCTTCTTTTGTCTCAAAGTGATGCTTATTAGAAAAACTAACAGCTTGAGCCTCTTCCCCTCGGCGGTCTGGTGATATTTGTAAGAACTGTCTCCATTTTGCAGATGAGGAAACTGAGGCACAGAGACTTTTGAGTGACTTTTCTAAGTTCACACAGCGAGTCAGTGGCAGAGCCAGGAGGATAACCTGGGAATCCAGGATCCCAGTCCCATGCTCTAACCGCTAGGAAACGCTACCCCTCTGAATGTAAGTTATTGTTATTAAGATGTGGTTTATCTTTCATGTGAGTTGCCATCTGTTATATTGCCTACTCGCTATTAGTTACGAAAGCTATTCACATTTTAAACTGTTTTGCATTCTCACAGCTACTTAAACCCACAGTAGACTTTTTGACAACAGTAACAGCACTTCTCATGTGAAAGAACTGGACAAATATTAACTCATGTTTTTTCAGTAAATTTTTGCAATGCCATAAACCCACAGTTTAGAATGAATTTAAACAGACCTTGAAAAGTCCACGTATTCAATGCTGTTTGGTTCCATATCTGTCAGTKGTACCATAGTTAAGACATGACTGTATATTCTCATAGATATGATTAAGAAGATARATTTCCAAATGGTAATTTAATGTAAATTGAGTCATTGATAATTTCATGTGTCTTGGGCCTAACAGCTCTGTGGCTGCTAAGATCCTTCGAACATGTAGTAGAAAAAATGTGTTAATCTTGAGCTCTTAGTGATGCTTCTGGGGACCTCAGTGAGCCAAGGAGAACTAGGTCASTATTATTGGAGGCAGTCTGGAAAAGCCCTGAGCAGAAGCTGAGGCAGGGACTAGAGCTGTAAAACGAGAAAAGGCTCTTGAAAAGTAGAAGTTGCTCTGTTTTTCTCTCTGTGTACAGATGGGTGGTAGGGGAATGCATTCGTTTAGATCCTCACAATCACCATTTTTAAGGCAGCCGTGAAGCCCCGTCTTGGGAAAGGGTAAYCCCCGCAAACAGGGAGAAATACCCTTGTAGCTGAAGAGGGGAGGAGTTGTCCCAAACTATCCAACGTCTACTAGCAGGTGGGAACAAGAGATGAGACTGCCAAGCAGAGTCAGAGACAGATTGGACACTGGTGCCTTTTCATCTCTGAAGATGGTCAAGCAGCAAGGGCCCTTCTGATAATCCCATCTAGTTCCCTTCACGTGATAAAGCCTACTGAATTTCTTAAAGCTCTTATCTTCTGGTGAGCTAGAACATATCTTTCAGAAAGACAGGTAATCTTAAAGTCTTTAAGTAAGGGAATGACCACATATTTAAGTATTATTCTGAAGGTTTTAAAGTCCATTTCACTTCTTTCGAGTCTGAATTTGTCTAACATGCCTTTGTCTGATGTATTAAGGAGCCCTCTACTGTCAGAAATCTTCTCCCCATGCTTGGTATTAATAAACTTTGCTGATTGATGGTGGATTTTTGACACCCAGAGTACAGTTTGAAGGTATGGGAAGGTGAGTAGTGGAATTTGAAGTGAGCTGTGAGGAATTACTGGTGGCAGAAGAAATRGGTGAATAGAGAAGAGAAGCAGTATGCAGAGACAGTGGATTTCTTTTGCTTCCCAAGTAGATGAGACAAAAATGAAAGAAATATGTGGGTAAAGGCGAAGATCCAGTTATAAAGAGGGAAAGAGAYGGGAATATAGGAGAAAAGGTCTTGAGAATAGACACAGAAAGTAGTGTGAAAAGAGAAGCATCATAAAGCTATTAAAGGGTAGAAAAGAGAAACAAATGTAGTCTACAATGGTCCATGAGGCCAGGACAAATGGGGAAATATCAGATTATGTTAAGAATGTAACACAAAAGAGTAGCAGTAATTCACCTTGTGTAGTATGGACTACGGCTTCTCAAGCAGTGGGTAGTTTCCTATCTCACAGGAGGCCAGTGGGCTTAGCTCATTATGGCTTTGAAAATGTACTGCTTAATCTTCAGGTTAGAGGGGGGCTGGTGCAGTTTTGAAAGGTCTGAACACATTCAGACTTTGTGAAAAAGGCTGGCCAAATTTTCTGCCCAAGGCCCCTCTGTGCTCAGGATTAAAACTCCAGTGTTCAGGGCATAACGAAAGGGAGGCCTAATTAGGCGAGAGAAAGCTCTTCTGACACACATCGCTATTTTTTTTCTACTGACAAAAGAACAAAGAAGAGGGTAGAACTTTCTTAGGGTAAGTGTACTGTTAGTTTTCTCAAGTTGTTTCTCTTCCAGCCCTCTCCGGAACGGTACCTCTCTTTGCTCTGGTAGCTGGGACATCGCGATTTGGACATGTTCCTCACCCACTGCCTGCTCACAGAGCAGCCTGGAAATGGTCACTTAACCCCCTTGCTTGAAATTATTCCAAACAACTCTAAAACCAGCTGGCGGTTTCCTATCTCAGGGACAGCTGAGAAGATGGGATCAACGGGGCCTGTAAAACACTACAAAATCATCAGGCGCAAGTGGCAAGGTTGCCTTTATCTTTGGGTTTCATGCAGTTTAGTATGAAGAATGCTTGCATCTTCACCTCAAATGTTGTGTCATTTCTCTCCTGTCTTCCTTCACCTGTGAAGTAACTCTGATAATGCTTGTTACTGATGCTACAAGAGCACTGAGTGTGAGTGTAATGAGTTCTTCGCGCTTKGAAGGTATTAGTGTTCTCCTCTTAAATCTTGATAAAATCCTTTGGCCAAGGTAAAATTCTGGTTGGTTTCTATTAAGAAAGAAAAAATATTTTTCTRAAGGACTTTGATTTTCTTTTCAGAACACATGCCTAGTCCTAACCAATCTGGGAAAATAGAGTGAGACAAAAGATAATTTCTGATTTGCCATTGAAGGCCAAGCACTAAAGTGGTGCCAGTCTGGACCAGTCAGACTAGCTTTTAAGAAGATATGTGCTTTTAAGAAGATGCGAAAAAAAGCCAGCCCTTCAAACTGGCTTTGTATGGCTGACTTGTCTCCAATTTGAATGAAGTACGTGGAAGTAAACTCCATGACACTCACTGCTTACTAAAAGCCCGTGTCTGGGTATTCTTGTTGATTGATGAATCACCGAGTGTCGTATTCCGACATCTTTCAAACCAGGCTATCCCCTTGCATTTGTGCAAGCGAAGAAAAAAAAAAAAATTACTCGGAAGGAGAAAAAAGCAAAAACTGTTGGAAACATGAAAGTCATTTCTAAAGCCATTTCTGCCTGTCGCTGGTATGAGAAGAATTTTCATTCTCTTTAAGGCTATTTAAAATATACTTTGGGGCTAAAATAACAGAGAAGACAATCCAATCCATTCTCAGCCCTGAAACCACAATGGGTAACAGATCTTTGTTGCCACATCACATCCAATGAGATAGCTTACTGGAAGAATTGGGCAAAAAAAMCTCATTATTGATTGCAAAAAAAGAAAAGTAAAAGAAATGAAAATGTTCTCTTTCCCCTTCCTCTCATTTTTTTTTCAAGGCAGAAAAAAAAGCAAAACACTGTTTTTATTGTTTAATTAAAAATAACTCCCTTTTTTTTTAGTTATTTTAATTTCTGTGATTTTAATTCCCCTTTTTTACATGAGATGAAATACCAGAAAACTGTGAAAGCAGTTAAAATTTTCATTAATTTTTTTTTTTCATTTTCAATTCAGTATAAAAGATTATTCTCTCACTTTCTGCTGCCCTCCTGCCTCTCTTTTCCATATTCATGCAGACTCCTGGCTGACTCTGAATGGCACTTAACTGTTTCACTCATTAGAATGAGCAAGTGGCGGCTCCGTAACTTTGTTGATTTAAGGTGAGATCATGGTAGGGACCACTCCGGATTCTGGAAATGACACAGCTTCTTGAAGATATTCTCTGCGAAGCGAGTAAGGAATATGATAGCATCACTTCTAATCAGGGTGAATATCATTGCAGTCAGCAGTAGGTGTCACAAGCTATATGGCTACATCAGGGATCTGACATGAGAACACTTGTGTTCATAATGTTCCTGTCACTTATTCAATGCACAGTCTCTGACTTCTCTATTTTGGCTTGTTTTCCACATTAGGACAACTTGGCACAGGTAATAAACCWGAATTTCTTTTATTTGTTTGAGAAATTACTTGAGGAGTTACCTATATGTATGGCACCAGTATTTGGGGTTGTTCCTGTTGAAAGGCCAACGCTGCTGGCTTGGTGTGAGCTAACGTTTATCTCCATGTTGAAGGCGTGCTTTTTTTTCAAAACATTGAATAATGGTGAAATTAGGATGCTCTGTGRTGATGGAATTAAAACCCATAATAATTAAAACCCGTAGTATCATAGATGTTGATACTGCGTTGCCGTCCACCTGTAGCACCTTTCGTATTGAGCAGAATGAAATGGCAGTAGTATTAAGGAGGAAAACTTAAATGGTCATTATTGACCAGATGGGTGCAGCTGCTTTGTTACATTCCCACCATTTTGCGTGTGAGCTGTTTATTTTCACTGTCTGGCTGTCAGTCATCACATGAATTAGAATTGAAAGACTCTTTCCCTACTGTGGGATCTATAGTCACGGGTCCCCCAGTCTCTCTGAGTGACTATGCTGTTTAGTTCTGTCTTCTGTAGTTTCTGTCCTCTCCAGGTAGGGTTCTGCAGATTGGCATCACAGTTTAGTCTACTTCCAAGAAATGCCGGACAAAAGAGAGGCAGAAATTTGTCCCAGTAGGATTAAAGGAAACCTTGAGTGATCTGATCTGGTCAACAACTGTCAGGAAGCATTGCCGCTTGAGGAAAAGTAAATGCTTCATTATTGCTGTTAGACAGATGCACCTCCATAAAACACCTGGAAGTGGTCCACAGACCACAGACGGAACGTCACTGAGGTTGATTTTTTTAAAAACGGAGAGAGATAGCAGACCTCATATTTTTAGACATAAATTGATCATCAGCTAGGGTGAGGAAGTAATCTATCGCATTTGATTCTCATGTAGAAACCAAGTATGTTATAAGGTGATGGCCCTTTCATCAGATGTTGACCACTGTAGGGGGAAGGACATCAGACTGCCTGAACCATCACTTTGAAGAGACGAGCTCACAGGAGAGATATGTTACTTGTGGCGAGGCTGAAGGTGAATGAGGTAACCACAGAGTAAGCTGCTAAGGATGTGGATTGTGGGAAGCGCTACTGATAGGAGGCAGACGGTTGGATTGCTTAGGGCAGCACCAGGGACTAGTTGTTTTCTTTCACTGTCCCGGGATGAAGTTAAACCTGCTACTGGTAGTAATGAAGAATAGCTAATACAGATCAGACTCTGCTAAAGTAACAGCATTGGCATCGGGAGCAGAAAGTTTTGCAGATCTCTGTGTGTGTGCACTTGCTACTGGTGTTCCTGGTGGGTGGCTGAATCATCCTGATGGCATTCAACAGGAACCAGCTGCTGAGAATATTAAAATGCAAGCATTTATTCCTCTAGAGAGACAGTAGCATCTGCAAAGTTTTCCTGTCTTGATAGTACAGATAATCCCAGGGAGTATTCTCTAGTAGTTTTTAACTCTCAATTCATTTATGCATTTTTTTTTAAAGCTGTATGTGCTTCGTGTCTGCACAGAAAGGCGAGCCTGGTCTTAGATCTGAGGCCACAACTGTCCTAGGCAGGTAGTTTGCAAGCCCTCTACTCAGACTGAGGCACCTCAGGTGGGGAAAAGGAAATCGGGCTTTGCCTCCCTCTTCCTCCACTACCTTTTTATTTTCACCCTCCTCCTCTCAGTAAGAACTGCCTTGGAGGTTGGTATGCCACGGCGCAGGAGTCCTCTGCCGAGCCACGATTCTGTAACTTCCATATCAGCGTGAGCTTTGTCTTAAAATTCATGGTGGCAGCAATTGTAAGAAATGGTAAAAAATGCAAGAAAGCGATTTAATGATCTGATAGAACAGGATGTTGAACATACCCATTATTGTTTGTATTTGTTATTCCCAAAGAGCAACATGTCACTTCACAAGCCTGTAAGCAACACTCCCCAGCCCTAAACTGCGCATAGTCTAGGGGACAACTCTAGAAAGGAAACGGAGCGCTGGCAGCTTTCATTAGCCCGATCGGGAGCAGGGAGCACTCAGCACCCACCAGAAGCTGGCTCTTAGTCCGACATGGCCGTGACACCAAACATCATAACCAGCACAGCTGAGGGAAGGGAAAAAGCAGATAGTAGCAACAGTGGGAAAAAAAAAAAAGATGGCAATTTCTTCTTTTAAGTCTTTTACTCAGCTCTGCGTATCTCTTCTGCTTTCCTTAGGACGTGTTCTCATGCTAATAGTGTGTGAATTCACATACTGAAGATATTCGCAGGAAGGGAAAGGCAGAGGTTCTGCCCGTGACATATGATGTGAGAAAAGGTGCAGGATTGTTTTAGGGAGAAACAGAGTTCTTTTGCAGTGCGGCTGCAGTGTTGGCACAGAGAGGAGAAAGGAGCTGTAGGCAGCCAGAGCTGTGTGGCAAAAGAAAGAGTAAGGATTGTGATTTTATTTAAAAGGGAGCATAATTTGGTGCTACTCATCACAGTAGCATTTTATTAAGGTATTTTAGCCTTATCTAAATAGCCTTGTGTAAAATGCCTGCCTAATACCTGCAAGGCAGTGAATAGTTTGGCTCCATTTTTCTAAGTTGGAATATTAGCACATTGCGTTAAAAGAACAAAGTTGCCCAAGGCAGCAAACCTGCATTCCTACTTCCACCTTTTGTCATCTCCAGTCATCCTCAGAGCCTGGCAGGGTGTGTCAACAAGTCAAGGTTTTGACAGGATCTTACAGACACAAGAAGGACCGCAAACACCACTCTACAAAGTTCATTGATAGCCTCTCTCGTGATGTGACAGGCCAAGGAAAGCTGCCGCAGGAGAGGTGACAGCAACGGCAGCACTTCATACCCCTTCCTGATTTCAGCTTCTCCTTGGAAAGAGCTGTTGAAACCTCTTAGCGGTGTTAGACATATAGTTTAATCTCAGTGAGGCATCACAGTGATGATGCATACATCAAAGACTCTGTTGTGCTTTCCCCTTTTTGTGTGAGTTATGTTTGCTCGTTTGTTTAAGAAAATAGCATAATGATTTCAATTTTAAGAGGCTTAAGCCCAAAGCTTTGGAAAGTCTTAACAAAGAATGATTTAATGAACTGGCTATTGTGTTTATTGTTGTGCTCAGCTACTTAAGTATGTCATAGGCTCTGCAATACAAACAATTAATGGTCAAGCTTCTGAGCTCAAGTGCTAAGGTCTTCTGCTTTCAGAAAAGGAGAAGTAGCATTTGAGGTCTGTTCCCACTTAAGCAGTAGTGCAATAAAACTCCAGTGGATTTAGACTAAATGCTTTGGGGTTGGATTTGTTGTTTGTTTGTTGGTACAACAAAATAAAGTAGAACTTAATCCTGAATAAGAGCAGCACTGGAAAATTTCAGGAGAATACTGAATAATACTCAGACATTTTCACCCCAGCATTTCCTCTAAGGACACATGTCTCTGTTAAAACAGTCATAGGGAAGAAAAGATTCTTGAGCTTCGCCTCGATAATGCTGAGGTGTGAGTGAGCTTTGCACTKGGAAGGCTGTGCCCCCCAAACTTAGGGAAGTGTTGATCCACATTGCATACCCTGAGAACTCATGCTGTTAGACCACAGGGCATCAGACGGCTCTTAATGCAGCTCAGCTGGTAGTATGAGGTTGATATCCATCTCGAAAGCCACACAGCATGTATCCCAAGAACTCCTGGGGACTTAGGTTCTCCAGTGCAATGCAGGCTATGAATAATCTTAAAAAAGGATCAAATCACTTTTTTGCTGAAAATACTTTTGCTTTTTAGTTTTATGATTTCTAGCGTGTCAGCTAACTTCAGCTCCAAGTGAAGAAGGCAGGAAACGTCACTTTAATGCTTCTGTATTTTGTCATGGGTACTTCACATCTTCTGTTTTCATTGCGTATCTGCACTTTGTGTTTACCACTGCAAAATGATAATGAGGAGGTGGGGGTTAAAGAAAGATAATGAATTTTTAGAGCTGTTTATTGTCCTCAAACAGCATGATCCTCTAGGGCAATACCCCCCACCTAGTCTAAGCAACCAGCAAAGAGGCATTTGGACACAAATTCAGCCACTAAGAATGAAGTCAGAGCTCAGAGCTATGATAATAAATTCCATCCTGAGAAGAAAGGAAAGACTGAGGCTGCCAGTGGAGCAACTGAGTATCTGCAGAGCTATGACTTGGTTCTCCCTTTGCCATCCCATGGCTGAAATCAAACTACRTCTGTGAGTTATTTACCTCTCTGGCCACACGAAAATGGCAAGCCTGAAAATCCCATCAGTGCTGTCCACAYAGCAAGAGCTGCCCCTTTTTCACCTCTGAATACTATGTCACACCTGAGTARTAAACTACATTAACTCTGTAATAAATATGATAACGACGGTTACTGCTGCATTATATTTTACTAGGAATGCTTTGTGCGCAACCGTTTTGGTCAAGCCCTCCACCTTTCTCCAGCCCAGTCCAGTCAATGGATGCTTCCCCTGACTGTTGCCTGTTCAGTCAGCCCTGTRGTGTGGTAAATAAATGTGCCATCARCATAACGTGTACTACTACCAACTTCCCTCTTCATCGCTAGTCTATTTACGTTCAGTGTAATTCTTTTGACTCGCGCCAGCTCACTCGTAATACTCTGTCCTCAGTCTTTTGTTCTTCAGCTTTCACTCTGTGGGTGAAAGGAATAAACAGCAGCTGCTGGAATCCAGCGGCCGAAATAGTTGAGAGTTCACATTTCTTTAAGAACAGAATCTGTGAGGATTTTTGCTCCAATCTTTTTTTTTCTTGAAGATTTGGAAAGAGTGCCACGCATGCGTGCTCTGGCKTGGCAACTCTTCTTTGCCACCTGAAACCGTAGTTGTTCATACTGCCGTTTCTAAGAGAAAACTTGAATTCAGCAAATATACCAGGGCCACTGAAGAAGGGCTGCTGTAGCCCATAGACTTTCCTGCAGCCTGATAACTCACTTGGCGTTATCAGGATTTTCTTAAACTTCCTTTGTGCCGTTACCTTTTCACGGAGAGATTTCCTTCTGTTCTGAAACCTCAAAAGTTCCCCATTTCAGGTGATGATTGTACTCTCTCTCTAGCTGGGAAAAGGAAATGTAAACCCATGGGGAAACACTGTTGCGTGGAAGTGGAAGCAAAGGGAAGATGCATTCCCTGGGTGGGGATGCAGAGGCCCTTGGATCCTACAGAGGAGTGTGTTAGGACTTCATGTGCTCTTCCGGAAGAGAGCAGCAGGGTGATCTCTGGCACCTCCAGACCACACTGAGCAAATGCAATAACAAAACCGGTGAACTGTTAGTTCGGTGCTTTGCACAGGAAGGGAGTAATAGATTGAGCCCTGAGACAAGTACCCACATAGCACAGGCTTGATTGCTTCTCTTCAAATGACATTAATAAGGTATCCTATGCTTTCATTGTATTTCGTGGAAGAAAAAGACAATGATGCAACTGGAAGAGTGTTGCTCTCTAGTTTATGGAGCAACATTTGTCTTTATGCCTTAGAAAAGCAGAACATTTTCTTGCATTTTAAGAGGGGGAAAAAAAGGTTGTGAAGATGAACATTTTCTACCCTTAAGCTCGTATTTCAAAAGTCACTTCTAAAATTCCAGGTAGTATCTTTAGAAATGTGGGATTTTGGAGCAAGTGAAATTTTATTCTAGGCCCATGGGCAGTTTTATTTCAAATCCATCTCTTTATCTGAAACCTGGTTGTGAGCAGGTATATGAAATTTAGCATATCAGACTGAGACCCCTGTGAAAGTCCGGCAAGGCCCTACCCAAGGCAGATGGGGAGTCGATACTGGAGACCAGGACACAATATTGTGTTTGTCATTAGACATTTTGGGGAAATCTGAGAGATCTTTCATCAAGGTTTAGCAGAGGGCTGAAGGATCCAGGAGACATAGAACAGTTTTTGGTTTTTTGCAGTCTGTGATGTCCAAGTACACAGAACACTGTGAAGAATAAAGAACAAGTCAAAAAGGACATTTCTTCCCCCTTATTTTCTCTGAAAATCTCAGTTGCCTTTATAGGGTAATTCTCCATTAGTAGATTTCAGTTCCAGCTACAAGCTACAGGGATAGACATTCATTCAAAGATGATGAAGCCTTCATTATTTTTAGAAAGTTCATCACAGCACATTTACTTGTACACTGTAAAGTATTTTCACAAATTAAACCTAAGCAGTTGTCAAAATAAATGAACAAAGTATGCTCTGTGATGCTTTATCCTTTATTTATTTATCTTTTGTATTGTCTGTTCAAGTGTTTGTTAATTTGAAAAATTCAGTTATTTGTGATAGGTCAGCATCCTAGCAGTTAGCTTGAATTAGCAAGATCATATTATTTTTCTGACTAGATACGCTCCTAATAGCAAAAGTATTAGCTGAAACACAGTTATGTTTTGGCTGGAAGAACCGTGGTTGCTACAGTTAATCCAAAGGATTATTCCGTGACGGATTATCCTAAATGAAGGTTTTCCCAAACTGCCTGCTCTCTGAAAGGTCATGTCGCTTCTGTGCTAGACTCGGTGTCAAGCCACATTTTGGTGTTTGCCGGAGGAGGGATTCCAAAAGGAAGGGATGGAGGTGGCAGAACTGGGTGCCATGTGGTAGGCATGTCAGGGAAGGGAACGGCATGCCACACACCTGCTTTGGGGCTCTGCCGTGCCACAAGTTAACATTTTGATGAGCAATTTCCATTCTGTTGTTTTCTCTCAACACATGGGGTTCAAAAAACAGTTAAAAGAAAACTGTACCCATTTGCTCATCCCAGAAGCCTGCGATTTTGGAAGAGTCTGCCAGATTAATTTTCGCATATACAGTATTTCAGAGTTGAAACACACAGAGGACTGCGGTTTATCTTTTGAAATTGTAGTGTGATGGATGAAGAAAAATAGGTGTGCATTGCTCTAACTTCATGGAATGCCACTGACTGATGGTTTATAATTGTAAAAAAAAAATCTTTTGCTGTAATCAAAACCTTCAGAGGTTTCTCAAGTCTATATAATAATCATGAATACTAACCTGTACAGGAAGGGGGGGTTTTCAGCGGCTGTATCAAAAAAATTAGAGAAATGCRACAATCCTTTTGCTGGCTGCGCATCTGTAAAGAACCTGCTTTCTAGAATCACTGTACTTAAACTAGACTTCCTTTAAATCTGCACTAGGATGATAGAATATAGTCTAATGATCTGCTACGTTAAAACATTTCATTTTTGTCCATACTAGCTCCGTAACACCCTCTTTGGGGAGAGGAGGGAAGGGAAATGGCTGCAGAATTCCATTGGCATGGCTGCAGAATTCCATTGGCATCGCTGCAGAAGGGATGCGGGTCTCACAGAAACACTGTTACCCCGACTATGTATTTTAGTCAGAAATAGGCTAGTCCTTTGCTAATTTACCCTGAGAAGTAGCTGTCATACGGTTGAGGAAAGAATTAGACTTGTATTTCCTGGTTAAACCTCTAATCTGATATCCATATAGCTGATTTGGTCATAAATTTTGGCTACTGAAAATTTTCTGGCTTGCGGTAGGCCTGTATCTGTGTAATTGGAAAACAGCAGAGATTCTCTCACTTTAGTCTGACGCTTATCTCCATCCTCCTTAAGGCAGGAGAAAAGCCAAGGGATTTAGCATCTTCCTTCTTTTCTTGCAACCTACTGAGCCTAACTATGGTTAGAAGCTCTTCTTGATGCATTTTATAGCAGGATGTCCATGCTGCTAGAAACCTTTTGTTGCTGAAGTCTGAAGCATTAAATCATTCAATAACCCCTTATTTTTGTCTTCCAGGAGAGCGTCAGCTTGTAAAAAGTGACATGATCAACACAAAAGTCAGCCTCTGACTTGCCCTTTCCCCCACAGATCATGTTCATGCACTCGCTAGTAGAGCAGTTTAAAGGTTTTCAGTAACCTTTTAATAGAGGTAATTTCACTGGTCCCTTTCAAGGGGTCCACTTGATTATATACCAGTAAAGAGAGATGGTATTTGAGAATGGTTGATACGCTCACAATTTTTGTAAGCAAAGACCTTGACGAGTTCCTCCACAGTCGGTCTCCTTGGGCTAAAATTTCAACCTATTACATGGGGATTTAGCCACTCATTTCCCATAAACATCAATGGGAGTCATGTGGCTAAATCCCTGTGCAACACATTGAAAATGTATTCCCTTATGTTTAAACTCATTTTGATGCAGATGCTTTCTTCTGCAGGAAACAAGTGAAACGAAGAAGCCATTTATTTCTTTCATTTGTCTGCCCCAGATCACCAAACCCCCAAATTATCTTCTCTTCTGCTTAGGTACCAGAGTATCCCACAGGATTTGCTGAATCTGTGTGTGACACTAAGTTAGAGGCCAAGCTTCAAGACATTAAGACAATGGATGCTAATTTGTATTTATTACCTACTCATGCGTAGGGAAAATTGGACAGATGACAGCCTGTCCCTTCACCCATGAGAACAAGATTTCTCATTTCTCTCAGTTCTCCATCACCTGCTGTATTACATATTAAAGGAGGGACCACATGCTGTTTTTAGTGGATTTAACTAGTGATCTTTGACTACAGGTTACAGTGTAGGATCACTGCTTGGCTCTCGGTTGATGTGTGCTTTGTGATACTCTCCCACAAAGTTAATGGATCTGCTATGATCACAATATGGAGATTTTACTTTACTAACTTCCTTAGTCAGGAAGAGGGTCTTTTGGACTAATTATTGGAGGGGGGGAAATGAAAGGCTATCAGGATGTAGGCACAAATGTGAATATACTATTTCAAAATCATCGGGCATGATTTTCAATAATGGCATATGTGTGTTAAGATGCAATTTTGTGCCTGGCAAGAATTGTGTTCATTATAAATGGCAGGTGCTTTTAAAGCGTTTAAATATTGCATTTTCTGTTTCCACCTGCACACCAGGTAACTGGGTATTAATATGCTACTAGTTGAGCCCCTGATTCATTGCAGATGCAGTGCTTGGGAAATCAAGGATTGCATTGAGGTCCTGATGAAAATCATGCCTTCAGGCACATCTGAGCTCCATTTTGATCAACAAGCCAAAAATAAGACTTTTATTTCAATTACAGTTCGTCTGATTTTGAACTTAATGATGCAACTCGAAGTCTATTGGCTTAGCTCCTGAGACCCAGGAAGGAGGATGTCTGGGACCTTGTCTATTCAGTGGAATAGAGGTTCCCATTAAATTCACTCTGATCTCATTACATGTCTTTTATTTGGTCAGAAGCTCTATTTTTGCTCTTCCTGGCCTTATTGAATCTGTTGTTGATTCATTGTGCAGACTTAGTATTAATGAAAAAGACTGCCTCACTCAGGTCTCTCTGGAGGGTGAGATTTTCCATAGCCCTCTGTCTGTACCACGCGTTGGAAGCACAGACTCCGATGGGTTGCCTTGTGAAACTAGATTCGAGCAGAGCTTTATTAATAGGCTGATGAGATGTATCAGCTTGGCAAGGCTGCCTGCCTCCATAATGAGCGAGGGCTGTATTTTACTTCCCTTAACGAACAGAAAAATCCTCAGCGATGCCTTTCCTGTCCCCCTGCTATCCCCGCTCCACATTCCTCTTTCAAAGACCTCTTTAAAGGTCTCTATTATCCCAGCTGCCTTTAGGTGTCACTCGAAGCTTTGGGTTCCTCCTGTTCATCCAGCCCTTTTTGTGCTGAGCCCTGCCCTGCCATTCAGCTGCCCCAGCAGCTTGGGGGTCCCACTGGTCACCCCCCAGCTACTGCCTCCCTCGTTTCTTGATTGCACYGGTTGTCTGCACTAGTTGCACATCATTACGGTTCAGTGTTTAAATAGCGTTGAAGAAATGAAAGTAATTCATTTTGGTAGCTTTTCTCATTTTGAGCAAAGTTGGATGTCAAAATCTGCACTTGCATTACTAGGTTGGAAACTATGCTGCAGGAGAGCACAGTTGTCCTAAAATTTGTTGTGGGCGGAAGACCTGTATTTTCAACTTGCCTAAGAGTGGAAGGGCTGACTTCCGTCCTGCTTCTGTCAGGCATTGTCAAGCTGTCTYAGCTCCTTCGCTAGTAGACTTCAGAAACTGTTAATCTGGTCTTTTCTGTTTCAAGATGGATCTGAACATTTTTGAGTGGGCCAAGTACTTTCTTGGACTTCTGACTAAGCTTAGGTCGCTCATATGGTAAATCATTAATTTGGAGACTATATTCTGCCTTTGCTGGGAGTAAAGAGTGGTGTTCTAATAGCTTCCTTCCATCTGGAACAGTCATAAACCAGATGGATAAAGGATTGGCACCACTTGTTTTGAGTCTTTACCCAATTCACCCTGTGTAAAGGGACCTTGCAATATTTCCCAGACAATTGTTGCATGTATCCAGAATCACAAGTGAAAAATATCAGGATCAGATGTGTGGGCTGCCCCTTGGGGAAAGTTTTGGCGAGGTGAGCAATAAAAATTATACCTTCCTTTATCAATATTATATTGGAGTCCATGATTAGGAACCATATGTAAAATTGTTTTGTATCTAAGAATTATTTGAAAATGTAATCGTCTAGTTTGAATTCCAAAGTTTATAGCGCCTTGGGTTAAGCCAGTTCAATGCAGAATTTATTTCTTAATGGGAAGAGATAGGTTTTCAAGGATGTTGTGTATAAAGATCTTGGCATCTTATCTTACTAGATCCATTGTCTTCTTCCCTGTTTTCATGAAAATAAATTCATCACACTGCAATTCAGTACATTCCTTTAATAYGATTTAGTAAGAATGAGAATATTGCCAGAAACTAGAAGCTGCACCTATATTTATTTATTTTGGTAAATTAGAAATATTAACATTTTCATTAGTGAGTGGCTAGAAGGAAGAAGTCAAGCGGTTCTGGTGTGTTGCAAATAACATTTATTATAGAGAGCGTTTTCATTTATAACATGTCTTTAAAGAACTGCTCTTTGGCCTAGGCCATACCATAGTCTTTAGGAATTGCTTCAGAAGCACTTCTGATGCTGCTGAACACCAGAACAGATGCATAATGGTAGCCTATTTTATTTTGGCTTAAAGAAAAGGAAGGGGGGGGGGRAAGAAAAAAAGAAAATTCAAGGAAGACTGTAAAATTCAGGTGACAAAATTGAAAGGTGCACAAAGGCTTCTTAAGCATACTAGAGAAGTCATGGAGACATGGTATTGCAAAGCACAAGAAGGGAAGCAGGAAGGTGAGTGTGCCTAAATGGGCAAAGGTGTAAAAGGTTGTTCAAGCCAAACAAATATTTTTCACTAAGCACAAGTCTAGTCCAGACAGAGCCATAAGAAAGGTTTATAAATCTCAGATAAAAGTTACAGGAAAAAGGATGCAACAGTGGTTGGAAAAGCAAAGAGCAAACCCATAGAAAGACACAGCTTCTGTACYTGAGCTTGAGAGTCCGAGGGGGGGAATGGATAGGGCCACTACGAAAGAAGAGAGGAAACGTTTAAGGATAGGATATACTGCAACATKGTAAAGAATTTATTTTCATTTGTCATCACTGTATATATTGGAGGAGCCCTTTATGATTTTCAGCTGAGTAAGATCCTCTTCAGAGCACTTTCACAGAGGGAGTATTGAAAAAGAAAAAAAGTAAGTAGTGACATATCATGAGGATCATGTGGCATATGAATCCTAGAGCATTCAGGGAACTGAGAAGGTGGTGTCGGTGCTCCTAGTGAAAAAAAATGCAATCTGTTCTTAAAATTAGCTAGAGAAACAAGGAGATTCAAAGGTTGCTCTATTACTTTGAAAGACCAAGCTGTTATCTTATGAATGAATTTAGCAACCCTCGCTTCAGTAGTTTGTAAATTGTTTACCACTATAGTTAAAACCATAACAATTTTTTGTAGGCTTATTAGTCTTCACTGGCTCTTTCAACTTGCTTGGAAGAATCTGTCCGTGCCTGAGTGCTGAAGTGCCTAATGCCACCTGTCCTGAACAGGCCATTCCCCTGTTCGCGGGTGTCGTCTCTGCAGAAGGGCACCTTTTGAAGCACTGCATGCCAGGAGGCTCTGCCGCTTCCCGCTACCAGCTAGGTGCTGGTCTGTGAAGCAGTAATTGGCAGCTAGCATTGCGTGTTGCATCCAGGATCCATTTCCTAGGACATCCATGAGGATAGAAGAGATGGGGCAAATGTTATCACTACAGAAGGTAATAATTCAGTTCAGTCTGTCTTTGTGGTTTCACGATAAGGACTGTATTAGAAGAGCCAGTTCCTTTTAGCAGTTTCTCCCTGAAATGTGCTGGAATGTGAAGTGTTCAGATGAAATCCTTTGTGCTAGCACCTCTCTCTCTTCATCTTCTGCCATTCCCAAATTGCAAATTTGTCTCAAGAAAGATGCTAAATTGAGGTATTGGGTCAAGAAATGTGTCCCTTAGAGTAACTCATTAGAAAATACTTCAAATACAGCTGTGCCTCTTGTTATAAAATCAAATTAAACTGAACTATTAAAAAAATTATAAGAGAACAAAAGCACCAAAGTAATAAGCAGAAACATATTGGCATTCAACGTTGGTTCACCTGACCCTCGTTATACGGAAATACACAATTTAATCGGTTATTTACAAACTGCCTGGTAACGGCAGTAGTCCACTTTCCCTAATGCCATGTTTGTAGCACCGGTACAAACCAGAGAGTAAAATTCAGACTTGCACCTAGTATTTGCTACTAACTCCTTAAAACTGGTGCTGGATGAACGCCAAAAACTCTGCTCGAACAAGGGACCAGCAGGAAATTAACAGCTTTTCTCTCTTAAAATACCAGAGCTATAGAAGCTGCATACCCAATACTGCGGTTCTCAACTTTCTGAAGGCACATGGGCTGTTTTTCATTTTTCATCCCAACCATTCACAGTATTAAAGTTACATTAGTCTGGTGGCCGTCTTGCCTTTTGCCATTTTGGTTCAGTACATCTTCTGTCGTCTCTTGCGAAGTAGAAAAATTGGAGACAAAAGGCCTGATCCTGCTCAGAGGGCCGGTGTCACTGATGTCAGTGAGACAACCAAAATAAGAAAGGCCTGTGAGGATTAAGCTCTCGGTGTTCATACCAACTGAAAATAGGTTGGGATCCCGTTCAAATTGTCAGACGGTGGCAGCTAGAGCTGCTTGATCTTGTAACCTGACATCTTCCGCCCTGCCTGTGTTAGAGGCACTTCTGTGGCCCTGAGCAAAGCTTTCAAGGCCAGTACCTTGTTCCATCACCAGTCCCAGATTATGATTAAAAAAAAAAAAAAAAGACAATTCTTTCTGTCCTCAACGCAAGAAAACAGTGCAGAAACACAGTCTTGCAGAATGACATCTGCCATTCAGAGGAATAAAAGGCTGAACTGGGAAGGTTGTCGTTTTGGCTTTTCTTGCTTATGCTTGCCTGATTTCTAACCTTAGTATCAACATAAAACATAGCTCCTTTGCTTATCTGCTTTCTGTGACTGTTGGTATTATCTGTAAAGAATTGTCAACACCTTACAAAAGTGTTTTCATAGCTCACCACAATGATCGGTATGTTGGAAATAGGGATCCTAAAATACGGATTACTGATGTGATCATTCGCCCCAGTTGCAACCTTTCTAGATAATCTCTAATGCAACAGGCATTAAAAAAATACAGCATGTGATAACAGGAGCTGCTTAGTTACTCCCTAGCAGAGCTACGAAGAACTCTGTGTTTTCACTTTGCAAACCTTGGCAAAGATATAATGCTGTATATGCCAAATTTACAAAAATGATGGAATTTTGCTTTCATGCCCAGGAATAAAACAGCCTAAGGTACCAACCAATAGAAAATTTGATGGTGGGGGGAATACCCCAAGAGCCTCGGATGCTATTTTTTGATAAGACTTTAGGCATTAGCAAATATTATCTAATGACTATAGCAGGACAAAGACTTCTCTGGACTTTTTGCTCAGAGAACTACAAAAATAAGCATCTGACATTAAATAGAACAATAAAAATACATTCTCAAACTGTATCCTGATTTGACAAATCTTGACTGAAAGTAAATTAAATAGCTGTAATGCCAACCCCTGACAAAAATGGAGGAGACATGTTAGAAYGAAAAAATGTATCATCTAGGTTAATAATTGCTCTCTCTGTTATTAAAATTAAAAAGACMAGTGAGTTTACCCTGGATCATTCAGCTGCTAGCTTACTTAATAGACCAACGCAGAAGTTTTCCAAATTTCTCTCAATTTTACAAAACACCAGTTCATTGCTGCAACCTGGAGTGAAGCTGTTTACAGCTCTGTGCTAAGTAGAAAGTTCAAATCAATTCTTGTCCATTAGAGTTAGGTATAACTGATGAAATATCCCCAGAGGAGTATTGTAAATGTATCAAGATGTCCTCCCCCATTACAGAAATGGGGAAGCATGGTGAATTACTTACCTTCTCTCTTACACATAATGTCTCTGAAATGCTGCCAGGCAGAAAAGGCTTATCTTGTCTCACTGGGTTTAAGAGAGGTCTAATCTGTAGTCTGGGATACGGAGGAGGAAAAAAAGGTAGTAGTACTGAGGGCAGACTCACATTAAGCTTTACTCCCAGACAGGACCAAGAACAAAAAAAAAAGGAGAAAAGCTACTCAATAACCGACAGTGGATTCAAAATACATGCAGGAAATATCTGATCCAAAAATCAGTACTAGGGAGTTTTTTATAATGCAACTGAAATTTTTGTGCAGTGAGCTATATAATAAATTCACTCATCAAAATGTACACTGAAATAGCATTGGGGCAGAACATACAAACAATAGAAACGAAGAAATCCATGCTTAAGGATGTCTCCAAATGCCAAAGCACAGTGAGCATGGTATTGAAAGTAGCTAGCATTCACTATTTGTCTCCATCAGGAAAAGAGCCTTCAGCCTACTTCTCACTTGCTATCACTTTGGCTCTAGGACTGTACTTGAAGTTGTAAAGAAATACGGAAAGACAAGGTTCCTGTACCAAGGGAGCATCATTTTGTATAAGGCCTTTGCTAGGGATGTAAGGAAGTTTGTGGCTGCCAGATGCACTTTACCTTTTACGACACCTGACTGAGATGTTCTCGGTCTGCTGTTGCTGCTGGCATACAAGATCGCTCAGTTACGGGGTTTGAGTGATCTCAGCTGCATGTGACAGTCACTGAGCACAAGGCAGTAGAGTTGAGGGGAGAACACACCATCTTGAGATCTCTTGAAGACTGAATGGAGCAATAGAATATGCTGGCAGAGAAAAGAGGAAAGGAGATATGGGACTGGGGAACCGCCATGTTCCTAACTGGTCTGTGAAAGCGAATCTTGATGTAGGCAAGGAGTTCAGGTTTATGAAAGACTCAATAAATATCCAGTGCTCTCTGAGCAAACAGAATGGAAAAGTGAGCATCTCTCCTTAACATCCCCAGAAAATGTTGCCATAACAGATTATAGCCTATGCTGCCCACAGAGAAATTAGACTCAAGCTTTGCACGATGCATGGAATTTTAAGCAATTCAATGAAGCAAAGGGAGAATCATAGAATCATAGAATCATTAAGGTTGGAAAAGACCTCTAAGATCATCGAGTCCAACCATCAACCCAGTACCCATGCCCACTGAGAAGGTAGGCTCAAAAGTTTAAAAACCCCACGTGGGGTTTTCCTGACTCTTGGGACTTCTAGCACAGCAGCCTCTGCTGATCTCAGTTGCAACAAGTGGTCACAGAAGGAAAAGCAGTTTCAGGTAGCTGAGTTCCAAAGCCATGTGCTGTGTATCATGAATTTCACCCCAAAAATATAGATGTRTATTACAGGACAGAAAGGAAAATTTACCTGAAACTTACAATTTTTTCACCCTCCTTTTGACTTCCAGAAGTTGAGAGGTTAGTATGCTTGGTTTTTTTCCTTTAGAAGACCACCTGAGCATCAAAAATTACTTCTCCAAGCATTATCAATCCTGCTGAGAACTGTGGCAGAGGATATTAGAGGAGAACAAGGGGAAAATAAAAGCAAAGATTAAAAGGGCCTAGGAGGAGGGAGAAGGTTGAATTTGAGAACCTGGTGGAAACTAAGAACTGGGAAAGAATGGGAGGAGGGTAAGAGAAATGGGAAAAGTGGGGGGCAAACAGGAATAGTGGAATTGGCTGGAAGGGAAAAAAGTGTTCAAAACAAAATACTTGGTGAGTAAAAGCACAGGACAAAACCTAATGAGGAATGACAAAGCTTCAAGATCCAATTTAGTGATGTGGGAGGGCAGGAGGAAAAGGGTCTTTAGGGTCTTTAATCCTGAAGTGGACAGCAGGACTATTCCAGTAGTTAAATCACTGACTTGGAATTCTAAAGTCTGAKTTTCAGATTTCTGCTTATTATTTTCTTCTGACTCTGGCAAGTAACTTAACATCTCCAAGCCTTAGTTTCTAGCCCTGTAAGATAGGAATGCTTGCACTTCAGTAATCTACAAGGATTGTATGAGACAAAATATTTTGAAGGTCTTGCGATGAGCTGATGCTACAGCTGTATAATTTGCATAAGTATCTAGAAAAGAAAGAAATGCCAGGAATGCAGATCTGTGGAGTGAGACCTAATTTGAGAGCAGTGTAGATTTGGTTGTACAAAATGCCCTTCCCTCATAAAAGCATGGTGATAAAATGTATGGTGAGGTCCAGCTCTCCTCCCAGTCTTGGGTATAATTTTCAAAGGATTGTGCAAAGGAAGTTAGCTTTGTGACTCATATCAGAATGCATTAATCACACAACTGAGTGTTGGAATCTGATGGATATTGACGTACACGCAAACTTCTATTGATGTCAGTGGTATATGATCTCAGCACCTCTCATAATCAGAAGAAATCATCGTTGACAGCTTGGAATTTATCTTCTACATTTTTCTCCGTTATTCTCCCTCCAAGCCACAGTGGCTAGGCTAGCCACTGTTGAGAATRCCAGTCAACACATTAGTGGGTGCAAGAAAATAGTCTAATCGCTCTATATAACTAAGACAAAACAAGTTCACGTTGCTGAGGGATCTGGTGGTGTTCCTCCAAGCGGAAACCCTTGCCTGACTGCTCTGTCCGTGGTACCGGGAGCCAGCCGCCGCTGCCCACCCCTCCCGCCCCCACTCCGTCTTCCCCTGCTGAGCCACTCTTGTGCATCGTGCTAAGGTCTTTGGGGAAAAGCTGCTGTTTGCCAGCCCTGTTCCTGAAATGCTGAGGAACTATAGCACAACTGAGCCCCAAGGCTGSTTCTTATAAGGCCAAGGAATAATCATTTAATCTCCCTGCACTCCAAGATACACTAACCTGCTGCCACTACCATCTCGTACTACTGTAGACATCTTCTCTCTGGGAAGAGCGAGCGTATGTTGCTCGCAACCAATAGTCAGATTTGTTACCTCCTCTTCTCTCCCACTCCTTCTGAATGGAGAAGGCTCAAGGACCTGAAGTGGGATTGCCAGGAAACAACAAAATGCAGCCACAGGCTAAACTGAGTAATTAGCAGGAAGTTTCTGTTCTCACTGCTGTGATGTGGCTAGAGAATGTTTGACACCTGGAATAACTTCTTTAAAGTTTGGGAGGATCACTTTCCTGGAAAGCAGAAAAGTCTGTGATAAGTTAGTAACGTAAATCTTCCCATATGGATGTCATAAAGCCTTAATCCCACTCTATGTCACTCTCTAATTCATGACATGCAATTCATCGTAAACTAAAACCTAACAAAAATGTTATAATTCCTTATTTCACCTATTTGTATTTTAAGTCTTTAATCTTAGGCCTGGCAAAACACCACAAAATGGCGTCTGTGCATATTTGTCCAGATTCTATYTTATTCTGCCATATTTCTCTCCTAATTAACATTTCAGAAATGTTCAGGTGAAGATTTTTGTGGTTATGAGTACTTATGCATCATTTGGAATACATCCTCCTGTTTGAAAAGTTTGTCATTCAGTTAAAAACAGGAGGCATATGACTTAGATGACCAGACACATGGTATAAATAACATGGTAAAAAAGTTAATCCTTCATATATTGCCAAAGGGATATATACCATTTATCCAGGCTGTTCAGCTCATGCAACTGAATAACAGTATCACTTGAAAAATTAAGATTTGGGTGCCAAAAATAAAAAGGGGGTACATTTTTCCATTCCAAATCAGTTGTTCAATCAACTCTACCAATCCTTTGTGACCAACCCCAGAGATAGGGAATAGCTGTAAACATATTGTAGAATAATTTGAAAATTACATATATGGCTTTTCTGTACATAGTGTTGCTATAAATAGTGTTGCTGATCTCTCGGGACCTTACAAGCCGCCTCTAACCCTGTTCTGCATATCATCTTTGAAAGTGGAAGGAATTGTCTTGCTTAGATACAGAATTCTCTTATTTGTTGTCATCATGAACTGCAAAATTCACACCTTGTATTTGTCATTGCTTCAGGAATCAAAATTGACATTCAAGAACTTTGGACCATTTTAATTTATGGTCAGATATTCCACATTTGGGGAAAGAARAAAAATCCACACTATTGTTAAGATCTAAAAAGGGAAAGAAAGAAAGAAGAAAAATGAATTAGGGAGCAGGGGAAGAGGTTGTTTTCTCTGTGTTAAGAAGCTTGAGATACTAGAAATTGCACTGTGGAGGAGAARCTTGTGAGCAAAGGCAGAAGAATCAGTATCTGCTGCACTCCTCTTATAGAAAGTGSTATGGTAGAAATGGCAGAGGTGTATTCCTGATATGATACAGGTAGTTCTATTGACATGAGCTTGGGACATTTGTAATCTCCATTTCCAAGTAGTGCTGCTCAGCCCCCAAATAAAGGAGGATGCAGGAAGAAGGTTTTGTGTTCTTTAATGAWACATATATTACAGAAAAATATTTTAGGTAAGCTTTAGGCATAATGGGTCTCTTTTCTGTAAGTACAGGGGTAATTGATCTTATCCCTTCATCTTCAGCCAGATACTTCTGATATCACAAAAGAGACAGCACAAAACTTAAGAAGAAAGTATTTAACGARTGTAAAATGCTTACCATTTCTGTATGTGAGTATATGTATGTATAAGTATATATACAAACATGCCTGTAAATATATATGTAAAAATAAGATTGAATAGTTGTTTACACGCATGCATACAGGAATATGTGTAACATTGTTGGAGTTTGGGGTGTGTGTGTCTGTGCAGACATATMTGTTTATATTTATATATGAAATATGGGAAATGTATTCATATAGTCACTAATTTCAGCCTAGTAACAGGGTCAAAAATGAGGGTGACATGTCTGATTAAGAAACCTGCTCTCTTTTCCAGAGCAGTGATGTTGCCCTTCTAAAGCAAAACAGAAATTGCACATGAATGTAAAGACAAAATTTTGGATAAAGACTGGACCTTAGGCTTCTGCAGTTCTAAGGAGGAATATTATATCTGTAACAGAGAGGAAAAACCTGTTTCCTTTTCTGGGAAGAAGCAGTTGTTTGAAGGTGCACAGGTTGGAGAATTGTTAATCTAATTCTTGGGGGGAAAGGTTAACCAGCAGGAAATGCTAATGTAGGACATTTAAAATTACTCCTGTGAAAAATTAATWTAGAATACACATGTATGATTCATTACATGCCTATGGCTTCTACATGCATGACATACAGTGCTTTCTGAAACAGATAWTATTAAGAGATGAAATTGTCTGACAGAGAAAGGTTGTGGCTTTATAGATTTCATTCTAGCAGTTTTGAGCTTTGAACATCATTAAACAAAAATCCTGAAAGATGCAGATCCCCTGTCTGCATCCCTCAGGACATTACCCTTTGCAAACAACTCATTGCTGGGGAAAACAGTAACAGTGGATACCATAATCCTTAGGTATTCAAGGACCCGTGTCCTCCATCTTTTGGGCCTCGTATCATCCTGGGGCAGGTGGGTTCTTACTGTGATCATGACACAACAAATGTTCTTGCTGACACATTTCATCAAAACCTGCTCTAACCCACTCTGCTCCCTGTTGCCCTTGGAGATCATCTTCAGTGGAAGGAGGAGTTGAGGGAGCTATAGTTTTCATGGCTTTGTGATGAGTGTGAAAAGCCCYTTTCTGGGTGTTTGCAGGGGAGACTTGGTGTATCCTTGGGTCATCTCTGTACCGTTATAAATAGGCTGCTGTAAACAAGAGGACAAATTACTCTGACTTGTTCCAGACAGACATACAGTACGTGCAGATTAGCAGGCAGCTTTCTGAGTCACTGTATGCAAAATAAGCTTCCCGTGAGACTTTGCGATAAAAAAGAAGAAAGCAACTTGTTGTTATTTCAGTAATTGTGAGCCAGTGAGCTATGTAAACCCATAACCTGGGGGAAGGACTGTCCATGGCTCCTGCTTTCTCTCAGATCATTAAAGGCACTGGRATTCCCAAGAGTTGCTGGGCCATCTTGATTTAGTCAACTTTTGTGATTGGTTTGTCCAGAAAGCGACCTGTTAAAAGATGAGTCTATCCTGTGCAGTCRAAGGAAAACTTAACCACTTTTGAGTCAGATTCACAGTCCAGACCGGCTGCTGCTGTGCGTTCTCTCTGGACTGCCTGGCTGCCAAAGCCTACTCGCCACTTATATAGCTATTGAAAACAGTGCACAATGTCTTGCCTCTGAGCAAGGAGCAGTCAGAAGAGTCTGAACAGACTGATCAGCACCAATCTGACTGCGTAGATAAAGGAACAAGCTTTTTCTATAAATCCAAGATACAGCCATCCAGTGTAGATGCGCCCATGGAGGGGACTCGGTACCTGAAATTGCAGGAATCATTTGAGAAAGCRTTTGCACCGATAAATGTAATGAATATCCTTTTCTCTCCTTTCTCTTTGTAGTCTTCCCCATCCATACAAAGCCACAGTTTATCTTTCTTCTTTCGTTCTTTGCAGAACGGAGCAAAACATTCTCCATCATCCATACAGATCTGACCAGCCTGTATTTAAGTTTTCTCTCTGTGCAGGCACAAATGCAATTAGGAAACCTGTGATTTCTCCTGAGCCTTGCCAGTCTGACAGCTTGGGAGAAGGGAGTGAGGAGAATGCAGGGAGTCGCTGGGCTAACAGTGATCGGCAGCCACACTCAGAATGTCTGTTCMATCAAGGAGGGCGTACCGGGCACTGAGGTCTCACTTCACTCTACAAACTGCGGCGTCTTGGCACTTGCAGGCACCATGCTCATTGTCAATCAGTCTGTGACAGCCAGCCCTGCCTCCGCAAGCACTTCATTCCTTCTCCTGCCTTTTCTGGAGTGGTAGGAACGGAAGAGGATAAGCAAACAGAGTTAACGAAAGGTGAGGGTGTGAGACACAGAGAGTTTATCATAATAAATGCAAGGTAAAGGTAAACACACAAATTACAGTCCAGGTTCTGTGGTGGCATGTGACATTGACGGTGCCAGGAGAGGTGAGTAGGAACAGCAGGAAAAAGATGTATATTAGAGGGTATTACAAAATATATACCTGAAAGCGGAAAACAAGTGGCAGGATAAGGGAGTGACTAGAAATGAGTAAAGAGAGACCAAAAAAGGCAGATAAAGGGAMAGCCAGAAAGAAAAGTGTGGAAAAGGGAGGAATGCAAGGGAGTGGGTAGGTATAATTTACACTGCCTCCTTTCATGAGACTCGCTACACAAAAGATGTGGATAGGATCTTTGACACCTTCAAAAGAGATTAAACACACAATTTACACTGAAATAAAATGAGAGTTGTGAGTGTAACACACTGAGCTGGTCTTAAAAATTTTTCTCTGTATTCATAGCAGCATACAGTAACATTAGCATGAGCTGCATGACTTAAAGTCCTACAAATCAAAGTTAGCATGAGCCCCAAACACTTCATTAAACACTAATGCATATACTATGCAATGTCAGTGTGTACTGAAAGGCCGGGTATTTTTTCTCAAAAGCATGTATGCATGTGTTCTCTACATGCTGTAGATAACTTTACATGGATGAAGTTGCCTGAAATTGCCCATTCTAAGATTTTGGTTCAGTTGCTGATTATTTTGCAGTCTTCATGCTGGAAACTCTGTTCTGAACACATACATGCCGCGTTCCTGTCTTGAATTTCACCACAGATTTGTTTTCAAAGTTGCATTTGTGCCATTCATGGAGACATAAAACAGAAGTATTAATGCATTCTCTGAAGAAACGGTGATATAAAAGTCTTTTTGGGGGGAAACGAGGGGCTGGATGTGAGTGAATAGGCCCACAAGAAAAATTTTCTTCCACAAGAAAAATTCTTACGAGAGAAGTGGCAAGTGGAGCCAGCTTAGCTCCCACTTTGCAGAAAGGTTCATTAGATTTGAAAAGCAGAGCTGGATCACACACTTCTCTTGAGCCCCCTACCCTGTCAACATGAATAGGAAAATCTTTAAAGTGACAGCAGAGTTTTGCTCAGTATATTGCAAATAGCAAGTACCATAACCATGTAACAATACTGATTTTCTACTTCTTTGCCTCTTGTCTGTGAATCCCATGCCAAGTGGACCATTTGAGGCTTTAGGTAGTGAGATATCGCCCTTTCATTTTACATAGATATCAATAATTGCCTATGGTAGCAAGCAGTGAAGGATGAGGGTTTTTTATGTCCTAAAGACTGCAGTGGACCCTCAGGTTGAAGCCTCTTGCTCCAAGTTTCAAAGGACAATGAAATGCAATGACAATTATACTCCTCTGGCATAGAAGGTTTATTGTGTACAGCAGGGCAGATGCTCACTTAGCTGTAACTGAGCTGCTAAAACAAAAGCTGTGTTTACCTGCTGCTGCCCAGCAGATTTGAAGTCTAACAGATCTGTTAGCTGCCACGCGAGAGGAGCCTTGTGCATGCTTTAGGTTTAATGGCACACCTCATGATGGGCCCTGAAATACTGCTCTGGGAGGTGAAGAGGAGGTGAAAATACACTCTGCTCAGTCAAAAAACATCTCTGGACCATGAAATATACTTTGAATGGGAAAAGGTGCATCAGAAGAGTATCAAAAGGAGAATTATAACAAGGGTCAATAAAGAAGCATGGACAAAATCTACCAGATTTAACAGAACATTAATTCAAGATGCTAGGTTTTAAAATCAAGCTCTTCTTCAGCTGATTTTGTGGGAACGTTAGTGAAGAACATAAATTGGAACCCAGCTAATGAGTCCAGGCATCAGTGACGTGATTAATTTTTGTAAATGTAAATAGTAAAAGGACTGTTCAGTAAAACCTAACCTGTTCGGTTCTGCTTTAAAATAGCCCTTTTTAGAACCAGTTGCTTTTCTAATATATAGCACATGGGTTTCCATTAGCATCATCGGGATGACTTCATGCATATCCTGGGGCAAGTTTTGGCCCCAAATGTTCTATAATTAATTTCTAGCGGCTCACACGGCAAGCTTGTGTTTTGGATAACTTACTTAAGGCTGTTAGCATTTAAATGGCCACAACTGGGGCCTTAATGTTAATGCCCCATTAATCCCTCCACTCTGGGAGTCAGGTTTTCCTGCTTTAACATCTGTTGCRCCAGCCGTAGGTGCACCTACGCCAACAGTATACAGAAGGTCAGATGCACAGGGGAGGGCGTGCGGATCTCTACTAAAGGGACCGTTCTAGCAGAACCACAGTTTGCATTGGGTGGAGCCATGCTCATTGCCTCTGCCCGAAAAAGCATCTTTATGTATCATAGCCAGCCAGGCCTGATAATGGCTAAAGAGTTTCTTGAAATGTCCTAGCCTCCTGTTTGGATCCACCAGTATCTCTTATTTTAGCAGGAGCTCATTCAGACATAAATTAGAGATTAGGTATTCTAGTAGCTAATACTTTATGAGCCAGAAAAAAAATCCTAATGCGCCCTTTGGATGTTAAGATACCTGCATTTGGAAATTAAGACCTACTTGCATTTGGCTGGCTTTTGTTGCTCTGGTCTCAGAAATCTTAGAACACTTGTCAGAGATGTAGATGCTTTCTGAATATAGAAGCAYGGTGTTGTTTACATTAGTATTTGGTGGGGAATTGTAACAAGATCTTTCTTGTTGTGGATCTTACTATGATTATCTCTGTGGGGGACTGTTTAAAAACTTCAGCTCATATACAGAGCAAGTTCTTGCTTGCGTAGTATTTTTTCTGCCGTGGAATTTAATACAGCCGCACTCTCTGGATGACACCGACTTCCAGGTCATTCTTAGGCGTAAACCAGGAGCTGCTTTTTGACCTTTGAGGGGCTTTTTGGGTTTTGGTCTCTTTCTTAACAGCTGAATTAGCTTGATCAGCTCAGCCATTGATTCTCTTGCATGCCTTGTCTCACTGGTTACCACATTCATGTACCCTTCCACAGAGGAAGTCAAAGATTGTTATATTTTGGGGGTGAGCCCTATCTATTTTCCCAGGCTTTGGGGAAAAGGGAGAGTGTGAGGGTGAACCGAGTGRGAGGCTATGTAAACTGAGGAAAGGAGGGCCAAGTTTGTTTCTGTGAGCTGAGAGACCTTTTTTAATGTTGGTATAAGGTAAAGTCAGACTGTTCTCTGTATGTGATTTTAAACATCGATTTACATACACACATCAAATTTTTAGGTAGGCTTATTTTATAAATCTTAGCAAATCTTAAAAATCCCTTTATGCTTAAAGAGAGTTGTCATAAGTATTGTCAAAGTGATAAAAATCACACCATTTTAGGCAATGAGTTGCTAGTGACTGCAATGCTGTGCTTGGTGTTTAGAAAAGCTATCAGCTGTCAGTCACATCAAGAGTACCCATAGGGTTAGGAGKGCTGGTTTGGACAGGCTGAAGGTAATTAAAACACCCTATCTATAAGGACTTACAGTATTAACTTTAAAATTAGCTTGCACTTGGGGGAGTGAGCAGCATTGTATTTCCTCCTCATATTTAAATGTTATCCTAGCCAGAATGGCTGTCAGAAGTGTTTTGTCCATCAGCTGCTTGGAAGGTCCTCTGTGACGTACATGGGGGTTTAGGATACGGGGCCTGTAGAAGCTGAGGTAAGCAATGAAATATTACACRGATCTTGTAAGTGTAGAGGTCAAGTTATCAATGTGCATCAGCTGGATAATAACCACACAGCCTCAAGCCACCTTTGTCACAGGACTCCACAGCACCAGGCAGACACATGGTGGGCTTGTCTTCTGTCAGACTCAGCAGGGATTCCTTTCTGTTCTTTTAAAAGAAGCTATATTTGGCTCTGCAGATGGACAGGTACATACCATTAGCAGGGAACTGCAGAAAGCCAATAAGGTGCACAGGCTGTGGTTTATCGATACATGGGCTTCAGGGACCAAACCAGTTGAACAGATTTCCCTCTTTGGCTGCTCAGATTTGCCAAAACATTGCACAACTCCCCTGCTCGTGCCAACACAGCTGTTTGTAGAGTTGGGCTATGAACAGAGACAACCAACCTTTCTCTAAATCATGGATTTTTGCAGGGATCGGAGAGTAATTTTTTTGCAATGGCCTTGGGAGTAATGAGAATACCTTATCTGATACAGCTTCTGAAATCACTGTTTCATTGGACCTTCAGCCTCAGGGCATGATTTGCAAAGGAATCAGTACTGCAGTTGTGTTTACCATTTTGTTCAGGAAGCACCATTGCTGGTACAAATAGCTCCTCTTCTCCAGAGATGTATTTTAATGCTGAACTTGAAATCGTGCTCCTGAAGGAAGAGCAAAGGGAAGGAGTTTTCTGGGTGTCATACTTGACCAATGAAGAATGTTAGCAGAAGGATAACTCAAAAGCAAAGATGAACTTTGTATAATGTCACCTGAAACTTCCTGAGATGTTTCTCCTTCACATCATGGAAGGACCCCGCCATCAGCAGAGCTGTACTCATGAGACCTCAGGCTGAGCTAGCAGTGTCAGGAAGGTGCTGCATTGTCAGGGCTACGTGGCAGCACCGAATCTGAAGTAGCCCCCCTCCTATGTAAGGCCACAGGGGAGTGAAATCAGTTAGTCTTTGGACCAAAGGAGGTTGTCTTTTTTCTTCTTGGTTTGAAAAACTATAAAAAGAGTAACAGATGCCACTCAAATGAATATACCACTAACTTAATTTTTCTCTTTGATAACACCACTGCTGTAAAGACAGACTTTGTCCTTCTTGCTGAAAACTATCAGTGAAAATAAGTTTATTCCTCTGTCTCTATCTTCCCRTTGCTACTCACCCATAAGCTCTTTGCTTTCCAGTTAAAAAAGCTAAGGATTATTTCCAGTGCAGGCTGAAATCAGTCAGCATCTGGTTTGCTTTATGTACTAACTTTTATGTCTCAGGTTTAGCTGGTGGTTTTCCTGCCTGCACTCCTTGCTGCTGGGGGGTTATGGATGGGAGGTGACAGTAGCGTTTCATCTCATCATTTCCAGATGCCTTGTGCTCCCTCCACTGCCACCCCCTGCATGGCTCTGTGATACTTTTTGTCTGTCTATTTGCAGCTTTTTGCAGTGTTTTAGTACTCAAGGGGAGTATTATTTTTTCTTTTATAGGCTTTTATTTGCGGTTCAATAGTATGGAAGAGTGCAAGGCTCACTTTGTCTGTCTGTCACTGACTTTCTTAGGATGCTTTATAGAGAGAGACTAGCTCCCTTTTTGCACAGTCAGGTTTCTGGATTTATGATGCAAGCATTTAAACTTCCCATAGACTAGCTGGCCAACTCATGGTTCGGGAGGTCACRTATCCTTTAAGGTCATTTCCCCAACTCCATTGTCATATCTTTTTGCTTGATCCATACATGCTCTATGCAATGGATTATCTACTCTGCTGTGTGGCTGTTCCTCATTGTACCATCTGATGCTAAAAGAGCCATTTCCTCAACCTGTTAGGTTTTACTCCTTGCTGTTTTACTCCTTTCTTCATATACAACTCTGTCTAATTCACAGGATTATCCACTGAACATGAATTTAGTCTCCTTCTGGTTAATCATCATCTAACCTGCCAAAGTGTGTTTTGTGGGTTTCCATATTTTTATGGATGGTTTTTAGTCCAGAAAAACACAGTGTACCTTGGAGTCATCAAACTGGAAAAACAATCAAGACCTGCTCAGCCCATCTCCCCAGGGCCAATGAAGGATGGTGTGTGCCTCACATGTCTAGTGTTTTGTCAAGGGCAGTTTTAAATACACAGTCAACCTCCAGTTCCTTCCCTAACGAGACTACTCTTCAGGCTTACACTATTTGCTCCCTAGAATTTCAACTTCGTATTACTGCTCTTGATTTGATCATACACTTATTTATTATTAGCTACCCTCTCTTCTTTCCCATTTTTGTTTATTGGTTTTTGTTTGGCATTTGCACCTTTCAGTTATACGCAGCTTGTTTTCATGCCTTTCCCTTCGTCTGCTAGTCATTGGCATGTAACTGGGCTATGCAGATGCGGCTCTTCATTTCTTTTCCTAATAGCTCAGTCTTTCCACCACCCTGGTCGTTTATGTAGCTCTTCTCTGAACTCTCTCCAATCACTCTGATGAGGAGGTGCCTAGAAATAAATGTCACATTCCAGGTGATTTCACCTCAGAGCAGAGACAGACAGACTACTGCTGTATCTCGCTGTTATGTGATGTGATTACTTAGCTTTTAATGGTGCTGATTTGTCTTGACTTTTCTCTCTGTGTGTGTTCGGTCTAGACTGTGGCCATCATCTGTGGCTCTTAAAAGAGCCTCTTTAGCAGCCTCCAGGCCTGTTCCATTGATCTGAATTTATTCATTTTCCTTTCAGGCTTCTTCACCCTCTTTGCTCCCCCTTTTTCCTAAAGTGTAGTTGTCACAGAAGTCAGTATAATCCTCTCGTGGTATGTGTGTTTCGATACTGCAGTTAACAGTTCAGCTCCACCTGCTTTTGGAGCCAGTCCTGTGGGATGAGATTTTGAGGCTAGTTGCTCCAATGTGTACCAAATACTGGCATTCACCTTTAGCTATCTAAGTCCGTCCAAGGCTTCTCTGAAAATGTTAGGGTGAATCATATTGTCCCGTAATGAGTCTTACGAAACAAGGTTTTAAAGTAACGTGAACCTGCAGCAAAATGCTCAGCACTTCTCCCCAGTCTTTGGGTGACTTGAACCAAGCTGTTCCACCTTTTGATGTTTATACATACAACTATATAAAAAGAACCAAAAAGAAATGCCATCTTGAGATACCTTAGAATTTTTGGAGGCGTTTGTATTGCAGTACAAATTTTGCTCTAGCACTTACTGTCAACAGAACTGCTGTCAGGTTAAAGTAAACAAATAATCTGAGCAGCTTCTTAAAATGCATGAAATGTAAAAGGCAGGACTTCGTTTCTCTCCACAGTGCTCACCACCAGGTAAACCTATTTTGTCCATCTGGCAGTTGGAATTTTGATCACTGTTATGCTTACGATTGTTGTTTTTCTCATTCTCATGTTATCATATTGTTTGTTCCTTAAATATTTACTCCTGGCATGCATAGATGCAGACATAAAAAAAGCTTATACATTTCCCTATGCCCAGAGCGCTTTGGGTTCATGCTTAGCTCTAGTGTGGAACCCCCTGGGTAGCTGCACTACTGTGACCTTTGTGCTAACTGCAATGTCATGACCTCTGTGCTAATTGCAGCTTGGTATTGAAAAGGCAGAATTTATGTCGTTGTTAGTGAAGCCTGTTCAGGATAAGATAAGAAAAAGATACATACCTCTCCACTGTCTGCTAACTTTGATAGTGCCGGATAAGAAAAATATGCAGAATACAGTGGAAGGCGCCATATGCTGTAAACAAGCAGCTATAAATATATTTGYGTTGAAATGCATATTGAGTTCTCTCTGTCATATAGATGAACGTGGTTGTGGTAGTCCTTTTGAATTAGTAACATATCACTGCTTGGGTTTTTTGGTAGATTATATTCTTAGTCAGTAAGATAACCCAAGTTTGGACAGTCCTAAGTTCKTTCTTTAGGATTAACTCTTACTAGAGACAAGAGTTACAACAATGATGGATGCTACTAAAACAACATCAATGAATAGATTTGATTCTGCAGGTCTGAGTTGCGGCAGCTTGGTATCTTCTTTTTGTCATTTGCTTCTAAGTAAAATGGTTTGGAAAAGTTATATCAAATCAGAATAATTTAGTTTTGTTTTGATAATTCACTTAATTTTAGTGTTCTTATTTTGTTTCTCTTTTTCTTTCTTTCTAACCTAGTTTATGGATTTAATCTACTAAAGACTGTTCCACCATATCTACTATTACAATACTTAGAAGTTTTAGAAAGCCAGGCCCATTTTAAAAACAAGCAAAGCAGGTAGTTGCCTARGGTCATGGACTGGTGGAACAGAGAGACGGAATGGGTGGTCCCCAAAGTCTTATAGCAACARTTATGGTTTCTTGCCTGAACTGCTGCTGGCAAGAGGCTGTGCACATAGACAGCTATCCAAGTACTCATTACTTCTCCTCATCTCTCTTCCCATCAGGCCAGCAGCATGGTGTTATCTCACTGGGAACGGGCACGTGCATACGGTGTTGCAAGGTTGCAGTCCAGCAGGGAGTGAGGCTRAGCAAGCACGCAGCAAAGCCAGGGCTCCCCGTTACCACTTACTCGCTGATTCTTCAACTATTTGTGGGGGCAACTCCTTTGCCTATTTGGCTGAGAAGCTTTAAGCTTCCTTTGGAAATCAAATCCAAAAAAGGAAGTGATTTGTTCTTTTCCTGTGATTTCCAGGAGACAGTCGTTTGTGGAATCTCTTTTTCAAGTGTTTCCCAAATCTTCAAATTTCTTTTTGTCTTTCGTTCCATGTAACAGTTTCTACATAAAGACCTCAAAGTGTTTTCTCAACACTCCTGAATTAAGCTTTATAAAATGCCTGTGAAGTCGATCTGTTATTATCTCAATTGGCCTTACAGAGAAGCTGAAGCACAGAGCACTGAAATATCTTTCTCAAGGCCAAGCATAGATTCCCCAGAAGAGGTGTAAGTAGGACCCAGATTTCCTAATTCCTAGTGCTCTTCTTTAAAATAAATAAAATTCCCTTTTGAATTCTGAAGATGCTCTTTGATGGTGGTGACGGCAGTGTAGCAAGCCTTGTTTCATATTTGTAAAATTTTTCTTTTCCTTTTTGATCTCATATCCTTTAAACCTTATTATTATTATTTTTATTGATGCCACTTCTAATCTATTTCTATTTTTATTTTGGCAGCCATGAGTTTTCCATCAAATTGGTGGAACTGTCACTTACTAAACTTCTTCATAGTATTAAAATTGATGAGGTTGAGTTGAGGCTGCTTTTACTCTTTTTTTTAACTTTTTTTTTTCTCTTTTAATAAAGTCAAATCAAACTGAGATGTTCCACATTTACACCTGTACCTTCTTTCACTTGATATATTCTGACTGATGGCTCTGTTTCTTACTACTCCTTTTGTATTATCACACATATCCATTTGTAGTAAAATACCCAGCTATCGTCACTGTTGTATTTTCATACTCCGGTCAAAAAGCTCGTTGCCTCTCAGGCACCAATTGCAAACTGTTTTCTTTTACATCCTTTCCAGGAGATTTGTGTGGCAGCTCAGTCCTGCTGCAGACTAAAACCTTTGCCTCTTTTTTCCTTACTCATGCCATGAAGTCATAGCTGTCTGTGATATCACAGTGGGCTGCTATGGGAAATCTTGCAATATATGAAGGAGAGGATTATAACTAGGTTAACAAAGCTGTGGCAGGACTGGAATGATAAAGGTGTTTATCATACCATAAAGCATCTCGGTAATTAGAAATTTAAGCACAGACGTTTCCTGGTTTTTGAGRGAGAGCTGGAATTTTATCTGCTTTTCTCTCTTTATGCTTCATCAAGGAAGTTCACATTTATAAAGCAAGAAGAATTGAAGCTGCACTTTGTTTTTCACACAGTAAGAGGGAAGGGAAAAATGTGCAGGCAGGCTAGGTCTATAACATTGATTTGTAACCAACAAAGGAAATGTCTACTTATGAGACACAAATCAATGTAACCAGACTGTGAAAGTGCAAACAGAGATGTGAGAAAATTATTTGATCATTAGTCTTCCTTTGGAAAAGACAGAGAGCCAAATTCTGCTCTTGTTTATGAGGATGTAACTTCCATGAAAACCAAARGAGACTTGCCAGTGTAATTATGAACAAAATTTCATACGGTGTTCTTCTGATGGCTGGAGGTGTAAGGCATTAGWGTCAGGAAGGGGACTAGGTGGCAAAGGGAGGCAGAGGAAGGATGCTGTAGCAAAGAGGATATGAACCAGGTTTTGTTATTAATGAATTGTAGCTACAGAAAACATATTGATGTTCCTTCCCGTGCAGAGGTGACCTGTATGAACTGTGCACCTGCTTAATTCAGCTGAAATCTTAAAACATTTTTCATTAACCTGAGACTTTGTTGCCACAGGCTGAGATATTTTCTTAGAGATGGACTGGTCTCCTGAGAATAATCTAGTCCTACAGATTCTAGCCTACAGGCTCCATCATCTAGGAAAATCCCATATTAACAACAAAGCCACCCTATTTTGAAGRTAAGAATAAAATTCGGTGGTCTAAGTTCTTTTGGCCTGCAGGCAGTAGTAGATGCTGATTTGGAAGTGAACCCCTTATTCTTACATGGCTAGTCTTTACAAGGACAGTGTGCTTCTCAGGTGGGTGGGAGTTTGTCTCCCCTGGAGCTGTTTGCACCCCCAGATTTACCCTGCAGATTGATAGAATTGGTTGTTTCCATGCAAAATCTCTGAGGTAAACAGTTTCTGGAGCTGATGGCACAGTGGATCTGGGTCATAATACCCTATCAAAAACACTGTAGCCATATAACACAAAGTGTTGATGTAGGATAAATTCACATACTGGTTTGAATGTTTTCAGAACAAATGGATTAACTTTATATGGCAGGCTTTATACCAGATCAGACATCACCTGTCTGCACCACTTCTGACTTCAGGCTAGATTATATATCATTTGTTCTTTTGCAGCGACATAAACTCTTGCTAATTTGATAGTAATGTGATCATGGGCCCATGCCCAAACCAGGTCAGATCTATACTGCTGAGTGATCCCGTAGTAACAGTTGTGGACTGATAGCCTGAGTCTGTTCGTTAGCAGGGAAACTCATCTCAACTTCAGCGTCAAAAATCCACCGAAGTATAGGGAAACTACCTTCCTTTAGCTACACACCCTGCTTCGGTCTAGGCTTCAGTCCCCTTTCGCTTTCAGCAGTTCCCTGTGTTTGCAGAGGTACTGGGCTTTCCCCCTATGTCTCCATTCAATTCCATTASTGCAGTCATTGGAAAAAGAAAGAGGCCAACACATACATACGTACACAGTTTTAAAGGCTTGGGACCCGTTTGGAGAGGTAGATATTTTTATTCTRGTTAAACTATTCTAATTCCTCTGGATATTGTTTTATTTATGCCACAATATGAGATTAAATCAGGCCATGGCTTCCCAACAGGCAAACAAAGCGAGTCTAAACAAATGATATTTTTAAAAGCTTTTGGGATAAGAATAATTTTGAATCTAAAATGCATTRAAGTGACATTAAATAACAACAAAAAGCTTACATTCACTACAAGTTAAACTCCCCTTTACAGAAGGAGATGCAACAAGTTCTGTCATTTTACTTTGTAGACCAAAAAATGGCCTCTTTTTGATTTTTCTATCTTCTGAACTGCACTTGGCCTTCCGAGGTGGAGGCAAAACTCTCCCTGGCACTTGCCCCCAACTCTCACATATAGTGAATATTTCCCCTTGGGTGCTCTTTGTGTCGTGATATCTTAAAATAAGTGTCTTTCTGTCAGGCATTGCTTTTATATAATACATGTTGTCGTCTGGAGTGAGGCACAGTTGTGCATATTTAGCTGGTTTGCTTTGTAATGCGTCATTACAAGTGACCGAAAACATGGTACAGGAAGTTGTTTGTGTGCTTTTTTTCATTGCTTATGCAACTCCCAAGCAGAAAATGTTCTTGAGAGCAGATGGTACAGAAAAGCCAATTGCAAACTCCATTTTCCAGATGCATAGATGTTTCATGTCTACTTGAAGCCAGTTCAGATGGCTTTGTCAACTTGAGTCCAACTTTTGTTTAACCCTTTACTGGGCCACCAGTGAAAGTGTTTCCTGCAGGAGTTTCAGTCCTAATAAAAATAACCTGAATGCAGAAGATCCATTGTGTTCTCAGGCTGTTAGTCGGAATCTGGGATATACTGTTATGATCAGCAATTAAAATACTAATACTGTTTTTCTAGAAAGAATGTTGCAGGTTCAGCAACTGATGCATGATCTATGGTTTCCATTAGTTTCTCTCTGTCTTTCAACTTTCTAAATAGTATGTTATAACASAGAGTAGCTAATATCTGAATTTCTTACTGCTTGACAAGGGGATTACTAGATAGTGAAGGCAAATTAATTTGACTTCCTACAGAAAAGGTAAGAACTTCTTACCCTAGGGCAGCAACACAGTCAGCTCATCATGACTGCATGATACTGATAAACTACAGTTTACAACTCAGCAGGTTTCTTGTTTGATTTGTTTTTTTCACTTGCTTGGGTGTTTGGACTTTTCACAGTAGGCTTATTGCTGCTGAACCATAGGCTTTTATTTGATAACAAATAGAAGTCAGTCCAATTTTTTCCCTGTTGCACCCACAGAAATCTGTCTGAGGTCATGTGAGTATTATGGACATAGTGAGAGGGCATCTATGAAAGCCCATCTGCAATTGTTGGCCAGACCAGTCAGTTTGTGAGTTCAAACACAATTTAGATTTAGTTTGGTTCTGACTTTACTGTAAAGTGATTTGTGGATCCAGGGACTCAAGTAAGATGCTTGATCCCATAATAACAATACCAAATTGTCAGTTATTGTCCATAGATCCTGAGAAACAGGCAAGTAACGATTCCTCCAAAGATAATGCCTGGTTATACAGTACGCCTTGGTCAGAAGTAGACATAGGACCAGAGTCTGACATCTGATCCACTAAGCTTTATTGTTTTCAAATACTTCCAACAAACTTTCAAGAAAGATTATCTGAGCTGAGAAAGATAATAGAAATAAAAGCTGAAGGAGAACATTTTTTATTGTCATCAGTTACGTTTTTAACTGTTTATTACATTCCTACAATGTGAAGAGATGAAGCTAAACTGAACTCTCRAAGCTGAACAAATCCAGAACTCAAATTGACTTTCCAAATCCCTGGCTCCAATCCATCTCTTAAACCGAGAGAATATAGAAGTTTGGAATGGCTGAAGTCTGGCTCTTATGTTGGTAATACCATATAATCCAAGCTTAGATGCCCAGGTATGCTGATTGATGGTAAGAGAGGTCAGAAGGAACCAGTTTCTTTGGAAAATCTTGTGAAACAGTCTAGAACCACTCCGTTTGCGAACGGGCTCCCTAGGAAAGTGCTCCCAGCACCAAGCCTTCAGAGTTCAAGGAGCGCCTGGACAACACTCTTAGTCATATGATCTAGTTTTAGGTAGTCCTGCGAGGAGCAGGGAGTTGGACTTGATAATTCCTACGGGTCCCTTCCAACTTGAGATATTCTATGATTCTATGATTCTCTCCCTTTGAAGAGTCTTGTGTTTGTTATTAATCAGAATCAGGATACTAAAGAAACTCACAGCATGTTTCTCTACAGCAAAATTTTGTCCCATTTGGCAAGAGGACAGGCAGTTCAGTGTCTCACAGAACAGCAGCAACGTTACGGGCGAGAATTTCTTCCTTGACCTCCTACTGAATGAAAGTTCAGTATTTTTGTGACACCATAGTAATCTTCAGAAACTCCTTCTTTCTGTGAACCACTCATGGGTTACAGTAGGAATAATATTTCAATTTATAAAGAAGTTGCATTTGAAGACCTCATTATTGATTTGCAGCATTATCTATTAGCCTTTCAGTAATGAGGGAGTTGCATACTGTCCTTTACTTTTCCAAGGGGGAAACTGAGGGGTGGAAAAAATAAGGGTTTGTCAGAACTATGAGAATTACCAACTTTGTCAAAATGTGGGCCTTSTCTAAGAGACAGAAGGAGAGTTCATATCTAGAAAGAGTCAAGCTTTCAGGTCAGGATCCAACCATGGCCTTTGCCATTCAATGCTCTCTCAAAACCAAACAGTGCTGTCGGGTTTTCTTTTTGCTCCCTCTTGCTGCTTGGGCTGTGAAGCAAATTGCATGCACCGGACTGGCTTCTCAAGGCAATAAGTGAAAAATGGCATTTTAAAATAATAGTTGCCAGGTCTTGCAGCTCAGAACTGTCATATTGCATGTTAAAAGCTCACTCCTTCCCAGAAGCGAGGTGTAAAAAGTAATATGAATATGTGTGTGTGTGTGCGTGTGCATGTGTCTGGGTCTGGGACACAGACAGATTCCCTACCTGGAAATGGCTTGCTATTATTAGACATGCAGTTACCAGGGGTTATGTAAGACAATTGAAGCTCTGTTTTTTAACAGAGGCATGATTCATGCTACTTGTAGTAACAGTAACCACCTCCAAACGAGACAGAAAGCAGACACAGACAAAAGGCTGAAGAAATCAATGCTGGCTGAACACCGCCATCCTCCTGATACCTTCTGGCTCTCAAACAGCCATCGGGTTATCAGCAGCGGAGGTTAATGCTCATTCCGAAGACTTCTGGAGTTACTGAGCCGGTGCACCTGTATCGGCGGCGTTTGCAGGAAGCTGCTGAGTCTGCAGGAGCTACGAGGGGGGACAACGCTGGGCACACTTTGCTGTGTTCCCAGCAACGTCTCTGGTGTTCTGCAGGAGGCTGAGGGAACTGTGAGCAGAACTAACACTCCTACWCTATTTTCTCAGTTACTCCTGCTGGGAAAGGCTGGAACCAAAACAACTTTTGGCTCCTCTGCAGTTAACACTTCTACAGTCATTTTTATAGTAATGTGGAGGGAGAGTCGAGACCTGGAGTAGCTTTGAATTTCTGCCAGCACTCTTCATTAGAGCAAATTGTGAAATCTGATTGAACTAGAATAGCTCTGAGCTGCCCTTCAGCTAAGATTCCTGATCCGTCTCCTACGGTACTTCTTGCCGGTCGTGGCAGAGATCAGAATATCTGCAAGCGTTTTCATAATTTTGTTCATCTGGGCCGTTTTCTTACAGCAATTTCTGTTGGGAGATAGCAGGAGTAACGTAGCTGCCAGATTGTCTACAGTCAAAGATCGAATCTCCTCCTTGCAGAATTTCTTTCCTGATAGGAAAAAGGGTTATGTTCAGAATACCAAAGCGAACACCAGTGGGGCACTTATTTACAGCGTGTCATCTTCCAGAAATAAAAGGTGGGGAAGTTGCTGTCGGGTCCCCTCAAGTCACTGCCATTCCCTACCATGTCTCCTCTTGGAAGACTGTGGATCTCCTGTAAAATTTCATTTCAGCATCATCTAAACTGTTCTGCGTAGTAACTTCTGCTGTCAAGGAAGAAGATGCTGAAGATTTGGAAATGGTCTTTTTAGCACTCAGGAGACAGCCCTCCTACGTTAGCAGAACTTACCCAACAACAGAGCCAACTGCCTTCAGTTTCATTCAAGAAAGTTTTGAAATGACCAGAGAAATAGCCTCTAAGAGCCACAGAAGAGAGCTGAATACCAAATTCCAATAAATCCCAAGAGTTTATCATTTGCTAATACTGGAATAAGAATAACAACAATCATTGCTATGTTGTTTTCCTTAATGCATCATGCTGTATATACTGTACAGAGTAGAAATCACTTCAGCTACTTTTAATGTTAGTAATCATTCTCCATCAGCCACACTGCATACAGTTTTAGGAGAAAAGTGAAAAATATCTCATAGTGCCTTAAAAATGGCATTGTAGTCATATCCTGACTCTATGCTTTCCTGGCACAGGGTATTTAAAACCCAGATCTGAATAACGCAGCCGGCACTGATATCTCTACATTTCAGGCACACTTAAGAAAAATCCTGTTTTGATGCAGATGATACATAACTTTAAAAAGCAAATAATTATCACAAACATACATCACACCTCAGGACACATTGCTGTCAGTGACTTGACATTTCAAATGATGAGTTTCACAAATGTGCATAACCATCAGATTTGATTGAACAATGTTTTAGAATAATTCACATGCTTATCTAGAACTTTTTTCATTGTGTTTTGGCACTGAAGCATGAAACAGGAAATCTACAGTGGGTTTCTCTTTGCTTGTGAGGAAGCAAATGCTTTGATCAGTTCTACGTACTCCAAGGCTGTAGTCAGTTATTCCTCAACGGATAATGAAACCAAAGCCCAGAGTGACTGTGTTTCTCTGTGGATCCTGTGTGATATTTTATATATAGTTTTTGACATAAATCAAACAAGCTTCAATTTGTACAGTTTGAGGTCAGAGGCAGCAAGCACACGGGAAGAATGGTATGGGAAAACATGTTTGTGGTGCTTTTTACCTAGTCTTTTCACTGTGTTGGGTACTGACTCTTTAATGATTGACTTGCAAGGGAAATCTTCAGAGACAGAAGACAGTCATCCAAAACAAACGAAGAAAAAATATTCAAAATCATTTGAGTGTTTTTTCTGACTGTCAGCAACATCATTGTTTAGCTCAGCATTTGGGTAGTGGTGTTATGAATCTTAAAACTTAAGGAAAAGATTCCTTGTCTCAGACCTTGCCCCTCAGAATGCATGCAAATATGATTTTAAATCATAGAATCAYAGAATCATAGAATAGTTTGGGTTGGAAGGGACCTTAAAGATCATCTAGTTCCAATCCCCCTGCCATGGTCAGGGACACCTTCCACTAGACCAGGTTGCTCAAAGCCCCATCCAGCCTRGCCTTGAACACTTCCAGGGATGGGACATCCACGACTTCTCTGGACAACCTGTTCCAGTGCCTCACCACCCTCATAGTGAAGAATTTCTTCCTTCTATCTAACCTAAATATATCCTCTTCCAGTTTAAAGCCATTACCCCTTGTCCTATCACTACATGCCCTTGTAAAAAGTCCCTCTCCAGCTTTCTTTTAGGCGCCYGTCAGGTACTTAGAAGGCTGCTGTAAGGTCTCCCCGGAGCCTTTTCTTCTCCAGACTGAACAACCCCAACTCTCTCAGCCTGTCTTCATAGGAGAGATCCAGCCCACTGATCATCTTCATGGCCCTCCTCTGGACTCCCTCCAGCAGGTCCATGTCCTTCTTATGTTGGGGGCCCCAGAGCTGAACGCAGTACTCCAGGTGGGGTTTCATGAGAGCAGAGTAGAGGGGCAGAATCACCTCCCTTGACCTGCTGGTCACGCTGCTATTGATGCAGCCCAGGATACGGTTGGCTTTCTGGGCTGCAAGCGCACATTGCTGGGTCACGTTGAGCTTCTCAYCAACCAACACCCCCAARTCCTTCTTCTCAGGGCTGCTCTCAATCCATTCTCTGACCAGCCTGTATTTGTGCTTGGGATTGCCCCAACCCATCTGCAGGACCTTGCACTTGGCCTTGTTGAACTTCATGAGGTTTGCATGGGTGCACCTCTCAAGCCTGTCAAGGTTCCTCTGGATGGCATCCCTTCCCTCCAGCATGTCGACCGCACYGCGCAGCTTGGTGTCGTTGGCAAACTTGCTGARGGTGCACTCAATCCCACTGTCCATGTCACCAACAAAGATGTTAAACAGCGCCGGTCCCAATACCAGCCCCTGAGGAATGCCACTCGTCACTGGCCTCCACTTGGACATCGAGCYGTTGACCGCAACTCTTTGAGTGCAACCATCCAGCCAATTCCTTATCCACCGAGTGGTCCATCCATCAAATCCACATGTCTTAATATAAATCTTCCTCTAGTAAAGGCAGGTAAAAGTYCTACAAGTCACATAAGAAAAGCTCAGTGAGAGGGGAGAATTCCATCAAGATGATGCTAAGCTTTTTTGGAGGGGAGGAGGGTGTTCAATTTTTCTGTTTATCTGTTTGATAACCTGGCTCTTGGTGCTTGAGAAAACCAGATATATGAATGAAGGTTTCATTTCCTAGTTTACCTTGAGGGGGGTGGTTCTGTGGCAAATGGATCAAATCCACTGAAATTTATAGCTGGTGGTATTCCATTCTTCTAGGTGGAATTATACTTTAAATGAATGTAAACAGCATCTCATAGTTTCTGTAAGCAACAAGCCACGAAAAAGACAGGATTTCATGACTTTTGTCAGTTACCATTTTGTATCATCCTCCATAGTCATGACAATGTACTTCAGACTTGTGATTGAGATCAGTTTTCAGCATGAGAACTACAAATTTGGTGGCYGGACATTGACACATCAAGTGCTGTACCATTGTGACCAGGAGGGAGGGGCATATGGCAGAACCAGTGCCAATAGTGTAAATCTTCATTAAATTGTGTTATGTGTTGATATTATACAGTCCTTGCACCTAGGTAAAAATACGCTATCAGTTTGCAAACCTGGTTGCTGAAACACGGAAATCTGTTCTTTGAGGACATTCAGTACTTTCTTCAAATCACCAACATCTTTGGGACTAAGGGTTGCTGAAGTATTTGCAAGGACAGCATTCAATGAAACCAAAGCAATGTGTAGGGGAGGAGGAAAAAACTCAGCTCATTCTCTTCATATGCTTTCCTTGTTTTTGTTCCTCCTGAAAAATAATGTCCTTTCAGATTTCATTTGACATCTCCATGATGTTGAACAGATTCGGAGAAATCACCAATATTTTGACAGGGTTCCTTGGCAATGAAATGTTCATGAAGCTCATCTGTCATGAGCTAATCTGGCTCATCTAGCCAAAGCAGTAGCTTAGGCAGATATATTACTGTAACAATTTAATTTCTACACGTTTTCTTCGTCTGGTGATTGCAGTGGTGGCAACTCATATTTCAGTTGCAGAAACATTGGTAGCAATTGCGGCACAACTATACCTTTGGTTTTGTGAGAACCTTGCCTAAGGTAGCAAGGCAGTGTAATGTTGTCCAAGTGCTGCCTTCTTGGTAACAAGGCAATACTCTGATTGCACTGGCCATCTTCAGTGTTCCTGGCTTCAAAACCTTAACCTCTTACCGTGTTCCCCTCCCATCAACCTTTTGAGTTTCATACCATAATGCTGATGCCTTGTAACCTACAGCATCAGCACATGAATGCCTGAGGCTGTTTATACTCTCAAACTGCTTCTATTAATACTAAGTATCTGTAGAAAACTAACACTCAAGACTCAACAACRCTAGCAGTATACAAGCACTACCCACAAATCAGTCTGTTCCCTGGAAAGCTTATGTAGGTGCAGTTCCACAGAGCACAGGTTTACCCCATATTTGACACCAGCATCAATAAAATCATGTATTTGCCTCAGTCACACTCCACTTTAATGAAGTACTTTGAAAAGTATGTGGTTTCGTTCAACATTCAGATATGACTGTGAATGCTCCATAGTAGGACTATAGAGAATTCTGTGTTGTTACACCCAGCAATATTTTGTCAGAATAGGATAATTTTAAAATTATAATTGTATATATAACTATACAGACATACATGTATATATATATGGTTACCATATATGTAAATATCTATCTATATGTACAATACTGTTTCTTCTTTTTATCACTTCTGAAAAGATAACTCATGGTCTGACATGCTGTCAGGGTTCAGTCTGGCATCACAGATTTTTGTATTCATTTGAATGTCTGGCTGAATGTTACATCAGGGCTTTTGGTGATCTGCTTCTGCTCTGATTAAGCCTACCAACTACTGACTTCTAGTTGCCTCTTCCAGGTACCAGTTAGCTTCACCATTTCAGATCAGGTGTGCAAAGTCTGAACAGATGCTTAACATTGCCTGACATTGCTTTACCCTGCTCTGCCCACAGCAAGGTGCAGCCAAGAGAGCAACCTATGCTCTGCTTGGGCACCGTCTGACCTGTTTCTCTGCAAGTGTGGGGTTTATACACCCAACACACTAAGCATGATAAAAAATGGGTAAAAAACTGGCCGCTGGGTAAAAAACTGGCTGGACGGCCGAGCCCAGAGAGTTGTGGTGAATGGAGTCAAATCC
>JASVER010000050.1:771773-936364 GCA_030449065.1 Oceanodroma leucorhoa | reverse complement strand
GATTGGATATTAGGAAAAATTTTTTCACTGAAAGGGTAGTCAGGCATTGGAACAGGTTGCCCAGGGAAGTGGTGGAGTCACCATCCCTGGAGGTGTTCAAAAAACGTGTGGATGAGGTGCTTCAGGACATAGTTTAGTGGGCATGGGTACTGGGTTGATGGTTGGACTCGATGATCTTAGAGGTCTTTTCCAACCTTAATGATTCTATGATTCTATGATTCTATGATGAGRTCTTCATTAATGRAAAATAGACAGCACCCCAATTTATATCTTAAATGAGAAAGAACTTTTCCAAAAGTTCAGGGTTGAGGCCTTGTACCACTGCCCAGGGCTGCAGAGGCCATTTGGCGTGGGGAGTGGAAAGAAAAATCAGTAGGAGAAGAGTTATCCTTTTGGACCTTAGCTCTTAGGTACGGTTAGCTGTTGCATTGAGAATGCCGCTTGCAAATAGAAAGAAGTATCAGAAGAAYCAACAGACAAAAGTGAGACCTAGAGAATGCCTACTCCAAGTGCCAAATTCAAACTTAAGAATTGCAGCTTAAAGGAAGTGAAATTCTATAGTATCAGATAAAAGGCAGTGAACGAAGGGAAAAAGAAACAGATACAGACAAGTAATAGAGGGTTTGTGAGACAAAAAGTGGGAACATAATGTAGACTTTACTACAAACTACATTGCTATTCCAGATTTCAGTAAGTACCCCTGGGACTTCAGGGAGATATTTTTTTTCTCTCGTACTTTTGCAAAGATGTCCTTGTGGGAAATTGGCCTTTACCAGGCTAGAGCAGTCCAGCCTCTTTAACAGTCTTTCTGCAAATGTCTAATCCATTAACAAATGAATTTCAGGCCCAATTATGATAGTGGACATACAGTGTTCCGAGTAGAACACAGAAATAAGCAGTTTCCTCTCCTAGATGAAGCCCTGACTATTGTGAAAAACTCATGCTATGGCCTTCTGATAGTGTATGCTGTGCTGATAAATTTTTGTTGTGTGTGGCACAAGTTCTGGCCTCTGTTGGAAAGGTGTTTTTTATATCACAGTCCATCTTGATCTCTGTTTAAGAAGTCGTGGTTGGATATCTACCTATAGGTAGCCAACGCCCTAACCTTGTTCATGTAACATAAATGCCGCAGTCTGCCCTAGCCAGAGGATGTACCTTCTTTTGAAAAAGAAACAGTAAAATACATCTGGAATAACCCACTTCATGCAGCGAGTTGACTCTTGAATCACGTTTGTTGATGGCTAATGCTGCTGTTCTCGTCTTCTCCTTCTCATTGCTGCTTTAAGAATTTCACCCAAAATGCTACTCCTGGAGAGAAAAAGTGATCACAAAAATTGCATTTAGCCTAGACAGCTCAGTCTGAAAATATATCATGATTGTGAAAGCGTCAATTAAAACTGACCCCACCTTACTCAAGAGACCTGTACAATATGTGGATTAAGATCAGACATGCTAACTTCTGTGGCACTAGCAAGTTCTTATTTTCCATTGCCTTATGATAGACAGCACTGTGCCAGCACAGCAAATAAGAATAATTAGAAATAAGCTCACAAGAAGCTCATCTTTTAATTTTTTCATTACTAAGGATCACACAAAAGGCAGAAGGAAGCAGACTTCTGAAGATATCAGGGAAAAGAGTATTGTGGGGATAAAATAAATAGCAATTAACTAAAAAATTGAGTCCTCTTGATCAGGACTCACTAAGAGAAAGTAATAAAAGACTGTGGTACCAGGTCTCAGGCAAAGAGAAAGAGCTATTCTGCTGATTGTCTCTTGCAGGTCGGACAGCAGAAAGGAGTACAGCCAGGGGAAGAGATAGAAATGTCCTGCAAGGAACCAGCCTAAAAAAAGCAAATTTCAGGACCAAGCACCAGCAGGAAATTGATGTTTATAATATTTAAGTAATCTGTAAAGGAAATACTGTGATGGTGTGTTGTGTAAAGAGCAGAGTCAGGCCAATGCTTGCTTATGTGTGTTCTAAGTAATATGATATGACAGATCRCATCAGATCAATGGTGCTGATTAATGAACAGCTCTGGAAAGGTAGCTAACAAGAGATTAAAGGGTCAAGACACAAATTTGAGGAGGGAGGAGAAGGAGGATCAGTGCCTCAGAATATGGAGTTACGGTCCAGGAGCCCATTAGTCATCAGCATTATTATGTAAAGTATCACATTTTCTCCTGACTTTATGCCCACTGCAACTCCACTGAAGCCAATATAGAATTGACATAAAGTGTACATCTTAAATCACAATCTGTAGTACATCACTGCTATCATAAAACGGACCTTCCTTAATAAAAAGAGTAATACAATTGATGTTTCTTACACCCTCTAAATTACCAGATAAAGCTTRGGAAGAGCAAGGTGGAATAAAAGTGAGCATATATAAAATGCCCAAGTTACTATCATTAGTGGAAATATTTAAGTAATAACAGTCTGCATTTCTGGAATGCATTCATGCAGAAAACTTATCCTCCAAAATCTTAATTAAGCACACAGTACCTCATGGAGCACAAATGTTAATGCTTTCCTTCTCTGGATAGAGGAGYCCAGGTAGAGAGGGGAGAAGTGACTTAACCCAGTGTCACACATCCCATTCCTCTGTTGTCCTGCTTGTCTCTMTTTTTGCCCATTCTTCTCATGGTCAAAAATCCTTTTCCTCTGATTCTTCCCTAGCTAGATTAAGACTTTTATAAAAATTTTTGGGTGTTTTCTTCTCTGTTGTACTCCCCGTGTCTTTTGAAGCACCATCAGCTTTGTTGATTTTATGTACTTAAAATGTACCTATCAACTGCTGATGATCTCAGTGCTTTATGCTCATCACACTGGAGGAAAAGAGATGTGTCTTTCCAGGCTATAGCAAAAATGATGGAGAAAAATGAAGATATTTTAAGTGTTGCCTTTCACGGAGATTTTAGTGCCCAGATTTTGTAGAAGACTTTGAACAGCCCATCTCTAACAACTTGTCTGCCTGACCCTTGATGTGAAGCCAGATTGAGTGCTAGGCAGTGCTACGTTAGAGAGCCACTTGGACTGGGATCCCAGAGATTGGAAGAGCAATAATGACACAAAAAGAGAGGTGACAAAATATGCAGGATTAGTACATTCAGTTCTTAGGCTTCTCTTGTGTGAAATTAGAAGTGAAGTAAGCAGAAGTTCTGCCGAAGTAAAGACTAAAGACCTGATCCTGTAATTTTTCTGCTTCTAGTACAAGTTAAAAATGCATGTTAACTGAAGTACTAGGCACTCTTTAAGGCACACGGGATTTATGCTTTAAAAAGGTGAGCAATAGCCAGATAAAAGACAGATTGATGTGTGCAAAGTGGATGTAAGAAGCAARGTCAGCATTAACAGAACAGGTGGGGCATATATGGAAGTGGGAAGGAGAGCTTGAAAGTAAGCCATGCTGAGTGTAAGCAAGGACTTAAATCTACAGAATCCTTGGGCATTACTGCACCTTTGAAACTCAACTCTTGGTAGTGGTCAAAGGTGTCACTGTTTTATGTAAATTTTTTGAGCTAACCTAATGCTGGCATATGGTTCTTCTCCCAAGCCCTGGTGAAACTCAGAGGTTCAGGCTGAGTTGAGGATTATTTTTTCGTGTTTAAATTTACTCAATCTGCAATTCAAAGCAGACTTCAAGAGGGTAGAACCAACAAAAACTGGAATCAAAGAAAATGGTTGCTTGAGCCCCTGTGAAGTGTAGCTGCCAGATTTCATGTAGCCTGTTGAAATCAATATGTAGCGTAGATTGCAGTCACCAATAAACGTCATCATTACAAAATGTATAAACTGAACATAAAACCGAATGTATATTTTGTGAAGTACATTATTACAGTGTCATCTAAMATCCTTCATTGTGTCTGCTGGCGTTCATTCCAGTGTTCCTGCTGCATGAACAGTGGGGTTTTTTTATTGTATTGCATTTACAGACATAAATTCCAACTTGCACAGTGACATTAACTACCTGTGAAATAACAATTACATCTCTTACCATTTTTTGTTCACCTTCTTGATTTCTTTGATAAACCAAATATTTGCTTTTCTTGTCTGATCAGAGTAGGCATTTATTCATGGAAATAGCACCATTGGCTTCACTGTGGGTAGGACTGAATATGCTGATGTCCCAGGAATTCTTTGCATAAGTGAAGTGAGCAGGATTTAATTTTGTCCCTGGATGTTAACTTCAGACATACTTCCAACATCCACAACAAGCCACCCAAAGATCATAAGAAGTTAGCAAAGGAGGAGTTCTGTTAGTCTAGAGAGGGATTCAAATCCCCCCAAAATGTAAATACGCCCAAAAACTTAGGTCTGGGTGGTGAAATCACCCTCTAATAAATATTGGAGCTGAGGTTTTTCTTTGGATCCCTTTCTGTATTAGTCCATTGAGTCCAACTCCCTCTTCAGCTCAGGAGATTTCAGACATAAAACTGCTGCCACGCTGAATCTTTCCTGAAAGGCTGACAATAAGTTATTTCACTGGTCTCGCCACAGTAGACCTGGTGGCTGATGGGAGATAAGTGGGGCTTCTGCTTTGATATGAGCCATCATCTTTGTGACGTAAAGACAGCAAAAGAAGTGAAGGAGGATTTTGCCTCCCTTTTCCTGCCTTTCAGTCCTGAGGAAGTGTGTGTTGCTGCTCTGAACAGGACTAGCCTTGTTGTTCTGATGAGATGCACTTGAGTGCCAAGTTTGTKCTCGCTCTCCATCACTGCTCCATGCTCATGCCATTAGAGTGAGCAACTTCTCAGAATGAATCCTACTGATAGCGCTTTGCTGGCTAATCCTCCCTCTCCTCCTCACTTCACCAGAATAGGTTGCATGGGCAGACTGGGGTAACAGGGGACTGACTCTGTTGTCGTTTGCAGCCGGGGCTGGAGGGATTGAAGCAGGAAGAATTCGGCCCTACCAGGCTGCAGCCAGATGTACTGACAGCAGAGAATGCCAGTTAGCGTTGCAGCAAGTTTTCTTGCTCTCAGTAAATAATTATTATTTTCCCCTGACCTTTCCTTTTGGTTCTTTCTGGTACAGACACAGCCTCTCTCTGTTCCCTGCCCCAATGAACGTCTGCACTAGGTCCAAGGCTTGGAGTAATTTACCTGAAGAGTGATACCATTTGGAAACCACTGTAAGTATATTTTATCTCTTATAAAAGACTTCTTGTTTCAGCAAAAAAAGACATCTTTAAAAAACAAAAACAAACTGCAGCACCTGTGAGCATTACTGATGAGGGTAAGCTAAGTTTTGCTTTTGAAATTTGCAAGGAAATATGTGGGCAAAAAAAATGTCAATAAAAACCTGTTAAATATTTAAGTCGTAGCCTCACAGCATAGTTCAGCAATGGCTGGTTTGATCTACTTGTATCTTTTAGTTTGGCAGGTTCTCTGTGCTTACTGCTCTAGTTGGTTGGTTCTGGTTGGTTCGTCCATGTTTGTCTTCGGAGTGTTTATCTTCTTTTTTATTCTTACTACTTTTTAATGAGACACCTTTCCTCTGGTTGGTATCTCATGCAATACAGATTGAATTTACTGCAACTCCTTAAAGGTTTACGCTGTCCTTTCTGGGCCTCGAGTCATTTATGATTTAAGGCCATTACAATTTGGTAGATTTGGCTGGATTACATAGATTAAGTTGCCTGAGAGAATTTTGACTTCATGTTGTGGTTTTATTATGCTCTGAAATTATCAGTTGTGTTATTTGCACCTTTTTTCGCCCTGTAGAGCTCATAGTTTTGATATGTTATGATCAATTTGCAGTGCTTGCCAGTATTGTTGCAGTGTTGTAGCCGAGATGCTCTGAGGTTKTAAGTCAGGCAAGTTTTGTAGCCAGGGCCTAACTTTCATGAGACTTGTGGTTTAGATGGAAAAAAAGGACAAATTTGGGGGCGTATAAGCCCCACTTCAGGTCTGAAACAGACCCAGCAAATTTCAATCTTAGTTTAACTTAATCTCTGAGTTTAACTTAATTATGTTAATCAGTCTCCTGTAAGGGATTTTGGAGGTTATTTTACTTTTCTGTGTTGATTAAATTTTCCAGGCTTTTATTGCACTAGAACATTGGGCCTCTCTTGTCAGTTCTCCATGCCTCCCATTCTTGCTCTGCAGTGTTCTGCTGGGATTTCTCTTTCGTATTACATTTTATGGCGATGTTTTCAGGAGTTTGTGTTTTCCATTGTATGACACAAACTTGCAATCAGAGATTTTAAACAAACTGCCAGTCATGTAGCTGTAACAGCATGAAGATCAATGTGGCTGCAAAATCATCAGAGAAGCTGTGTGAATATTCAGGCAGTCAGCCTGTGCAGGACTTTTAACTACTGAAGCAACACTTCTGGCAGGAAAACTGGGATGGCTCAGGTGGTTTAAAGCAAACTTGTCTCAGGAATCTTCACCCTCAGCTCTGGCGTTCAGTGTGCCCTGAATTTTGAGGTGAGGTCTCTGGGCAGATTTCAGTGCTTTTTGCTGTTCTTTCAGGCTTTTTTTTTTTTTTATATTCAGTGATTGTACTCATCTCTCTCTCTCTTTCACTTTGTCAGTTTCTAAAAATGTATTGTCAATGTCATGTCTGGAAGAGACACAACACTGGCAGTGATAAGCACTGATATCAGGAGCTGTGTTAGTCGCACACAGGCAGAGGAAGAATGCAGCAGAACACTCGGGAAAAATATCACTTAAAATCAAACGTGAACTATTTTCACACTCTTATGTTTTTAGGATCTGAAAAGCCGGGGGGGGGGGGGGGGGGTGTTAATTATATACAGTCTCTGTGAATTACTAAGGTTACAGACAAACTGTACACCAGTGAGTTAAGTGCAGTGCTTGGGTACTACAGGCATCTCTGACCTGAGGGCACTTACTAGAAGGTGATGCCATATCTATGAGGAGGAGAAATAATGCCTGGAACATGGGTGGGCAGAGTCAGCCAGCAGCCGCACTTGTAACAACATCAGCAACCCTGTGGTGTGTTCCTTCCTTGCTGTTTAGTATGCGATGAACAAAGGTCTGGTTGGTGACCCAGCCCTCCCTGTATTCAGAGGCTGAAAACTGCCTCATTATTGTTCATTATGTAGTATTATTCTCATACAGTCACATTATCATAGCTTCCCCTGAGAGCCGGGATGCTACTGTGGGTTCTGTGCAGCTACACTGGTTCCTGTACCTGAGCTAATTTGTTCATCGCTAACCTGGTGTCTCCACAGGACAGAGAGCTCTTCCCTGTGTAAGGGAAGGTTCAAGCATTAGTTATAGCTGCTGTGTGAGAAGTACAACAACATACGTTGCCTGTTTTTGAGAGAGACTTGATTTGGTGGCCCAGCTGTAAGAACATGTTAATTCATTCCAAACTCAAGTAATGGTTGCAAGGGAGATACATGCAAAGAAATCGTGTGTGGAGAGCAGGCGGAGGGTTGGGGGAGAGAAGGATGTATGTGTGAGTGGCAGCAAGAAGGTGGAAGTGTAGCAGGGGTTTTAATAGTAATTAGTTTCTAGTTAGCTCTGAGGTTAGGACATCCAAAATATTATCCATTCTGCCTTCAAATTAAACAGCAGGGAGCCTATTCTGTTTTGCAGCCAGTGCCCAGATCATTGCAGTAGCTGCAGCACTGAATATTGTCCACTGTCTGAGACTTTTTTGTATGATGGTGCAGCATTAAGGTACGTGGAAAGGGGGGAATGCCTCACTGCAGTGAAGATAGTGACAGAGGAGTTTCAGAAAACAGAAATAAAAAGATGGCAGTGATTGTAGGGCTTGTTTTACACATGAGCTGGGAAGTGCTGATACGCACAGTTCAGTTCAGGTATGACAGTGGATGCATAGACTGATATTAGGTACAGGAGGGCATACAATCAAGAAAGGAGAGAGTATCTTTTAAGTGGTGTAAATGAACATAATGAGAAGTAACACTAAACATAAGGGAATGCTGAAAGTGAATATGTACAAAAGAAAAGTACTTGGACATCGGATAGAAAATTTAAAAGATGGAGTAGGTAGGATGTTTAGAAACAGACTGGATAAAACTTTTATAAATCAGTAGTAAATATGAATTCTGCAGTGATCCTCAAGACTTAGATTAGCTTAGAAAGGTCAGCATCTTTTCTGTCCCCAACTTTTGGGAGTCTGTGCATGAGGTCTATATACAGAAGTGCCATCTCTTTGCTATATTGGCCTTCTGCTGTCCTTCACGAGAAGCAAAGATGATGATGGCCCTCTAATAATTTTACAAATGAGTGCAGTATTTGGAATATACCACAGATGTAGGTGGAGAAGGAGCTCAGAGATAACTGGAGCCCCTTGCCCCGAGGGCACATTCCCACGTCTTTTGCAAATAAGTTGCAACTTTTATTGCCCTTAGCAACAAGTAAATAGCAAACTTCTTGTTTCCAGGATTAGTCTGTAGAGAAGAACATAATCACATGAACTAAAGTAGCAAGGTAGGTTGACCCTCACAATTGAAATAACGACACAGGACTGTCAGTCAATGTTAAGTCCAGGGATGGTACATAAATAGATATAATTTGGGAAGGTTCCACAAACAATATTTATAACTTGTTTCATTCTCACTCCTACCGCTGTGCTTTCAGGGTTTTTGACATAGCTAAGACAAGTCATACTCTTCCACAGTTAGTGTGGCATTTTACCTTCCGGAACATGGAGTTATATTAGAGAGCTTGCTGATGGAAGTGTTCATAGAAGAAGTGTGCAATCAGAAAAAAAATTAGGTTGGGAGGGTCCTCTGGAGGTCTCTAGTCCAATTCCCTGCTCAGAGCGGGGCTGACTTCCAAGTTGGATTAGGTTACTCAGGGCATTGTTCAATTAAGTTTTGAAAATCTCCAAGGATGGAGATGCCACAACCTGATCCAGTGCTTAACAACTCTCCCTGTGAAGACTATAGCAATAAGAGAGCAATAGAAGTAGACTATGTAAGTGAATGTAAGAATATTTAATTAGAATATATAGGTGAAGATCACAGCAATAGGAGCTTTTTATATGGGTGATAAGGTAGAACAAAAGGATAGCAATATACTTACAGCAATAGGAGGATTTTTCTGGCTTTGCCCATTGTCCTTTGCTGGCAACATCAGTCTGGCATTGCAGACTGGAGAAGAACCTTGTTTGGGCTTCTTCATAGGTAGTTCTGATCACAGTGTCCCCAGGATTTTTCTTTTCTGGAAAGTTTTCTTTAGATCCTTAGCTGACTTGGCTGTTTCCCTTACTCAGCCTTCCTCATGTGGAAGCCTGCATTCCTTTCAGGTGGTACCTGAGATGCAGGGCATGTCTAAACAGTGTAAGAGAAATGGAGAAACTGCTGTGGAGAGGTGTCGCCTTTAGAGCCACTCAGCACCATTGCTTCTCTTCCCATCCTAGTGAGCATAAGTAACCAAGCTGCAGGATTCTGATGTGGAAAAGCGATGATGCAAGAGCATCTTGGTAACATAGTGTCAGCCTTAAGAGCGAAGTAGAAAATAAATGGGTTTGGAAAGGAAGAAACAGGGGGTGCTGTGCACAGCCTCACTGGTGTCACTACCTGTTGCTAATTTTAACCTGTCCCTCTAATGAGTTTTGAAGGCCTGGGAGGCACACGCGGGATCAGTCACACGGTGAAGCATCAGTCAGTGCTGTTCTAGCGGACGACAAGTTGTGTTTACTCAGATTGAGCCCCTACCCTGCAAATAACAACAGCGTCCTGCCCAGGGGAGGCGGCTTTGTGTGTGGACAGAGGCTGTACTCCGAGAGTGTAAGTTGGGTTAACTCTGAGCTGAAAACAGACCCTAAGTACTGCAGTTCAGCTTCCAGGCGCAAGGGACTTCACCACCCCGCACATCCAGAGTCTAACCCTACATACATCCTTTGCTGCCTGGACAAAAAGCCATGCTATCTGAAAGCTTCTTGGGTATCGATGCTGTAAAAAAGCACTGGTTCGTACACAGATTCCTTGCAGACCGTGGTGTGTGCTGGCTGCACATGGGAAAGTCGTGGGATCTGGAAATGAGGCGTGTGAAGGTGTGCCAAAGTTTGTACACCAAGGATTGATGCAGACGGTTAGGAAGAAAACACATGCAGTCCATATACTTTAAAATATATGTGCCCATGTACAAGCTCTGCGTCTCATGCATCCTCATCTGCGTAGCAAGAGATGGATCCCGGTGACAGCATGGGGAGCAGACAGAAGGATGCCTGAGCTTGGAGTGACGAGATGCTCTGTTTACTCTTCAGGAAAAAAATACGCTTTTAAATGGTTTGATTTCCTTTCCATTTAAAATGGAGTTAATAATTCCAGTTAAAATCAGTTAATCAGTCCAGTTAATTGCTATACTGCTACAACTTTAAGTAAGGTCCATTTAGTCATCTCCTATTGATTTAGATCAGATTAGACTTCAGCCTGCTATATTTTGAGCCTATTGATTATATATTCGGAGGATACAGTGGCAATACCCTCTGCCCATCCCGTGGTGGTGGGCTTTTTAGCCCCAGTAATCCAAAACATATCAGAGCTGGCAGCAGCCGCGGGGTTATCGGCGTGTCCCTCAGTCAGCGGTGGTTCACCCCCAGAGCTCAGCTCCCCCGCAGCACCCAGAAGTCCCGTCCGTCTGGGACCGAGCGCCTTTTTCTGCGTTTTGGCCAGCCCAAGGCAGGTCCCGGCAGCCGACCGGGCCCAGCACCTCCTGGGTGGGAAGTGCGGGAGGGAGGATTTGTTCTATTTCTTTTTGGCCCGTTTCACTTACTTTTCGGGCCGCTGGCCGGGCCCAGGCGGCTGCTGCCCCCCGACGGCGGCCGCCGGGAAATGGCGCCGGGCCCCGGCCCTGCCCCCGGCCGGGCGTGCCGCCCTTATATAATGCCTTTATGTAACCGGCCGCGGCCAGGGCTTCTGCTCTTCCCTGCGAGGTGGCTGCTCTGCTCCGCTCCTCCTTGTTCCCCCAGACCCCTCGGGAATGGGGCTTTTCTTGCTGAAAGATCGAGCTGTATAAAAACTGAGAGGCCAGTCCAGCCCTCAAAAATCATGTTTTGGCATGTCATCCTAGTTGGGATGCGGGAGAGCAGGGCGTGTGGGGAGAGGGGCTCCCGCCATGGCCCTTCAGGAGGAGAGTCCCGCCCCTGTTGAGAGGGGCTTTGCCAGCAGACGGGGAGCCAGGACCACGTGCGTGAGGCCTGGGTGGACGCAGGGCAGGGCCACCTTGGCTCCAGCGGCACCTCCATGCTCTGGGACAACCCTCGCTTGGGCCAGACGCTGCCCTGAAACTATGGTCACCCGGCGGTGTGAGGTGCCACCTTGAGAAGGGCCTGCTCCCAGGGTGACCTGCCACTGCTCGCGCCTCAGGTGCCGGCAGGAGATAACGGCATTTTGTTTGGATGGCTTCGGCCTCCCCGGCTCCCGCTGCTCTCGCAAGCATGGCCGCGGCCCCCCCCAGCACGCAGCGGGAGCTGCCGGGTGTTTACCCGGGTGCCATGGCCGCCTGCTGGGTCAGGGCAGCGGTGTCCCTGGCTGCAGGCTGCGGCCCGAGCTGGCTGGGCGGCTGCCTGCTTYGGGGAGCAGAGGAGGGAGCGCCTTCACCTGTAAAACAGAGGGGAAACAGTGAGGTGTTGGTGCTCGCCTCCCCATACAGAGTGCTCGCTGTGTGATTCGAAGCCCGCCACTTCTCTCTGTGCCTCAGTTTCTCCGCCTGTGAAACAAAGATGGTGATTAACTACCTSCTTAATGTTCCTCTGAGGCTTAATTCCTTGTATTTACAAAGTGGTCAGAGGTCCTGGATGGAGGGAGGCGTTGAGAGCTCGCATGCACTGGGCTCATAGCCTGTTGTTTCAGGCTCCAAATCTTCATGCTTTAGTTAGATGACCTCTCCATCTCAAAATTACTTCAGTGCTTTTCCTTACAAAACAAGTCTCTATGCGGATTCATTTTGAACTGGAAACTTACATATTTGTTTGCTTTTCAGACAATTCTATTACATTTCTGTATAACTCTCTATTCAGAATGCTACAGCTTTGGTTAATATTTGTCAAATGGAGCTCCGACTGTCTAAACCACTGGGACAAGTTTCATTTTATATGTCATCAGTAGGGGCAGAATGAGGAGTTTCATGCTTGGCCTATTTGCTGTAGCACAGTCTCAGGGCCATTGCATCAGAGTCAAAACAAGGAGCAGCTTGTTTCCAAACAAGAAGCATGGAGGAAAGTCTCCTCTGCCTCCTTCCCTGTAAGGGAAAAGAGAGCAGAGAGGTGGGGGCTGTGGGGGAAGAAAGTTATCTTTAACAGATTCTAAAAATGCCTTTTCCCAAATATGCAGTCAGTCCCTTCAAAGGTCTCTTTGTTTATTTTCAGGAAGAAACCCAAGACAGCTGAAAACCAGAAGGCGTCTGAGGAGAATGAGATTACTCAGACGGGTGCATGCAGCGCCAAGCCGGGCCTTCCCTGCCTGAACCTTGAAGCTGTTCCGTCTCTGAGCCCGGCCCTCATCCACTCACCACATTCACCAACAAACCTGCACGCACACACAGGGTCATCTGATTGTGAGTACACTAACACGCTGCTGGGTTGCGCCGGAGTTCTTGAAAACATGCTCCTTACTGCGGACCAGGTTTTCCAGTTGGATGCTCTTTCCATAATGGCACGAGCAGGACTTCCTCAAGGCTTACCTTTTGCCTTCTTTGGGAATTACCACTGAAAGAGAGCTTTTTGCGTTAAGGTCGTGATAATGCAATCAGCCAGAGGAAGCTGAGAGCATGTTGTTAGGTCAGGTTGCTGCTTCTTACTAATTAAAAAGGGAAGACCCCTCAAGCGTGTCTCTTTCCACCAAGAGCTGTAGTTACTCCTCTCCAGGTAGTCACATGCTTCTTGTTACACAAGCATATCTACTGATGGGGATTTTCAGACTGTGATYTATTGCAGTGGGAGAAAACAAGTGTCTGGCTCTGACACCCAGGATTGTGAAGGATTTCCATGAAGAAAGGGGGAAGTGCTTTGTGGAGAGGATCAGTCTGTGAGAGTCTGGAAAATCTTTGTAGACCTGTGTGATTGTACCAGTTTAAGGCCCCTGTTTTGAGTGCATTCACTTTCAGATTACTCAGCATGGGTTAATTGGCCTTTTAAAAATGTTSTTTTCTGTTTTGCCAAAAAATACATAAATAAGGGATGGAATGATTAAAACTGGATTTTGGAAAGTCAGAACTTACCTTGTCAGCTCTTCAAAACATCATCATTTCACAGTAGTCCCTGCCTGGAAGTCTCTTGGGCAAGAATATGCAGGGTGATGTGAACCTCATCATTCACTAGTTTTATAATATATAGTTTACCTCTTCTGTGGTGGTTTTAGGATGTTGTAAAATTTACAAGGGGAAAAAAGGAGAAAGAAAGATGATGACATCAGGTTTCAAGAGCTCAGAAGCCAACCAGACTTTGCAAAGGCCTATAAAAAAGAAATCAGGGCATGACAATAAAAAATCAGATTAAAAAGTATGTATATCYTTTTCTTTTTTTAATTTAAAAATCCTGCCTCAGGGCCAAGCTTGGAAGCAGCCGGGTTATAGGGATCATCACTATCAAAATCACTTTAGCTGCAATTCATTCCTGTTGGCTTCTGACTTTATTCATTATGAGCTTCTTCTAGAGATCTTGATTTTAATAGAGCTGGTAAACATTGGGGAGACTTTCCTAAATCTCACCTGGTGATTTGGGGAGAAGAAAGAGATGTGAAACAATCAAGCAGCAGGCAACATGCAATTTGCTGTATATAAGAATTCTATTGAAATTGGAGATATCAGGCTCTTTGTTAAAACTGGGGTACAGTTTTGTCTTGTAATGTTTTCTGAAAACAAAAAGCTTGTGAAAAGATGCAAAAAATGAGCAGAACAACGAGAAAAAATAATCCTTATTTTCAAACAAAGAATCTCTTTATCCCATTCACAAAGATGAAAGAGTTCATTAGTAAATGGGATTTGAAACCTCACACTGATGTTTTTTGACAGTACAAATGGAAACCCATGAAAGCAACCTTAGGACAGAGGCCAGCAGGGATTGTAGGGAACTTGGAGAATGAACTCCTGCTTTTGCTTTCTGAGGTGGCCAAGTTCAGGGGTGAGGAATATTGGCAGAGGGCAGTAGGGGGAGGTGGAGCCTGCAGCTCTTCATGCTTTACCTGTTCTGTGGACAGAGTCTTTTTAGACCCCGAAGTTTTTAATGTTCCCAAATCACCTTCCATTCCTACTAAATTCACAATACTGATATGAATAAACTGCAAACCCAGGTTAGATGCTCCTTTCACACTGAAGTTGTTTTTTTCAGAAAAGAAGTTTAATAATAATTTCAGCATTAATATTGTCCTGTCTCAGGAATTGTTGAAATTTAGTTCCCAAAATACAGTTAGAGTCCTGAAAAAATTCAAGAAATATTAAGAYGTCTTGTGGTGTTGATCTCTGTTAGTTGATTCCATGTGCTTTGAAACCAATGGAAAAACTCCCATTATTTATGATGGGTTGTATCCTTTATCAGGCTGTATTTGTTCAGGGTGGTCTGCATATAATTAGTATTTGGCATGCCCCTGCAAAATAGYAATGCCAGCTTCTCACATGAACTAAAACCAAGGCATGATGAATATTTACTGCATATTTACTATGGCTATCTCCTGTGTTAGGTGKTWTTTTTTTTTTAATATTGCCTCAATCCTTAGTGCTGGAATACATTTGCTGACCCAAGAGGTTAATATTTGTGGCTCCCAACATTTAAAAATGGGCTTCCCTGTCATTACAAACTCCTCCTCCTTACCTCTTGCCTCCCCTGCCTTTTGGACTGATTCTTTCCCCTCGCCCTAGAATCCCTACCTTTGTCCTTCTCTTCCTCTCAGAGCTACATTGCCACATCTTTTTTCCTCTCAACTTTCGGACCTGTGGTGATGCTTTACTTCTTTGGGCCAGCAGCACTTCCTGTCCTCTCTACCTTCTAGACACTACAACATTGCTTCTCTTCCCTTGCCCATGCCACCATACTGCCTCTACCCCCACAACTGGGCAGATTATATTTCATTTTCAAAGGACWTTCTTCATTCTGGTGGGAAGTTTTCTACCAGATGGTAAATAATTTAAAAATACTTAAAAACTAGGATTATGCAGGAAGTTTGAGAGGAATTTTCGTTTAAAATATCAGAAATATCCAGAAARAGTCAGTCAGCATTGTAGGGTATATCAATTCTTGGTAAAATGCACTTATGTACAGATGGTTCCATAAGCCCTCATTCATGTATCTGGAAAAAAGACTTGGATTTTATGGGCCAGCTATTGAAATCAGTTTGAAATGTTCACTGACCATTTTGCATGCACAGTCACTAGTGCTTGGCAGAAAACAGAACCACATATTTATTATGAGAAATATTCAGAAGCCAATCTACTTTAAAAAATCAGGGTGCTTTTGGAATGATTCAGATCAAAATACTTTTTCCAAGCATAGGAAATAAAAACTCTGTGATAGCCATCTGCTCCTCACCTGTAAAAGGCAGAGGTGAAGAAAGCCTAAGCAATAGTCTGAATGCCAGTCTTACTGAAACGAGTACTTAGCAAAAAAATCTGGGTAAAGTCATATGTGACGCACAACTTAATTTAGGGCTTAATTCTATAGTGTAGTATATTCTGCATGCTGTTTCTGGTGCCACTTATTCCCAATGAAATTGCATTACTTCTGACCCTTGCAGGACTGGGTCCTAGATTTCTGGATCTGAAGATTATGATATATTTCCAGTGCAGATGAATCCTTGACGCAAAATCCAGAACCTAGGATGCATTGTGTCCAGTTCCCATCTCTTTCAGTCTTGGGAAATCCTAGGTTGCACAATGCAATTGGAGAAACAAGTTAAAGGAAGAGGTGCTTCCAGAAGTAACTGTTTTCATGTAGGGCTTGGCAAATAAAAGCACCACTTTGAATTAATTTGGAATTAAGTCATAGAGTGAGCTGATAGAGCTCCAAATGAGTTATACCTCTAGCTACTCGGCTGTCACAAACAGGTGTAGCTGCTTACCCAGAAGAAAGGTGTTTGTKCAAAAGGCTACAAGGACAAGCATGGAGGCACAGGTTCTGGAAAGGTTACAAAGAAGCAAAGGAAAGCATATGAGATTGGTGCTATTTGCAGTTTTCCATGTACTTTCTTGCTTATGGATAGAGAATGCATGAAGTTGGTAGGGTCCTAGTTTGAAGGCTGAACTGCCTCAGGTAAAGCTTCTAAACATTTTGCTGAGAGGGAAGGAAGTCATCAGGACTTGGCTGTATTTAAACTGATTTGGTCTGTATAGGCCACTTACTTCAGGAGCCCTTCAGAAAGCATCTATAACCATACATGTTTTGCAAGTGCCAAGAGATAAGATCATTTTGGCAGAAACTTTCACGAGTTCTCAGAGATACAATCAGACAAAAACTTCATTCAAGCTCTGATGTATGCATCTTAACAGATGTGTCCAAACTCAAAGGAATCCCACGGGAACAGTGCAACTGAATCTCTTTGTCTCTATTGATAGTTAAAAGAGTTATTCTTAGACATTGCATGGTCCATCTGTGAAGGAATTTGTTCCAGACAAGGGAAAAGCAACATCTTTGCAAAGAGTTTCCATGGGACTGAGAGGCAGGTTGGACAATCATTGGAAAAACTGCTGAAGCAATTTTTATGATTTTAGAGAACGCAGGATTCTTGCAGAGACCTGAGATTCTGGTAGGGAATGAAAGTTCAGAAGGAAAATAAGGCATGGATGATTTTTGAAAAATCCATGAAACAATCATTGGCAAGATGTTGAGATGGGGAGGACTTTCTAAAGTTATGTTTTAGCAAGGGACCGGGGAGKTTTTATGCATTAAATAGAATGCACTTTATAAACACTGTTGGTGATGGACCACATCTGAACCCTTTGTCCATACATGCTCAACTGATGTGGCTGACTTGGTCCAATTCCAGCATTTTTTAGTTTTCACAGGATGGGAACTTTGAGGCAGTCTGTTTTCTTTTTCTCCTTCTAAGTTCTGATTTTTGTAGCTTGATAGCCTTCCAGCATAATGGGGAAAGGCAGAGAGTGAACTTTACAAGGCTCCTGAACTCTACAGAGCATTGAGAGTGGATGTGGAAACTCTGGGTTTTCATTTTCTTGGGCAGCTAGAGGGACCCACCGTTCCCCTCCCATGAATCAACAAGTTTGATTTGCCTGGGGCTAATATAGAGGCTAGATGGATCTGAAGGTGGTTTGGCCTCATCTTTATGTTTTAGGTTTCCTGTGTTTCTCTTTGAGGTTCTGTGGCAGGAAGAGAACGGTTACRTGCCTTTACGGTCTTCCCTCTGCCTCTGGAAATTTGTGGCTATGATTCCCTAGGAACTGCTCTGCAGCTTTCAAATGATCTCCAGTCTCAGAGGGGAGGAAGGGGTCCCTGATTCTAGCTGCTTCCTTGTTTTCAGAGGCAGGCAGTATGTCAATAGTAATTTCATCTGTATTTTTGCTAATATGTGTATGGTATGTGTTAGCTAATGCTGAATATTTTTAGGTTGTTTTTGGTGACCTAAGAAATGATGTATGTTTAGATATCTATTTTAGATGATATAATAATAATGATACAGGCCTTTTCTGTAGCAAGCTAAACTGAAAGCAAGGACATCCATAGTTCTCAAATACTGATGTCACGACACTTAATTATACTTTCGTCTTGCAGAACATTTGAAATGTTGTTTAGTGAATGCTTCTTTTTTTAGCAGTTATAAGTCATTTTTATGTCCTGTAGGTTTATATTTATGTTTGTAAGATTATCAGATAAATATCAGCCAGGAATGACTTGTGTTTTCATAGAMGCAGATATATGTTGCTTGAATTGTGTAGAGACAGAAGTACAAGTATGTAAAACTATAAGCTATCTATGTAAAACTGTAAGGTATGTAAAACTATAAGCTGAGCTCACCCTGCCTCTGTTGAAAAAGCCATCACAATACACTGAAGAATTGGCAGTGTAAAATGTTGTACTACTGATAGGAACTGGTCTCTATATTCCTAATCGGTACACTAAGTGAGTTTTGTCAGGTTGGTCTCTCGGGCTTTTCTTCTCATGAGAAATGACTAATAGCATATGGTACTTCAGTTATGAAGTCAGTGAGTATGTTTTCAGAAGCAACTGTGTGACTTTGGAGCCTGAGTTTCATTGATGCATAAATCACATTTATAACACGTAGATGCTTTTGAAAATTTGTCTAATTATCCTAAATGTTGATTCTCTTATTTGATGACCCTGTAATACTGGCTTGATGCTAGGTTGTCAATTCTTGTGGTATTCAGTGCTTTTCTTACTGCTCTCCATTTAGAGAACTCTCTATGCATGTTATGATAACATGCATAATTTCAGCTTTGGTTTAAAGCAGCCATGCAAGTTTCTAGCTTTCATGATTTCAGGGGAGAACTTGGAGATATGTCCCCAGTGTATCTATTCTTTCTAAGTACCAGGGAAAAGGATAAAAAGTCTTACTGCTCTTTAGAATTCCATAGCTTCCATTCTTAAGATTTTGAGGTGACTGAGTTGATAATACTGTAATATTTCTGTTTGTAAGTCATGCTGCAGCCACTGAGACATACTGTAACTGTCCAGTAAGATATCTGCGGTCTGTTTCTGAATTTACCTGTTCCTGTCTTCAGAATCTGCCCCCCATAGATTTTTATTACCATTCTTCAAGTTGTGCGTCTTCTAGTAAATCCTTCCTTTATATATTGGATGAGTGTTTCAACTGCTTCACTCAGGAAATAAGTGACTGATGAATACTATGCAACTATCTGTCACTGTTCAATGTATTAAGATGTTCTAGTAATCTTTTGTTGTTTGGGATTTTTTTGTTCATTTGTTTTTGTAAGTGTTTTTTTTTAATAACAGTCTCCAGAACAGTGCTTTCCTCTTCTCCCCCTTGAGCTAGCTTACCTTCTTCCATCGTCCTCCATTCTGAAAATTAAAGCAATAATGTCAATTCCACTGCAGAATTTCTGTAACCTTTTTGATTACCTTTACTTCTTCCATAGATCAGTCGTCTAGCTAACCCACTGAGTCTACTACTTCTCTACTTAATCTATGAATCCACATAATCTACAGCACTTCTTAGGTACTAATCATTGCCCTGTAAGCTTTCTCTGTCTGATCTGTTTAAATAATGCYTTTTTACATTATTTGTCTTTATACCTTTAGTGGTTTTTTCCTTTAAATTTTCTCTTCACCCTACTTAATCTTTGTTTTACATCTAGCCTGCTACAGTTTGTGCTCAGTTCTATTAGTGTCACTTGGGCATGATTTCCATGTTTGGAAGGATACATTTTCAGCTTTAATGAACTCTTATACCTTGGTATTTAACCATTGTAGCGTTTTCTACTTCCTCACTTTTTTGTTGTTGTCCTTGGATATGCATATGGACTCTAATAAAGTATTATTAAGGCCACCTCCCTGCTCTTCTTATGGATTTTAATTCCCTATCTTTTCCTTTCAGACTCTTTCTGACTAACTTTCTCTTCTTTTTTTCCTTTTAATAGTTGTTCCTCCTGAAGTTGCACATACCAAAACTGCCACTTTATATGACCTGCTTGAAGGATGTCAAACATAATCAGGCYAATCATTGTTATTTCATGTCTTAACCACGCATGCTACTGCTGTCATCTCCTCTGTCCTAATCGGGTGAGAAGACTAAACCAAATGTACCATTTCCCTAATGTGGTCTGCATAGAGACACTTCATGTAGCAGAGTSAAACATAAAACATTTTCCAGTGTTTGACAGGTGACTCTTACTTGAAGGAAACTAAAGCAGCTACATCTAGATCTCCTTTTGTCCTATTGTGTGTTGTTAAAACCCTGCATAACTCAACACTTAACACCTCTCTTGGTGAGTCCTTTGTGTGCTATAGGGAGACGCCTTCTATGCTTTGAGAAACATYGTCTGGTGCATTAGTTGCCTGGTTTGTTGCAACTATGCAACTCCAAAGTTAAAGATGTAAAATAGACTTGGTCACCTTCTGTTCCTTTTCACCACTGTGATCTATCTAGCATTGGAGCTTTTTGCTTTTTTCATCTACGCTTCCACAGTCACTTCCTCCTCTTTTCTCTTGTTTACCTATGGTATTGTAGCCATGTAATCTTTGTGCTGTGATCCCACTCAATAACTTCAGAACAAGGTAGGGCCAGAGCWGTATTCCAATGAGAGAAAACCAAAACAATTCTTGTATTGTTCTCGGCTGAACAAAGAGAGCTCTTTCATTCAGAATGGTTTTGAAGTGAAGCCTTATTGTGGTACTGGGAGAGAACATGAAACATAAAACCAAGGTACTGTTTAATACCGCCTACTAATGTTTATAGAGTGTGCTAGGGGATGTTGTGGGGGAAAATCATTGTATTTCCACAAGAARAGTGGTGTTTGATCTACTCCATAGGTGAAAGTCAGTTGTAAGCCATCAGAGTGCCACTAAACTCCTTCATTTGCATCAGGGTATTTGCCTCGCAGCCTGGTGCACAGCAGACCACAGCAACGTGTTCTGGTTGGCACTGTACATGTGGGTTCCCAAGGACACCAATTATTATTGTTTCTAGAGGGAATGGCATTGCGCCATCTTTTCATTTATGTTTTCTGTGACTGTTTTCATTGTCCATGCAGTCATTTACAAGGCTAAAATGTACATGAGATCTAGTCTTATGTATCTACCACTCAGGAACTGGAATACAAAGAGAATTCAAGATCTCTAGTTAATCTGTCAGCACAAATAGCTCCTTGAGGAATTAACTGCACCTATGAAAAAAGGATAAACAAATCCTAGAACCCCTACTCATCCCAGCTTTGTTTTGTTAAACACTGAAAGGATCTCTGCCTGGCTGGGATGCGCAATATATACTCTGTATCAATCTGTGACATGTGGTGAAATGCTTCTTCTTGAAAGCCCACAAGAGAGAAGTAGTATAAATTAAGAGTAATCTCACAACAGCTATTTTTGAGTTCTTAACCAGTGAAAATGTAAGTGTAGCAATATTGTGCATCTATTAAAAATCTTGAAAGGCTCTTTATAACTAGATGATAGGAGTGATAACGTGTAATTTATTGATGTTACACAGATAGAGAAAAAACCACAAAGTAGCAATTTTTGTGTGAAAAGGGGTATGATAGAGGAAATAAAAACAGAGCAAGGGACTTCTCCCCACAGCTTCATGCCTGTGTGTGCAACCATGTCAACTTTAACAAAAATACCTTGTGCTTTGATCCTATGCAGTGTTTCAAACCAGGACTTATTCCCTGTATTCAAAAGTAAAACTCCCAGATGCTCTCTCTAATGTTTTTGGCTAAGTGGAGGGTAGAATGTACCTGAAGGCAGACCTGAGAAATAACTCTCATGCACTGTATTAGTATCACCTGTTGGTGTCTGTATGCTTGTGTATACATGTAATTCCAGGGCCTTTTTTGCTGGGGGGGGGGGAAGCATTGGATCTGGCAATGCACATGTAATGCTACAGATCCATCTGATGATGTCAAGTCACCCATGAATGCTGTGTTCTTGTTCATTGCCTTCAAAGTGTTCTGCCATACATTTCTCTTCCTATCAAAACTAAGTAGGTGATTTTGGAAATAAATCTGCTCCCAGGGACTGCACAGGTCTCACTGAGGACAGAAATTTTCCCTGTGGCCTTCAGTGTCGTTGATGTGAGCACGTGCTGTTTCCCACTGATATTTAAATCTGAATTATAAGCAGTCCTGAACACTCATCCCATAAACTCAGAATAAAGAAGCCACAGTCCAAAACACTATGAATATCTGTCTCAGGATATTTCTAAGTTGAAATATTCACCAAAGCCTCCAGTTGTACTAGTTAACAATTACCCTTTCACTAATAGATAAAGAAGATAAATGGAAAAAATAACCAAATAAAATCTAGCATTTTCATGTGATAGCTTTCCTCTACTCAGGGCTGAGACACAGCCACTGGAAGAGATAAAAGAATGCTTTTCCCAGCCCTGAGGACTGGCATTTACAGTTTTTCATCCATTCCTTGTTTCTCCCATCAACCAGTAGTTCTGTGACCAGAACAAAATCTTCTACATTGAAAGGCCTTTCTCTGGCAACATGGAGGGTATAAGCAATGCTCTTCCACAGGCGGCAGCTCTCCCACAAAAGTCAACCATTTCTGACTGCACCCTTTTCCTAACAGACTGCTACAAACACTCCCTGTAGAGGATTCTAGCTTGAATAGAAACCTTCTAAACAGGTAATTATCTTAAGAGGTTTTAATCTATATTTTCTTTTTAACCAAAGCCCACAGGCTTTCAGGCTTACTGTATTTAACCACACTCAAACTGATAAGCTTTTCCTCCTTGTCTTTCTGCCTGGGGGAAAAACCTAACAATACAGGGCAAACGTGAAAGAGTTCATGGAATAGCAATTGTCTCTTTTGGAGACATGTTTTAATATATTTGCACCTATTATCCTTCTAATTCATTCCTCCTCCAGACTCAGCTCCCGCCTCCAACCCCAGCCCCTTCTCCTCCCTAAACAATGCTTCTGAGAGAGGATATAAGTTTATACAGTCCACCACAGTGAGACAACCAAAAGCAATCCCTGTTCACTTTCCTTACGGGTATTCAGCCTGAAATACACTATTAGGATTTAAATAAAAGCCCTTAAAGCAGGTGAAGGTATTCTTAATGACTACAGTAAGCTTTTAATCAGGACCATAAAATAGCAAAATAAATCACCTTGTTGGCCTACATTTTCCAAAAAGTTTATTCTTTTTTTTCCAAGAAGCATCCCCCTATTCTTTGTTTGAGTGGGGGGATGTTCACACCGTAACTTTATCAGCATTGCCGGCCCATCGCATCTCTTCCCTGTTCAGTGGCTTTCTTGCTGCAGGTCCGCTAGTGCAGCATGCCCTCTGAGTAATGGCACCTGACACTGTGAAGGAAAACTAGCAATAGATGCACCTAGATTTTTAAAGAGCCAAGCYGCCTTAAACTTATAGCCAATTAAAACAGTTGGGCCATGCTGGGGCTTGGCAGGATCGTGCGTGAGCCCTCTGGGAACAAGTGAGCATGGTTGAAACAGTTTTCATGTAGAACATGAAAATGTTCCCTGCTGAAGAAGGGATGAGCACAGCCTCTTTTCTATTCCTAGGAAATGGTGCCATCATGTGGCCACGTTGTTTTCTCTGTTTCCAATTGCAAGGGGGCAGTTGTACAAACAGTTTTCTCCCTTTACGTTTTAAAAAAGAGCATTAAAATGCTATTTGGTGATCCTATCTTTTGCTAACGTAAATAAGTTACAGCTGGCCGGGGCACAGGAATTAACACCCTTGTAATGATATGGCCAGCCTGTTGAAATCCCCATTAATGCAGCTGTGATGACAGCTTCGATGGTTCTTCTGTTAACGTAGTATGTGTTGCTTGGAGGTGTTGTAGATACCTACGGGAGAAGCATCCCCCATTAATGTAGTCCATGTCTATGCTAGGTGGATACGATGGCATSGCTGTAGCAGCAGAGGGTCTGCAGCCAAGGGCTGAGAGAGGAACTGAGAGAAACAGAGTGCGTGCGTACGTGTGCCAGTGTTTACAGTGGAGATATATTGGACTGGACCCCAAATATGTGCCTGGGAATAAAAATAGCTTCTGAGTATACCCTCTCTACTCTAACATATCTTTGGAGCTCCTGAAACAGCAAGAATACAAACTGGAGTGAAAGTGGGAAAAGTAAATACCCTGGCTAAAAATGGAGTATCTCTTTAACTTAAAAATAGCTGAATGTACTGTAACACTTCAAAGTCCTTGGTCACCAGACTGCTATGAATTGGAGCTAGTTTTTACCGGGTGTTTTAAAATTGTAAGTAGGATGTTCACCATAAAGAGGTATAAAGGAATCAAGGCACTAGAGTAGTGTGAGAGGAAAGCTTCATTTTTGTAAGCCTGGAGAACAAAATTTGAAGAGACCCAAGGAGTTAATTCTTGATCCTTCTGTAGTGTTCTTTATCCAAAGAATGCAAAACAATTTGTTAAGATTAATTAAGGCGGGCAGTCCTTCTGCAGAATTGGGTGCGTGATGCTGTCCTTGTTCTACATGTGAAGCAAACTGAGGCACAGACATTGCTGCCTGCAGATTGTAGAGCAAACAGGATTAGTGCTGACAGACTCCTCCCGCAGTCTTTCAGGTGAAGCATAGGAAGGTGATTCAGTGCCCGCTCCCCAAGCATGTAGGCTGAAGTAGAGGCTTTTATGCTTGACATTGGGGATTTATGCCCACTGGATATAGAAGCAATTTTATGTACAGAAGACCTATGGTTTGGTCTTCAATTCTATGTAAAATGAGTATCTCATCATCAGGTAGATGCTAAAAAGGACAGGGGAATTAACTGAATAAATCGTCCATAGGAAATTTGCTGAACATTCTCTAGTCTGCAGAAAAAGCCTGTCTCCTGAACAAAGTTTAAGCAAACTCTTTCTTATTAGCTGTCTACTCAATATGTTTGCTCCTTGGAGAATAAGGTTGTGTTTGTGTGTGCATGCATTTCTGTCTTTCAAATAAAYGTAGTTATTAGACTATGAAATTTAGAGAAGTTTGACAGCTTTCAGAACACAGTGATTCTTTCTTCCATAAAGTATATTAGTGACACATTAATAGATGTTGTGCTGGTAAAAATACAGTACTTCCTGTTAAATGTAGACTGCTACATATTTTGATTCTAACAACAATCTGGTAGGGTTAGGGCAATTCATGTAGTGTCATCTGGTGTTTGTTTTGGATAGATATTATAGAAGGAGATACTGATCTTCAAGATGTTCAAGCAGATGATTGGGTGAAAACTCCAGCAAACCTTTAAAGCAACAGAAAGCAAGGGCTGCTCCTGGTCAGATCTCCTGCTGAGGATACAAATGTTCTTCTGTGTTCCAGAAACTCCATACAAGCTTTTCCTCCTGCAGACCCCTGCTCAGAATAAGGCCAAATATTCAGGAGACTCAGTCTGAGCAGGATTGGCTAAATCGGCCTCTCTAGCATCATTGAGATACACTGAGAAGTCAGCCGCTACCAGGTTTTCAGGATTTGAAGTCAAGTCACTTCCTTGAGTGGAAAAAATGTTGCTTCACTATATTTGGTCCCAGAGAGTTGGAACCTGATGCAGGACTAATTTTGTATGTGGAAACACTAGGTATGAAATTTTGCTCTGTTAATCCAGTTTTATTTTAGAGTAACTAACTTGAGAACAGTAGAAAATAAAACTTTGTCACTAGGGATAAATCAAGTCATTGGAGCTGAAGAATGGTGCTAAGTTTGGAACAGGAGACACTGATGTATAGAAATGAGAAAACTTCCTATGGAAGTTGTGGGGCTGCAGTAGCTTTCATATGTTGTGAAGGCAATGCTGTATTTCCACTGAACTGTCACATTTATGCAAGAGTTGAGATTTTCATTCCAAATTAAGGATTCTTTACTGAGACATGCCTTTCTTAAGGAAAATCTGTAGAGTTTTGTTTTGATAACAGGGCTTTGTTTGCTTGGTTTTATTTATTCTGTAAGGTCTTTAAAGAATGTCATATATGAAGTGTCTCAGGCAGCTGTTTCATTCACCTCACTCAGCTAGAGTACTTTATCCACTTAAGGGCACTGCATTTTAAGTGAAAGAAGGACAAACTGGATAGAAGACGGAAGAAGATAAGAATGAGGAGAGTACATATAACCAGTGAGGGTGATTAGGAGACCTGAGTTTGTATCTTCTAGAAAATATAGGTCTGAAGAAGAAAAGTGAGGCACCTTCCAATACATGAGAGAGTGCTATAAAGAGGAAAGTRGTCAATAGTTCTCTGTGTCTGCTGGAGGAAAGGATGAGTAATTTGTTTCAAAGTTAGATACTAGGAAAACTTTCTTGCTATAAAGACAGTAGACAGTCTGTCTGGGGAGGGAGTGGAAATCTCCCACATTGTTGTTTTTTGCAAACATGTTAGACAAATTTCTGAAGAGATAGTGTAGGTAAATTGTTTCCACCATGAGGAAGAGTAGACTAGATGACTGTCTGAAGAATCTAATGCATCCTTTTGATACAGTCTGGAGGCTGTGGTCATCCAACACTTGTTGTGGAAACCAAAGATTAGCAATTTCCAAAACTATGCATGGTAGAGGAAGAGAGTGAGGAGTAGATGATAATGCTTGTCTCCAGCAGCAGCAGGTTACTTAGGTTTGTGGCATTCCCAGGAACTAGTGGCTGGATTACAGATGCACAGAGAAACAGCTCCAGAAGCAGGAAGAAAGCCTACCAATCCTAACTTCCACATCTTTGTCTTAGCCCAGGGTGCTCTCCCACGTAGGGAGGCACTTGTCATTTTGATGATAAGAATATAAAGATACCATATTCGATACGAGATATACCGCCTCCAACTTTTCTACTGTCTCTCAAAGTGTGTATTCTCAGTGCGAGGCCTGAGAAGCTTGTCAGGGAGACAAACTAGGCAAMAACATCAAGCTAGTTCTAGTTAATCTTGTCTAAGTAGCAGTGAGATGGGTTGCTAAACAATTTTCTAAATGCTATTGCAGAAACTTGAGGCAAAAACTCAATCTATATCTGTCTCAGGAACCCTACCAATTCTCAAGGATATAAGTCGATTGTTCTCTTCACGCCAGAAGTATGAAAGCAAGACAGCCTTTGGGGTTCACTCTGCTAGTTATTCCCATGAAAGACCACACAGTAAGTTTCCAAAAAGAGCTTGGATTCCAGTGTCCTAGGCAGTTTTGCTTCAGGTGAAGGCTATGCACTGAGCTACTGCTGAGTTACAGTAGCTGTGGTGGTTTCATCATCACTGTGTTTCTAGAAATGGTAGTCATTACTGTGCAATGAGCTTTGAGATACTGTGATTTTAAAGGACACTAGAGAAAATCAAATTCTGTGATATGTTTCAGTTATGAACATTAAAGCTGTAAGCATTGGCTTTGCAGAAAGGGACATCTAGTGGCTGTACAAAAAAACCCTTACTAAATACATTTTAAAATGTACAACGTAGCCATTTGTGTGTGGCCTGCAGTCCTCAGTATTCCATACATCTTTGTAGCTCTACTACATCAAGTGTTTGCTGGGATCATTTTTTATGTTTTTGGCAAACAAAAATATCACCTTTGTGAGCCATACCTTTCTAGCTTTACGTGGGTCTATGTATGGTAGCTTTGGCAAATAGAAAACTGCCCTCAAGCCATGCTTGATGTACCTCACTGCTGCACTTCCACTCTTTCTATAGCATCTTCCAGGAGTCCACTGCCTGCTGTTTCCTTCTGCCATTGCCTTCCCCTTTGGTACTGTACTTGGAGAGGTTGTCATTGGTATTGTCATGGTAAAATCTACTTCCTTTTGAATGCCCATAGCATAAAAGTCAGCAGGAGGGGTGGATGAGATTCAGGGAAACACTAATCTAAGCACTCAGTCATGTATTACACAACAAAAGTTTTTTCCTTTCCCATCCACGTTGTGCTCCTTCTTACTAGTTGAGGATGAATTCCATGCATGTTTCTGTGAATAGCCTGACAGTTTAATCGGTACATTTGCATATGGGCAAACGGAGCTTTTTTCAAAGTTGCACAGTAATATGTTTCACCTTTATGCCATGCCAGCTTCAAATTGCATCCCAGGAGGATTGCAAATGTGCGTAATCTGTGCAGTTGTCTGGGCTTTTTTTCTTTTCTTTTTTCCTGCTTTTTTCTTCTTTTTTTTTTTTTTTTGAACTGGCAAACGCCTATTCATTGCCCATCTGGGTAAGAATGGCCTTTGCATTTTCACACCCATTCTTTCCTATATGGTTTGTGAATACCCCTCCAATCAGAACTTGCTTCACAGAAAGGGGACAAAACCATTTTACAGGAGTTTCTCAGAATAAGTCCATTGGGATCTCTACATCATGTTTACTGGACAAAAAAAGGGAGGGGGGGCACTTAACAAAGACCACTTGAATTTTACAGAAAGGTTCCCACTGTCTCGAGCTTAAAAGAGTGGCAGGCCTGAGAAGAGCCTGAGACAGCAGTCTTTTTCCTGAGCCTGGCATTCTGTGCAGTGACGAGTAGGTGAGTGTGCGCGTGTGTAGCTGGGTCTTGTGAAGAGCTGACACACTTTCTGGCTTGTCCAAGGCTCTAGTAGTCTTTGTCAGAACGTGGCATTTACTTTAGAATCAAACCTGCATTGGCAAGTCCACTTTTTATGGGGAGCATCGCCTTTGGTCTTTCAGCTTAGAACAGCATACAGTAAGGGGCAACCACAAAACTTGGATCTGGACACAGTTTCCTGCAGAGAGGGAGAGGAGCTGCGTGGGACGGCGGGCTTTGCTACAGACCAATCTCTGGAATTTGTTAAAGCTGCTCTGTTATACTGCTGTGGTTTGTGTAGTAGCATCTCTGACACTATTGCAAATTATTTGGTTGCCTGTACTTTGGATAGGTATATTTTCAGTGTTGAATGGCATGGAAGGTGGCCTAGAAGAAACATCCTCAAAATGTATATTAGCTTTTTTTACCATTTGTTATGTGTCTCTTCCACCCACCCTTCTTGTTTTATCCTTAAGGAGTGAATTTCAGTTGTTTCTCAGTTGAAGAAGTGGTAGATTTTCCAATTTCATTTGAAGAAGTAAAGAAATGAGGAAAGGATTTTTTAAGGGAAAACTCTGTTATACCAATAGCAACCAAAACGTACTCCGTGCCTTTTATGAAGTGACTCAATTGACTTTCAGAGCAGTTCCTACACCTCAACGTGCATCCTAGATCAGTTCCTATAGGAGGGCTATTCACATCACTCTCATAATTGCATACAAACCTCTTTTCTTTAGCCTTGATTGATCCCAGCTGGCTGTTTTCATCAAGTTAGCTAATGACCAAATACATTGTGGCTACACAACTCTTGCTTCCCACAGCCAGGACCTGAGAAAGGCTGCTGAAACTTACAGATGAACCTTGCCCTTCCTCCTTTCTGTASGTGATTTGTGGATGAGTGGCAGAATTCACTTTCCCAAGAAGTCATCTAGTCTTGTGGTGCGTATCACACCTTTTTGGAAAGGAGTTTCCTGAGGATGCATTTTTCAGAGTTCAACGCACAAAATTCATTTTTATCTGCCAAGGTGCATAGGAACAAAGTAGATTTATTTGCACCTGCTCAAGTCAAGGGACCTGTCCGTAGCATCTCTGGTATGTGTGGAATATTCCACCTTGTGCATGTGCAAGGCAGGATTTTTGGTTTATTGACTTAGACTGCTGCACCTTTCTTCTTATTATCATTTGACATCATTATCTTTGACCTCATTTGACAAAGCAGAACATAAACTAGAGGTCATTCCCTTTTCCAGAAGCACATCTTAAAGACATGTTTGCGTGAAAAGGGAGGCTTGGATCAAACCAAGTAGTGATCGATACTTATTGATGGAAAGATTTCTAGCATACTGATAGGCGAGCACTCCAAGGGAGATGCAGATAAATGRGTAGCTGTGCAATCACTTGCCATGGCCTACAGTAGGTCTTGAAAAGAGGTGTCATCTATTTATCATTAATTTTCCACCCTTCTGTTTCCCCACCAGGACAAAGCTTTTACCAAGTTCTCTTCCTTTCAGATCAAGGATTCTGAGTTTGTACCTAAATATATTTTGAATCCTTGTGTGTTCTGGCATGTTGAGAAGGGAAGCATCTGGAACTGCTCTGGAGGCCTCTGGAGAATGACTCTATCTGGAAGGAGGAGGAAATACATCTCTTCTGTACATTATTTTGTGTAATAATAGTTGCAGTGCCCTTGAAGGAAAGTCTCCCAGTTTCTAAGATGTTTTTCCTATGATTCACATAGTCCTGTGATCAGTCTCATCAGAGGAGGAAACTCAGGTTTCCCGGCAGAGCTTGTGAACAAGACAGATGTAATTCACAAGCTCCATGATACTGTTCGTGGTTTCCTCCTTGTTTCTGCTATGTCAGCATCACCCCGTGCTCTAATCTCGCATGGAAATTAGTACCCTTCTGATACTGGCTGGTTTACATCTGTTAACATCAGACTTCTTCAGACAGCTTGGCCCTGTCAGGATTTCTGGTTCCTGACCTTTGTGTTTCCCTTTTATCATTCAGCTACTTCAGAGAATTAAAATAACCGCCTGTGTCCAAGGTGGTTTCTCTTTGAACCACCAAAATAGAGGGTGCTTGAGGTGTCAGGAGTGGATAAATGAGAAGCAAAAGGCAGAGCAGGGAGGACGCCATATTTTCCTGCAGATTGCAGTAAGTAGTGTTCTACTGCCTGTGTATGAGATGTAAAGCACCCTTGAGGCTGGAGCAGAGGGACACTGTTGAGCTAAAAGGCATGTATATGAAACCTCTTTCAATGCCATTTATTTGCTCTGTATATTTCTGCTAAAACAGACAGTGACAACAAGCTAGTTTAATTTACTCATGCTTCTCTGCCAAATTTCACTTTTGGATTCTCACACATTAACAAGTAATTGTGGCAAGAGGGGTTGTAGCTTTGGTAGGAATATTCCCCACAAGATGCCTGTAATACTAGTGGTGATTTTGCATTACTTTTCTCTGCGTACTTTTCTGGGAACCAAGGTGATGCATATACTACAAGTGCTAAGGGAAAGAAATTATTAATAAAGTTTTATTTGTTTACCATTCAAAGGGCAGTTGATTCTTCATAGTTGAAAGGTGAAACCRTAGTTTCTGTCCGTCAAAATCTAAATAGACAAAAAATGAGTAAAGAACAGGAAAGGAAACGAAAAAGCATTAAAACCAAAGCAAGYAAGATGGAGATAGGGAAAGGTGTATCGAGAGATTAAGAAGTTACTTTTTAGTCACTTGTAAAAGTTAATTTTGAAGGATATGTTTGCTCTGTACCCGAATTGGTTAGGTGGTTTTCTAAACTGTTCTCTGTTTAGATTGTTCAGCCAAACTAAGACGAAGTCTTCCTTAGAGTAAATGTCTGTAATTTTCCAGTTTCTGTCAAGTAAATAACAGCAGGAGAACATTTGTTTTTATATGATGGCATTCTGGTGCCAGTCAGAACTTGGGATATGCTAAAAATGAAGGGGACAGCTCATGTTAACTTTTTGCTTTGGGTTCTTACAGAGGACTGTTTGTCACTATTGGGTAGCAAATGTTCTAAACCACAACCCCAGACAAAACTGTGCGTGGGATTTTRGGAACATTTGCAGCCTAAATCTTGAACCAGATTTGGATTTTACAAAATGACTGCCAGTTTTTTTGATACAAGTAACTGTAATGTAAAACACAGGATCRAAATTCCTTAAAATACCAATCTAGATAGAAATCACATTTTCATATAGAGTCTTTGCRTTAACGACTTGGTGTAAAGGGTCATTAAAGTAAGAATCTGATCTTTTTGGCATGGGTCCACGTCCGAACAGCCTAAAATCCGGCTTTAATCCATGTGCTCAGTGTTTACAATTGGCTGGCTGTAGGCTTTTTAAAGCCAGATAAACTGATAGAAAATCCAAGGCCCAGGAATGTGGTTGGAACCCAGCTATACCTGTCTTTGTCTGCTTTTGTCCAAAAATTCAGGACTTGAGCTTTTGCAAATGAGTAGCAAAGTTTACTTCTAGCCTTACAGAGACGATATCTTCTTATTGGTGCCTTTGTATGTGATTTTTACAGTATAACTTGTTTTGTTTACCCAGTGGGCAGYCACCTTCGCTAATGACCTGACTGTGGCTCTGTAGAGGACGAGACTCAATCTGTTCTTTCTTTTTTTCTTTTGTCACCTGCTGTGCTACAGGTAACATCAGTTGCAAGGGGATGACAGAGCGCATTCATAGCATCAACCTTCACAACTTCAGCAATTCCGTGCTCGAGACCCTCAACGAGCAGCGCAACCGTGGCCACTTCTGTGACGTGACGGTCCGCATCCACGGGAGCATGCTACGCGCCCACCGTTGTGTGCTGGCGGCTGGCAGCCCCTTCTTCCAGGACAAGCTGCTGCTGGGCTACAGCGACATCGAGATCCCCTCAGTGGTGTCAGTCCAGTCTGTGCAAAAGCTCATTGACTTCATGTACAGCGGGGTGCTGCGGGTCTCACAGTCGGAGGCCCTCCAAATCCTCACAGCTGCCAGCATCCTGCAGATCAAGACTGTGATTGATGAGTGCACAAGGATTGTCTCACAAAATGTGGGAGAGGTCTACCCRGTGATTCAGGATTCTGGCCAGGAGACACCCAGGGGAACACCCGAATCAGGCACCTCGGGGCAGAGCACCGACACAGAATCTGGCTACCTGCAGAGCCATTCACAGCACAGTGTGGACAGGATCTATTCAGCCCTCTATGCCTGCTCCATGCAAAATGGCAGTGGGGAGCGCTCCTTTTACAGTGGAGCTGTGGTCAGCCACCATGAAACAGCCCTGGGGCTCCCCAGGGACCATCACATGGAAGACCCCAGCTGGATTACCCGGATCCACGAACGGTCGCAGCAGATGGAGCGGTACCTCTCCACCACTCCAGAGACCACACACTGCCGCAAGCAACCACGCCCTGTCCGAATTCAAACCCTGATGGGCAACATCCATATTAAGCAGGAGATGGAGGATGACTATGACTACTATGGCCAACAGAGGGTGCAGATCCTTGAGCGCAATGAGTCTGAGGAATGCACTGAGGACACTGACCAAGCAGAAGGCACTGAGAGTGAGCCCAAAGGGGAGAGTTTTGACTCGGGAGTCAGTTCCTCCATTGGCACTGAGCCCGATTCCATGGAGCAGCAGTTTATGGCTGGTCTGAGCCGGGATGGGCAGCAAGAACCTTCTCAAGCAGATCAAAATGACGTCCCTGCTGATGGCACTCAGCCGCAGCAGCAGCAGCAGCATGTAGATGCCAACTCTTCCTCGCCAGAGAGAAGCAATGACGTTGAAATGGACAGCAAAGTGCTCACAGTCAATAACAGCACCGAAAAGGGGGCTTTGCAGCCTTCTGTCAACACAACTGTTGCCCAACCATTGCCAACCACACAGATCTACTTACGCCAGACAGAAACCCTCACCAGCAATCTGAGGATGCCACTGACTCTGACCAGCAACACTCAGGTCATTGGCACAGCTGGCAACACCTATCTGCCTGCTCTTTTCACCACRCAGTCTGCTGGCAGTGGCCCTAAGCCTTTTCTCTTCAGCCTGCCCCAGCCTTTAGCTGGCCAACAGACACAGTTTGTGACAGTGTCCCAGCCTGGCCTGTCAACCTTCACTGCCCAGCTGCCAGCCCCACAGCCCTTGGCCCCATCTGCGGGCCACAGCACAGCAGGTGGGCAAGGCGAAAAAAAGCCTTACGAGTGCACTCTCTGTAACAAGACTTTCACCGCCAAACAGAACTACGTCAAGCACATGTTTGTACACACAGGTAAGAGTATGTCCCTTTGGCTTATACACGAAGCCAGAGAAAGTCCTTAGCAAACGTGGACTTAGATTCTGTTTCCCAACCTGGCCAGCCCCCAGCACAAAYAGGAGGGAGAGGTTATCCAGGGAACTGGTATCACTGGATACTTTCCTAGCTTACTGCATTGAAGTTGAGCCCCTGGAGAAACGTATAGGTCCCTTATAGGGGCCTAACTGTTCATGGTGCAGAAACAAGCTCATTTTGCTTGGAATAAAATGTGTCCTGCACCCATCCAATGAAATGGTAAGCATTGGTTGTCCCCTGCGAGCTGACCAGGCAACATTAAGTAGAAGTGGGACGAGGAAACTGTAATAAGTCATTAAAGAAAAACTGTATCTACTAAGAAAGGGCATCCCTCTGTAAGTTTTACAGCTACAGGGGTTTAAGCTCAAGTGATGAGGATTGGCATGAGTTTAGGGCAAGTTCATTCCTGGTGGAGTTGCAGCAGTCCAGGTCTGGGTGTTACACACACTGCCACATATTTTCTAAATCTCACATATTCCTATAAGAAAATAAATTTGGAGTTTTTTCAGGAAGTTTTTCTGCACTTCACTGAAGCTGATTGCTGTAATCCCCTGTCTCTTGGTAAGTCAGATGTTTCRCTAGCTGTGAGTACAGAAACACAAGGCTCTATGAGAAGAATTTAAAATAATATATGTAGAATACAACATCAGCACCCTTTTTGTTTAAAAGTGCAACTGCTTTAGTATATGGTCTTTTCAGACTATATAGGTAACCATATTTACCACTGAGCCAAAACTGCCTTTTCTAGCTTTCTCAGTTATGAGACTTCAAAGCAAGGAGAWACATGTATCTTACACGGAGAAGCTATCTTGGGTTCAGGACTAAACTTTGCTTGCTTTAGCCCTCAGCTCATTCTGACGTTGGAGAGAAATTCTAGTTTAGAGAAAGAGTAAATATTTCTCTCACCAAGCAGTGGTTTTGTTAACATCAGATCTTAAAATAAATGCTGGGTTTGTGATACATGGAGTAGAACCTGGAGAAATTGCCCAAGGTATGGGAGGAATGTAAGTCATGCCTCCCCATTGTATCCAATAGATTTCACTTCCATGTGTGTATGTAAACTTTTAACTTCTATTTACCTATAATTATCACTTAAATGAAAAATTCCTCTATACATCTAAGGCAGACATGTACATGTACATATACAAAAAGGTCAACTTCTCAGGACTAGTACAAAATGTATGATTGCAAAGATCAAGAATCCTGAATCCCAAGATTAYCCTTTGTGTCTGTTTATGTTCTCCATCTTTCTGTTATGGATGAGTAGCTCAAATACTATGTAGATAGTGTTCTGTTATTCAGAAAAATATCCCCTTCAGAACACAGCCAAATATATCTGCCTGCATCTTTGTTCTAAAAGCTAGAAAGGCTTTTTCACAAATAACTTCACTGAGATYAGGTGCTTTATTTCCCCCACCCCCAACTGCGCACTGAATTGGGTATTTGGAGTCAGATAAAGAATAATATTGGAAGACCTGACCTAAAATATTCCTAGCTACTACACGTAAAGTCAACCAAGGAAGTTGATAAGCATCTCCAATCATAAATTAATGTTTTATTTGTGTGGGTCTGAGAACGCCCAAAATAATGAACTGTGCTGGGAAGGAGAGATTTGGATAGGTAAATGATTTCAAAGTTCATGTAGGAACAAACTGGCTCCTGGAGTGTCTGGGAGAATAATTGCACCTTAACCAACAGAGGGCAGGGCTTGAGAAAACCCTTCTGAAACTAACCTTTATATGTACAGACTCAGAGAAAGCATGTCTGCTACCCTGTCTAGTGCTGGACAGGATCATTATGAAAACTGAGAGGAGACAGCTGTTCCCACTGTCAGGATGACTTTCCTCAGCCCTGTTAAAAGAAGCCAGGCAAAGTGGATCTGGAAAAGATCCATGGAAAAAGGGAAGGATTTGGGAGATGCAAATGTTTGAATTAGTCTTGCTGTTTGGAGGGCTCACAAGAGAAGCCATGGAGGAGTCTAATCATAAACCAGAATTCAACAACCTAAAGGCCTCCCAATCTCTGTATGTTTTTATGCTTGTGAAAACTACACTCTGATGTAGCTTGCCATGCAATGGAAACCTGCCTCCTTTCTTCTTTCACATGGACACAAACATACTAGAGATGGATATTTTTCCATGTTCCCTGCAGACTGGTTTTAATGTATCCCACAATTTTGTTCTCCAAGACATGCAGTGTTGTGGAAATACAGTGCTAGAATGCATGGAATGTCCGTGCACTTTATAAGCCATCATTGCCTTATCCTACATAGCATGCTGTGATTAATATTCTATAACTGTCCCACATTGCTGTCTAAAATCAGCCAAATATGAAACAAAGAACCAAAAGGAGGAACATGCACATTTAATTCACTGAGCAAAGTTTTCYCTTACTTCAAGATGAAGAATCGTGGGAATAAAGGATCTACAGTGCTCACTTAGGAAGCACATACATTTGCATAGAAAAAAGAAAACCTAAAAAGTTTTGAGATTCTTAGGAGAGAAGAAATCCCAGGAAGGTTTTGAAGCTAAGATTAGAAAGCCAGAACCCAGTGTATCTTAGAAACATGTGCAAGCAAAAATTAGGGTGTTTTTATAGCATAGTCTTAACAGGGTCTCRAGCAGAGGAGACTGACTTATTACAATCTCTGGGACATATATTGCCTAAGGCAAAAATGAGCATTGTAAATATWATCAGTCTCTTGTAAGTTAATCAGATATTATTATAACTGACACACTGTCATTTTCCACATAACACGTGTCAAGCATATTGGCCTGTCTACACTCAACACACTACTRTGTTCGGCAAAGCCAGCAGGAAAGTAAGGACTTAATGTGTTTWGACCAAGTGTCTTTCACCAAGTAGGGACAGACTCATCACTGGTGCAAGGAAGAGCAGCATGTGGATTTCATTCACAGATGTCACCGTCATATGTGCAAACTGTGAAATAAAAAGAAACAGAGACTCAGGGGAGATAAAAAAGTAGGTCCTTCCCATCCAATCCATATTAATTATCTCCTCTTAAAATTGAATGTAAGTAGCATATTGTAATCTCACTATACAAAGAGTAAATGATATATTACCACAGGCGTGTGATGGTCCCTGAAGATTGACTCTTCAGGATTTAAAACTGCCAGACAGCTTGTAAAGAGGAGGAAGCAGGATATCTGTGGGAAAAAAAGGGATCTCTGCTAGAGGGGAACTTGTGGAATGACCAAAGGAAAATAATTTTTCAGTCAGTGAAACAGAAGATCATTTTGATTGTTATAGAGCTATGGTACCATCTCTCTATCCCTGACAGCTTTGAAGATGATGAATTACCACACCTGAAATATACCACAAGTGATTCAGAAAACAAATCAAAAAGCAGCTTTTGATGGGGCATTCAGGGTGTTGGGTATTGTCTACATTATCAATACATATCATGAAAATGTTGCCTGATACCATGAAACATGAGGCTGTGGCATTGTCTCCCAGAAGAACTCTGAGCATGAGGAGGAATTAAGAGTAGTCTGGACAAACCAATCATATGTGCTCAGCTAAATATTTTTTCCAGTTCATCCTTGTAGTCACTGGTTTGTCTGCATATGATCAGAGTTCACTTGCACAAGTTGCCAGAATCAGTTTTACAACAGCCCTGGGCACACAAGGCAATGTGGTAGATGACATAAGTATTCTATATCTCTGGTTTACCTGATTAAGGTGTTTTATTTAATTGACATTCACATCATTTAAATTTCATGTCTGTTACGCTGAAAGTTTATCTGTTAGGTTGGCCTTTGCATGGTACTGGCTGGCCTAGGCAATTCTATGTACTGAGGTTCCCTTTTCAGTTAATCTTATCCATGCTTCAGCTATGAGATTTGACCAACAAGTGTAAACCTCTTACAAACCGTCGGATTCCTTTGGCAATCTCTAGMATTTCTCTTCTGAGAAATCTAAAGCAATTTGACAAAAACGAGTGTGTTACAGGTCAGCTATCTAGTAATCACTGGCTTTGTCCATACTTTTATTGCATACAGGTAGGGAGGTGGAGGCACTGAAAGGTAAAGTAACTTGACTAAGACCTGTCTAGAAATGAGCACGAGGAGSAAGGCAGGAGCATAGGCAGGAGAGACTGTGCCATTGAAGCTGGGGCTAGACGCCAGGACCTTTTAACTCTAGTCGTGTCTTTGTCAGTGCCTACTGTGTGAACTTGAAGAAATCACCTGAGCTCCTTTTTACTGTATATGGATTGGGAATACCTACAGCCCCCTTTGTAAAGCGTTTTGAAACCTCTGGTTGCAAAAAATGTTGTGTATCAAAACATGCTTATTAACAGAATTACTCTTTCTTAGCCAGAGCACCTCTCCAGAGACTTACCATTAGTTTATTGCAAAGAGTCGTACCGAGCTGATTTAATTTTATTATCTTTTTTTTGTCTGTTTTTCTYTCTCTCTCTCTCTCTCGTTGGTAATGGGCAGGTGAGAAACCCCACCAATGCAGCATCTGTTGGCGCTCCTTCTCTTTAAAGGATTACCTAATCAAACACATGGTGACGCACACTGGCGTGAGGGCGTACCAGTGCAGTATCTGCAACAAGCGCTTCACCCAGAAGAGCTCCCTTAATGTGCACATGCGCCTCCACCGCGGCGAGAAGTCCTACGAGTGCTACATCTGCAAGAAGAAGTTCTCCCACAAGACCCTGCTGGAGAGGCATGTGGCTCTGCACAGTGCCACCAACGGCACGCCTGGAGCCACCGGCACCGGCGCGAGGGCTGTCCCTGCCGGGGTGGTGGCCTGCACGGAGGGGACCACGTATGTCTGCTCTGTCTGTCCAGCTAAGTTTGACCAAATCGAGCATTTCAACGACCACATGAGGATGCATGTGTCAGACGGATAAGTAGAATCTCTCTCTCTCTCTTTGTTATGAACAAAAAAATAGAAACAACAAAAAAGCTATGGCACTAGAATTTAAGAAATGATTTTTGTTTCATTTTTACCTTTATTTTCCTCCTTTTTTTGGGTTCGTTTTGTTTTGTTGTTTTTGTACTACATGAAGAACTGTTTTTTGCCTGCTGGTACATTACATTTCCGGAGGCTGGGTGAATAATAATTTTCCCAACCTCCCTCGGATGGTGGCCTTAAGGCCAGGTAGTGCTTCATGAGCTCCACTGGTTGGATCTCTAGCTACTGGCCTCTAAATACAACCCTTCTTTACTACAAAAAACAAACAAAAAAAAACCACAAAAAAAAATCAAAAAACAGACAGAAAAAATAAAAAACAAAAAACAATTTCTTTTTTCTCACTTGTGAAGAGCACTACAAAAAAAAAAGAAACAAAACAAAATATATTACAAATCTACAAGGCCTACTGTCGTTATAAGTACACCGCTCGCAGTGTTTCAATGGACATAGTTCACAATGCTGACCGCTTTTGGACTTCACAGTATCCAGTTAGAACTGTGGAATATTTTGCTTCTGGTTGAGCAGCAACCAGAGGAAACAAGGCCCTGCTGGTTTCCACCACGTGTCTGCTTTCTCACACCCACACGCATCCACAAACACACAAAAGGGCTGAGGGGAGCGCAAGGCAGTGTGGCTTGGATAGTGTGGAGTCCCTGCAGGGTGAGGAAGAAGAATCAGAGGTTCCTCACCTGGATTCTGCTCCATCCCATGCTCTCTGGCGCACCCTCCCCRCTGCTTTTCCCATACCACCACCACCACCACCTTACAGCAGAAACCAAGAAGATTCAGACAACGAGCAACGGTGGCTTTTTTGTAATTTATTCAGTGTCTTCGCTGAGCCCAGGGCCTCGGCACAATCAAGAGGGACTTTCACAGAAGGCAAAGAGAAACACAGAGGAAAATCAAAGATATCAGAGGTTGCAACCTATGGATCTAGGTACAAGAGAAGGGTTAGTTCCCACAATCTTTGCAAAAAAAAAAAAAAAGTTGCATCAGGATTTATTCTTGTGGAAGAAAGAGGAATAGAGGGTGGGTGGGGAGGGGAATAATAATTAAAAAAAAAAGAGTTCTTGGGACTTTTTTAATTCAAAATTTTATAGAGGGGCAAAAGTGACGTTTACCAGATAGAATGCTGATTTTTTTAATATATTTACAACAGTATTTGTGTAAAAAAACAAAAAAAGTGAGATTGTTAAAAGTAATTTTTCTTTGTTTTCTTTTTTGTTTTGCGTACACTGCCACTAATATCTTCTCTTTTATTATATATATGAATATATATATAAATATATATTTTATTTTAAATTGAGACTGTTAAGGTTAGCTAACCTGCTTCCAGATAGAGGGGGGGAGGGGAGATGATCTTGATTTTTATTTTAAAAAAGAGGAAGGATGTTTCTTAATTTTCTTTTCTAGTATTATTCTCTCTCTCTCTCTTTTCTAATGGAATCAAGAATTACCTGGGTCGATGAGGGGCTCTGTGAAGTCATCTGTGAGATTATCTACTAGAGTTTGTGCATCCTGCAGTATCATTTGAACTGCTACGTTGTTTTTGAATTACGTGGGTCTCTTTTTGGCTCTTACCAAGGTTCTGTTGTTTCTTTTTTCGGTTCCATCTCAGAATTTATTTCTGCTGAAGGGCAGTTCCTTTTGAGAAAGAGATTTTTCTAGCAATGTTCCCTTGCTTTTGGGGATGATAGAATCTGTAGTCTTTTCTTTCTTCTTATTTGAAAAAGTAATGACAGATTTGGAAGTGTGTAATAACTAGGATTTCCCTTCTTTTTGGTCACTGGACAAGAATTAATCTGCTGTATTGTTCTCTCATCCTTGCCTTGCTCGCGAGAGCTTCCATATATGTGTGGGAATCTGATCCTGCCCCTGGTAATTTGTGCTGATGCCAAAATAACTTAAAATGTTACCATTGCAAATAATCTTCCCTTCTTCATTTGCAAAAACGTCTAACTGAAGGGCCACATCCCGCATTCYCTGCATATGCAAAGCTATGCAAGGAATGTAGGATCAGTGTGAAAGATTGATTCCTGATCTGCATATATCTGTTGGTGTTTTGTATTTTGTTTTATTGTGTTTGGGCTGGTGTTCCCCCCTAGTCGTCTTCTGTGTATCTGTGTGAGAATTTTTCCCCCAAAGCCAACTCCCAAAGTACATGGGTCCTTAGTTCAGTTGGATCAGTGTCTGACACTATCTTTGTCTTGCTTGAAATCCATAGCTAGGATTTGCACCAGCTGCACTCTGGACTTTATATTTTAGGCAGAGAAGAAGCACCTAATAAAAATATGCAAAAAGAAAAAAAAAGAAAAATTGCTAGATTAGCTTTTACTTGTGTCTATATTTAAATTAAGCTTTCTTAAGTTTACAAAACTTTGCTTGTGAACACTGAGCATTTCACATGAGACATTCTTTTATGCTGGACAACTTTCTAACTATTGACTTGATAGATCTCCACATACAATTTTGCGTGTTCTTTACACCTGTGGCTTCTGTATCAGATGTCTGTGATTCAGCACAGGTAACCTCATTGCTATGTTCTACGCCTGTTCCATCACTGATTTATTTTGGGGAAAAAAACTGACAGGTGGTTCAGTCTCAGAATCTTTCTGTACCCTGCAAGGTATTGTTCGGCAGATCCTAAACATTGAAGCCCTGATTCTCAGCTGCAGTAGGCAGCATAAAGAGACTTTGAGGCCGAGTGCCAGAGCAAATGAGTCTCTTATATGGTAACGTCTTTTTTTGTTACCAATTTGTTTGGGTAGTTCAAGGGGGCTGGAGAAGGAGCACAAGTTAGTTAACAAATACTGTTCTCATAACCACACTGGTAAAAGCAATGCTGGCATGTAAACCAAGAAGTGAAAAGACAAAGCCTAAGACACAGAAAGGGAGAACTAATATCTGCCATGTAAAGACACACTAAATCTGTACAGAAAATAAAGGTTCTAGAGATAAGAGTGTGGAAGAAAATGGGGAAGGTGGACCTATACAAAAGGATTGAAGGTCTTTCTCTGAGGAAAGGAGTTTTTTCTGAGATCTTTAGTATCGAAGAGTTTGGTGTTCTTCCATATGAGGAATTAATGAAGAATTTTTACCCAGCTTAAAAATGTGTAGCTGCTCATTTGTCATCTGAGGTCTGGGGAAAAGCTGTTTAATTTGCCATTGTTAAATCTGGTGAAGTATAGTCAAGATGTAGCATATTSTGCAATATGGTTCTGATACCAGAAGAGATACACCAGTACACAGGAAATAAGAATCAGGGCTTACATCCACCAAAATCCAAATACTATGGTGTTTAGAGAGAAAAATCCTATCTAAATTTTAATTCTTCAATTTTCWACCTTCCCTAGATTAAAGCATCATCATCGTTGAAATGCAGATTTATTATGGGGCCTAATAAATTTGAAGTTAATTAAAGATCAGTTGTGAATGAATGAAGGGTGTCAATTAAAAAAATAAACTTCTTAAAGTAAAGCTAAGGCATACTAGATTGAATTCTAAATTACTTGTCAAAGAGTTTAGGCCAAGGTCTTCACAAATGATCGCCTGAAATACAAACTGATTTTGTTGAACTTCCAGGCTCAAAAATTAGTGACTTGATTTTGTAAAACATGGAGCAACTTGCAGCATGACTGCAAATGTAGCTGAAAGTTCTCATCAGGTCACTTATTTAAGTGCCCTTCTGTGAACTTAGGAGCTGAAACATAGACCCCTTTATCTTTTAAAATGTTAAGTTCTTTTTAATAATGCCTCCTCCCATCTGTTGAAATATTTATTTACTACTTGGAAACAACTACAAAATCTGAATGTTACAGGTATCTTCAAGCTTCATGTATTGCTACAATATTCCTTAGCAGAAAGAATACCTGTGGTACACGAGCAGTCGCAATGATCTACAAACTGCTGTTGACAGTGTTTGGGCACATCCATCTCAGTATGCTTGAAAGGCTTCCTTCAAAACACCTGATAAAATGATATAGATGAGAAAGAGCAGACTGTAGCACACATCCCTCTCATGGAGCATGCAATCTCCTGCATTCCTTGAGCCTGATTCTCGCTTTCCCTAAAGCTCTCTGTATATTGCTTTGGCAATGGAAAAGGGCATTAAATAGGACATAAATTCAAGCATACAAATCAAGGCCTCTCTGCAAGGCAAAAGTGCAATAAAGGAAGCCTTAGAGTAAATGAGAGGTAAGTGCCTTCTCTTACTGCTGCTGAGGCTGATGAAGTCAATTGAAAATGTAGGACTGGCCAGAGCAGATCTGCCCTGTGATCCACCTCGCCCAGTATTCTGTCTCTGACATGTGGCCAGTTACAGATAATTTGGATGAAGATGAAAGACCATGCTGGATAATTACAAAGTAATAAGCCTAAGAGAGAAGATTTATTATAATCCTCATTAGCTATGTATCTGCTTATAACCTAAAGACATAATAATTTATGGCCTTAACTTTTTATCCCATGTAAAATTATATATTGTGGCAGATAATTCTCATTATCCTTTGAAGATCTAGCTTATTACTTGCTAGGTGGCCCTAGTGCTATCCTGTGGAAGTGAGTTCCTCAGGTTAATTAGCACCTTGTTGAAATGATTCCTTTCAGGTTAATTTTGTTACTGTTCATTGAAACACCCTTGTTCTTGTATTATGTGAAATCATAAATCAGAGAACCAAAATTTAACTTCTCTTGCCCATTCCACTGAATTCTGCCTCTCTCTGGGAAATCTGAGTCCACAAGGAATGCAGGACCACAACGTCAGTGTCTGCTGGTCAGTAAGGAGAGAACAGCTACCGAGTGTGCGCGTGTGCGTGTCTGGGGTGTATGCATTAGTGAGGTTCTCCTACAGTGATCTCGTGCAGAGGACTAGCAAGTACAACTCGTAAATAATGGGAACATACCAGTAGAGTACACCAGTCTAGAAATTGTAATATGATATTTCGATCTCGTCCCTCCTCTCACAAAACTCCTCTCATACTCCTCTCATTAATAGTCTCTCATAAGCGAAATAGGTACRGGTATTTTGCAGGAGCTGCTCTGGGGACACTTTCTCAGCAACTGTCATGCTTCCACTAGGCCCACTTCTTGGCCSGTGCTATTAGTTACTTTCAAAACCAGCTCAAATTCACAGGAAGCTAACAGGGTAGAGTGGCATTTAATTGACTTTCTAAGAGAATGAGATTTCCCTTTGCTCTAAGATCAAAGAGGCCAAGTGGTACCCATTTTTCTTCTTTTGTTTTCTTTTTCATCCAAAGGAGGGTTGAGTAATAACCCACATACCATCAGCCCACTCACTTCTTACCAACCCCAAACTGGTTGATTTCAGTCAACCTTGAGCTACTCGATTAATGCTGGATCATTCACATGGTGGAGGAACAAATCTCTTGCCTTTAGTGAGTATTATGCTAGCATGTCCTGCCTCTCTTAGTAATGAAAACAAATCCCACAGGGAGAAGGTACAAAACATGCTGTTTGCAGGCGTGTTGAGTCCAATCCAAATCAGAAGCACCCAAATCATTTCAAACATCACCAGACCTTCAATATGCCTAGGACTGTAGATCTGTGACCCTTCTGACAGTCCTATGCAAAGGAAATCCTCCAACTCTCACTGCTGRAGATGACTTGTCACTCAAAAAGAAATATAATATCAAATTAGCACCTGGTAGCTGTTCTGTCAAGGAAAACTAGACCTTGGTAATCCAACCCTTTCAATTCAGCATCCAGCTCCTCTGAGCTATTGAAAGAAACCTGATAGAAATGTATCAGCAGGTAGACTAAGTGAAGTAGCATCTGATCAGCCTAAAGCAAAATAGCTGCTTTTCACATTCCCTGATATTGTTTTTTATGCTGGCTATAAAAATTCGTGAAGGAGGTGTAATGTGATGAGAACTTGGCCCTGAGAGGTTCTGAGCCTCCTCTGCTCCCAGGAAGCTTGTCACTCAGGAGGATCTGGCCCCTAAGGGATCACAACTCTGCTGAAGAAAGGCTTATGAGAGAAACTATAGATAATATGTTAAACCTGGAGTCTTGAGTTTGTAAATGCAATGAAAACCTTTCCCAGCACTTGAGTGTCCCACTGACAGAAACCAAAATCAGGTAGGAAGGCCTTGCAGAGGGGCAGATACTGGAAGTACCAAGTTTCCGCAGCATGTCCAGTAAGACAGCCAAGTGTATGAAGGTGGCCTAATGCTAGATTCATGTCCATCAGGGGCTTGTTCTGGCCRTGCCAAGTCCGTGTTCTTGCTGCTGTTAACCTTCTTATTTGTCCTGCTAGAAGTAATAAGGTCTCAGGTAACTTACTTTAAAGCTACTCAGTGATCCAGTTCATTTCAGCAGGAGCAAAGGAGTCCCCAGATTTTGACAGATGACTAAACTGGGAGATTTGGAGAGAGTTTTAGGTATGTGCATATTCTTCAAACTTACTCAGACAAAACAAAAAGGGYGGGTTATGTTTTCTTTAGCATAGAACAGAGAGATTTGGTCCACAAGGGAGACACTGACAGAGAGACGACCTGTCTGAAAAATAAGAATGCTTTACTCTCTTAGACCTATTGTTGTGAAGCACAAGGGGGAATCTTTGTTTCATTTTTCTAAGAAAATATTTAAATGAGAAACAAGATGTGTTAGGTAATAGTGTATATCCATCTAATTATTCCCAGTGCTGATAACTAATCAACTAGATTAGTGCCTCTAGGAACAGAGAAAATGTTATGCATTCAATGTTTCTATTTCTGATCCCCTTCCACTATAGATAAGGAGTAACTAAGATGAAAACAGCAGAGCTATGCAAATGCAAAAGCAAAAGTTTGGTGAACAAAAGAATTGTTTCCCTGTGTATGTCTGCCAGTATCTGGACAAATATCCACTCTGAATTAATGTTTATAATTACTAGGATACTGTTAAATAATTCTGGTTTAAAATTTATGTTTTTAGTAAAAAAAAATACAAACTTAAATATTAATAGATATTTTTTCATTATATATTTAGCAGTGGTGCTGGCTTCTTTCTGCATTTTAGCCTCTGCAGTAGTGCTTGATCCCCAGGCATTATGAGACAGTCCAAGTGTAGGAGAAGCAGAGATGACTGATCTACTGTGAATAAGGAAAAAAAGTAAATTGGACCCATAATGTGCTTTAAATCACTATTCATGTTGCAGTTGGTAACTCAACTAAAGAGTTTCTGGGTTTATTTTAGAATACAAGGAGTCAAACGTATTCTAAACATAATTCTASCAAAGTCACATCAGGAGAACAATTAGTTATGGTTTTTAAATGCCAGTTTCCCCAAGAATTGTTCATGAAAAACTTTTAAAATGAGGCCAACTCAAGATATGCAGAAATCTGCTACTATAACATGATTTGTCATGTTATACATGGTCACAGTTTCCACCACCAGAACTAAGTCTACTTCACTAACCGACTTCCTTTCCCCACAGTCAGTGAACTGAGATTTTTGTGCACAACCACATATGCCCAAGGAAAACTCTTAATGTTTACCCTAGGAAAAGGAGTGTAACATTGAGGTAAGCAGACCAAGAAGGTCTTCCAAACACTCTGTTAACTGTATTTTAACCCCCCAATTTACACATCTGTCCTCAACTATTTTTCAAAAAGCAAAGAGCAGTAAGATACTTCTTTGGGAAGCAAATACGCTACAGCCTTGAATACACTACAGCCTCATATACAATTGCTGCCTTAAAACAGMAATGCATCTGAGCAGTATGGGGTGTACTTATGTTTTCTATCTGTAGCTAAGTTTCCCTTCTAAAACATTCCCTTCATACAAAATGTGTTAGATTGTGTTTTCCTGTTTGAGATGGTAGGGAAGAGGTAAAGAAGTATTAGTGAGGCATAGTGGTCTCTTCGTATTGGATGGTGCTTCTCAGCTGTTTATCATAGAATCATAGAATAGTTTGGGTTGGAAGGGACCTTTAAACGTCATCTAGTCCAACCCCCCTGCCATTTCTTACCTTCAGTTACAGCTCCAGGTTTGGTTCTCTTCCAAAGTGATCTCCTCCTTTTGATTGGGTTGGTTGGCATCAGCTCCCTGTAAAACACTGGAGGGTAAATCCTCTTCCTAAATCAAATTAATAATATAGGGTAAGGCTGTGTGATTTGACTAYTGAATCCAGCCTCGCCAATGCACGTGGAATTCATGAGAGAGAAATCCAGTGAAAAGCTACTTCCCAGTGACAAATTCTGTTCTTAATTTCTATCAGTGCAACCTGCATTGGCACTTTTGGGATTGCATGCATGTCACTGGAGATAAATGTAGGGCCTTTGACTGGTCTAGCTGTGATTTCTTTTAAGAAAAACATATTCTAATAATATCCTTTTGCAGCAGCAATATCATTATACAAACAAAAGAACTGCCAGTATCCCATCATGTGTGAGAACTTCTATCCAGTTCAGCCCACAGGGACAKTCTTGTTTCCACTCATCATGCAAACTTTATTAGCACTTGAGCCCTCTTTGTGCTGCGAAATTTCATGCACAGTCCTGCAGCCACACCCCAAGCATCCCTTGTAAATGCTCTGTGTCAGGTTGGGCTTAGGTATTACAGTAGCCCATGTGCTTTCATAAGGTCCTCACTGGGACTTACCCTGCTGGAAAATCAGGTACCAGTGTAGCAAAGCATTTCTTGCTTTAGRTATTTTCCAGGCAGAACTGCAGACTCCTACAGAGTGCACACTTAGAACTTTTTGGTGATTTTTTGCCAAGTTCACAGWCCTATGACACTTGAGGAGAGTGCAGAGCTTGGTTAGATACTTATTGTTGTSCTCAACTGTCCGATTCTGCAGTGTCCTGTTCCTACAAAATGGGCAGATATCTTTCCGAGAGCTATACATTTAGTTAGGCACCTTTTCTATTTCACTTTTCTCCTTTTCTTTTTGCCACCTGGATATTGCCGTGTCCTTTGTTGAACCTTATAAAATCCTCTAAAAGTTCAACCCCCCTGTTGAATATATACTGTTTGACTAGAGAGGACCATCACATTCATGAAGCAGGATTACATTCACCCCGCTGCCCTGAAATACATCACGACTTTCTTCCTCTCACTTTTCACATGAAGTCCTTTACTTTCATTTGTCACACAGGCTTTTGGTACCTATGGSATCTTTGAATAAAATCAAATTATATGGCCTCTATGTGTGTGTGCATGCAAATGTATGTGTGAGTATGCAYGTGTATGTGTGCAGGCATAGGTAGGTAGATAGCGATCTCTTTCTGGCTTTACAGACAGGTTGCTAATTGATTGTGTGGACATGCATGGTTCAGGAAAGGGTTTAGATGAAACAACAGTTACAATACTAACTGTGGAGCATTGGCCTGAATCTATATGAATCTAATGAAAAATAAGTACACTATTTATACATTATATATGCACACATATATTCATAAAACACATTCTGTCAGCCAAATGCTCTTAACTGGATGTTTGCCCAAATAAGACGTTTGCCCTCATTCAAAACGTGACACCCAGATTTGGTCCAGTGTATTTTTGTGAGTGCCCATTCTGAAGGGGAGGCTGAAGTGTGCCTCTCAGAGCCTTGTGTGGTCTTTCAGCCACAAAATAAATAAAACAGTCCAGCTCAGCAAGCGTCACTAGCAAAGGTGACAGCTTTGGAACGAAAGTGTTGAGTTCAGTCACTCACTTCCATTGAATTTCAACATGTTCACCTGACAAAGGAATAAAATCCAAGCAAAATAATCTAACTTGCCTGTTTGCTCCCCTTAAAAAGAACAGTAAAAAATTATCAAGTCTTTAAACAGTTAGCATTGCAGTGTGTTGATAGGCTCTAAAATACTCCATGTCTGGAGCCTCTAGTATCCAAAGTGCCATATCAAACAGCTCTTTCCCCACCTCACGTACTCTGGAACATGTTGACTATGAATATCTTTACAAGTAATCTGAGTAATCCATTCCAAATGTGCAGTCACTAACAATTAACAATTAACTTTCTCTCCCTTGGTCTTTGCCAAAATCTTTTCAGGAACATGGTTAGTGTGTCTAGAAGACCAATAGGTTGTCAGGAGGAGTAGAAATTGGTCAGTGATTCAGTATGCAATCCATGAGAACTGCAGGATTTTTAGAACTCATTTTGCACCCATTTAGTTAGTGGGATGAATAAGTACGTTTAGCTACAGCTGCCTATTTTGGTATCATGTTGGCCCTAAAAGTAGCATTTTTTTCTTTTAATTCTTTTGCCCGATTGGGGGATTCTCCTTTTGTCCCAGAAAGGGTAATTGGAGACTTGGGGGAGATTTTTTTCTTTCATTTTTACTCATACAAAGTTGAGTAAATGTTATTCCTCTTCTTGGATTGGTGGCATTTCCCTTCCCCTTTTGAATAAGATGATAAATGCAACAATTTTGCCGGGTTGATTTTGGGATGAGTTTTTTATTTTGGTTTGGGGTTTTTCTTTGGTTAAATGTACATTGTCTTTCTATAGTCAAAATGTCTGTGACTGTATCAGTATGTATTTCTTTTACTGGAGAAAATAGACTTTTTGGTTTTTGTTAACAGTACTAGTGACTTTGTGGAAAATGACAAGTTGCTATGTAGATCTGCTTAGTTAAGTACAGTACACTACAATACAGTATTTCTGAAAGCTAGAACATACAGTACACAATATATATAGCAATTCTATATCAATATATATACATAGTATAATCATTTAACTTTTGCATCTGCCTATGATCATAGAAAAATTATTTTTCACATGTATCATTCACAACCCAATCAACTGCTGCAGCTATYTGAAGCATTTAACAGTCATTATTACAGCTCTAGTGTGCTTTTTCGTGTTATTGGCTTATCATCTTTACAAGTATTTTTTTCAGGCTTTTTTAAATCTCTATGTAGCAAGATGTAGGAAAGTAATTTTTTTTAAGAAAAGATAAAACAGTATTAGGCTCTACAAAAAGTTAGGGATTGTTCCCTGCTACCCTTTCATGTCAGAAGAACAATTAATCAAGACAATTAAGGTTATCTATTAGCTCTCTTCTAAGATGTCCTGTTACTTCATTTGCAAAAGTGTATGTCAGACTTTCCTCTTCCATTCCTAGCCTTGGAGAAAGATGCCGGAAGTGGTCTTTCACTCTTTCCAAGTTCTGTTTCTTTAAAGTTTTAAGATTTCCTAGAATTATCCTCCACACTAAYGTGGAGTAGAAGAAATACTACTCTCTGTACAGTTACGCTAAATGTGGCCAGTGGATTTTGCCAGGAATTGGATAAAAAAATACCTCCATCCACCACTATTATTATATTCCAATTGCATCTTTACTTGTCCACTTGATCCCCCCTTTTTTCAGATGAAAACAACCTTTGCAAGTTTGAGTTTCAGTTCAGAAGTTTTCCAAGGTGAGTGTTGCCTTTATCATCTTCACACCACATTGCTGTTGGTTCTGCATTTTGGGTCAGTCCCACTGGATTTTAATTGTCACCACAGAGCTGCTGAAAAAAATGTCAGTAGGGTTATGTCAACATCTAGATCCAAATAGCCCAGAGGAAGCTGATGGACACCCAAGCCTTATGGCTTGGGGTGACCTTTCTGTATTCTCATCTTGCAACAGACGGCCCAGGCAGCAGGTCTCGATGCAGACTTCGTGAGAGTGCAAACTTATGAGAGCAGGGGAATTTATGTTCGCTTTTCTAATTCAGGTACATCTCAGCTGACCTTCATTCCTTTGGTCGATAACATATCACTCCTAAATGAAAATGTGCAAAATCAAGTGGATGAGGGTTGTGGAGGAGGTATTCATTATATCTCATTTCTCCAAACTGTGAAGACTGGAAGAAATGAGAGATGGTCACATCAATTACAAACTGTGCTTTCACTGAGAATGAGGAAATCTGTGTCACTGCAAAGCAATAAACTTAAAAGTGATTTTGGAGTGGGAAGAGAGGGAAAGAGTTACCTATGCCACATCTTGGGATAATAAAATGAGAACTTCAAGCATGGGAATCATCAAGTGCTGGCATTCCTTACAGACTCCTGTYATCTGCCATTTGCACTTACATGGAGGCCACTACCACATCCTTTTTCTTTCTACTTGCAGTTTAAAAGTTATGGTCTTCCAGCAGTGATTTCTAAGTCTGGCTTTTCTTTATTCTGTATATACCCATTTGTAAGGGAAGGAAGAGACTATCCTCTCAATACTAATTACGCAGGTAACGAAACTAGATTACCCTATTACATAAAGGATGGGCTTTGTCCCATTAAGCCAAACAGGTGCCATTTCCCAAATTAATTTCAGTTAGCTGCTGCAACAGAGTGCTGATTCAGTGGTCCACATTTTCTGACCATGGTCTTTGCCTTTTCCTTTGACTGGATGCTGAATCGTACATATTTTCATAGAGAGTGTTCTCACTTCACTGAGAATGCCTGATCATTTAAATGGCTGCGTACCCATTCCATGCTTCCCCTGCTAATCCTTTGTAAGGTTCAGTAATTCATTTAGGATAATTACTAGTTTAATGTGTTTCTTGATTTAACTTCTTTGTTGCCTTTTATTTTTCCTAATGCTTTTTTAAACACCTCAGTTCATTTTGCATCTTATACAGTTTACAGTTTATATTTTTAGGCTAAGAAGTGGTTTTACAAACAGGATGGTACCAAACAGGTAGATTATCCACACTAGAGGTTGTATTTTTAGAACGCAGTGTGTACAGATACAATTGCCTAAGGGAAAGTGAAACTAACAAAATAATTAGCTGGTGAACACTATTTTAACATATCTTTTACATAAAAGACAGTCAGTCATTTGTGAATCCAGAAATCTTGCTTTTTTTGAACATGTATTCTTTCTTTTTCATTCTCTGAAAAAATACTAATCTTGATAATTGTGATGTTCTAAGAAACTYGTTTCATATGTGCATATTTTCTGCTTTTCTAAGGAGAGAGAAAACAGAAGGTGATACTGGCTTTACAGTTTTGTAGATTCTTGCATTGGAGACTTTCCTTGAATGATATAAACAACAAAGGAAGACTCCGTCCAAATATTAGCTTTATTCTAGTATATGGTTTTCATTATTACTTTCGTTTTCCATCTCCTCGTTGACCAAGTAGAYTTCCAGGGCTAGTGCAAGAGCCATGGTCTCACATTTCTGTGGTCGACAGCATTTATATTCAGCTCCTTTTTGCACTTCTTTTCTGTGTTATACAGCTTTTGAGGAACACAACAGTTGAAGTAGGTAACACTGTCACCATGAAAGGGAGAACCTTGTACTAAGAGAATGTTGCTCTATGCTACTGTGCAGGGACAGAAAGGGATTTTAAAGCTCTTCGCTGCAAGGTTGAGTAAGAGGAGAGTCCCCCGCCTTGGGGGTGCTTGCACCAAAGACTGGGGGGCCTCCCAGGRGAGAGGAATGCTTGAACTCCATACAAGGGACTTGCTCTTCACCCGTGCCACTTAGAGGAAAAGACTGAATCTCCAGTATCTGCTGCTGCTCTTTTTTTAATGTATGAATATTTTTTAAAAAATTTATAGTTCTACTTATTGGTGGAAGAGGTGTCACTCATTTATTGGAATCAGAACTACTTGTTCACAAGTATCTTCAACAAGTTTCATTGTCTTTTGGGGTGCCGTGTTTCCTTTGTCCTAATGCCAGGACGTAGCTTGGACTGCTGTGAAACTCATAGAGATCCTTTAAATCTGGAATTTAGTCCCAGTTTCGTATGTGCTGAGCATTCAGTCCCCTAGATCCTTGCTCCAAAGTTCAGATTCAAAGAAATTCTTACAATGAAATGAAGCAGAAAATTGGTGGTTTCCCATAAACTGCACCCATAATGAGCTTTAGTTGTCAAACATAAGATAAATAGGCTGGTTAGTTCAGGCAGGATGTACTGTGTGACCTTTCTTGTCAGCATCAGTGAGGTCTATACTTAATCCTGAAAATTGATTGGACCAATACTCTGTGGGCCAAATTCTGCAAGCAGGACCCACGTGCTCTTTTGTTGACTTCAGTGCAYTTTCTCTGACAGGGAAGGCATATGTAGTCCTGCAGAAAGCTGCAGTCCTAAAAACTAGTTTCATATACACCCTTTAAGATGTCACAGGACTGTTTCCCATAATTTAGCATGTTTATGCCCAAAGATTCTATTCTTCATAAAACTAACTCAAGATTTGATTTCACTCCACCAGGCAGATTTTGCCTGTGTTAAGGGCTCTGTGATTAAATAGTCTCTCCTTCTTGCTGGGAGGCTTAATTCAAAAGAACTATACAGGGCAGGACAGCTGCTTCCCTTTGAACAAGGCGTGGGACTTTATTTGTTCAGAGAGTCAGAAATAGCCTTGAGTCTTTCATTCCACGAGTAGGTAGCCTCTTTGGGTTTGATTGGTGATGACGTGTTTATCTTAAATAATTAAATAGTGAGCCACAACAGCTAGTGTAGGTATATGATACACAGCARTCACTTTTCCCTAATTTACACCCTTGCTGTGTCACTTTTCTATTGCCAGAACAATGTAAAAGCATTTGGGTCTTTGGATATTTGGAGTTACTTGATTCTAGGTTTCTGACTGCTTTACCCAGAAGCGCTCTGGCCATACCTTTTCTGTAATAGTGATCAAATACTCATGTGGATGAAATAAAGTTGTTTCTTTGTAATATCTGATTATATAACCCCAGATTCAGACTATATGTCAAGCTTTTCTGTGGACTTCTTTTTTAAAAAGTGCTACTGCATTGGATATGCAGGAGAATGGATGGGAACCCTCATAGCCTAGTGTGAACTTCGCATTTCAGCAAACAGGTAGGACACCCTCAAAGTACACACAGCTGAACAGCAAGAAAATTCATTGCTGCTGATTATACTAGCTAAATTGTTGTTTATAGACTTTACAGAAGAGCTAGCAAGCATTATCTGTTTTGTGTCTCATGTACGCTCTGGCATGGGACACATCACTGTAGCTCTGCACCCAGAGAGACTGGGTTTAGGTGCTGGCCACTTGCCATGGCTAGTGATTCCATTGTGCTCTCTTTATTTTTCATTATAGGCTCATTGGTAAAGATAAACAGCARAAGTCCTTACGGCCTGGCATTTTTCTATTTTGGAAGTGGATATTCAGGATCCCTGCACCCTTGTTTAGATTCTTTCTCTTAGGTTCTTCTCTTATTTCTGTGCATGTGAAGCGCTGTTAATCTTTTCTGCACGAGGATGAAGCGGTGTTATCTGAGTGCCTGGAGGCAAGGGCACAGTTCTTCTGTCTTTGCAAGAGAAAGAAATAGGAGGAACCTGCTTCTCAGTTATCGTTTGGTTTATTTGTTGGTATTTGCTTTTGTTTACATTCTGGGGTGGGCTGCCGTCTTCAACAAGGGCCTGGGAGTGGGAGAAGAGGCAGAAGGCATGAGGAAGAATGTGCCTGAGCCTAAGTGAAGCAGCATGCAATATTCCTCTATATACTAAGCAATTACAGTGAGATTAGTACAGCAGCAGCAGTACTGCCCTAATGTGTTCCTTTCTCCATACATTTCCCTTTCTTGCTCCTCCTTCCCTGTTGTGGCCTCTTACACTGTTCTAGTGGTTCCCCACACTCCTTTCTAGTGGTTATGAGGGTTAGGTGGAGGCTGTTGTGGCTGTCCAAACTGAAATTAATCTCCAAACCAGTGAGTACCCCGAAGTTTTTGTTGTGTTTTCCCAAGTGATATCTTAATAAGTGGCAAGCCCTGGCAGATGTTTTATTTTGTTAAAAGAGATCGAAAGGCTAGGGGAGGTATGGGCTGAGTGGGATTCAGTAACCTGCTTGCCTTTGTTATTAGTGAGCTTTATTTTGTTTTTCTTCTGTGTTTTCATTTTGAGGTACGTAAGAGCTCATATGCCTGTCATTAAAATTCCTGCTTTTCCCAMCATAGCCCTAGAAGGGCCGTGAAAAAAATCCTTTATATATATATACTCGTGTATTTGCAGGATGGGGGAGGGAGTTGTCCGTGCATGTGCGTGTCTGCATGAGAGGGAGAAAACTGAAGTTAGTGTTGATCTGTCCATTTGTTTTAGGGTGGCCACGGAGAGCTGCCACTTTGAAGAGTTGATTGCACTACAGAAACTTAGCTTGGGCACTGTTAAAATAACGACTGTATATTGGGAACAGGGAAGCTTTTTAGGTTTTTTATCCACACTTACACATGCCCTTTGCAAGGTGTGCCCTTGCAAAGTTTGCATCTGACAACTTTGTGTAGAACCACCACTGACCTTTTTTCTGTATCCATTTTGTTCTCTCTTCTTTCTGCAGCCCCCAAACAATGGCTTGTCTCCTTTCCAATTTCTGTCATTCGACTTACTATGTTTTCGATAAATGTCCTATCTGCTAATGAGATCTCTACATTGAGTGGCAGGAGAGAAAATGAGGCATGTGAAAGTGTGGCTGGGAGACTGCACATCCCCCTTTGTTTTGGGGCATTCGTATACTTTTACTGAGAGCTGATTTCTTGGGGGCTGGGTGGGTGGGGAGGGAGTTTGTGCTTTTTTGGTCTGGATAAGGCTTTTTATTTTTGCACTAAGTATGACTGCACTGCACTGCATTGCACTACTGAAATGTATTTACATGTGGTGGGATTGGAAGGGGCCAACTAAGCGGAAGGGAGAAGAGAAAGGGATAGGCACAGAAAACAGGATGTACCGTAAACCTGACCAGGTTGAAAGAGAACTGGCGTTACCTTTACTTTAAGCAACTAGTCAGACACTGAGATAGCTGTATTGGATAGCTTCTGTAAAAAAAAAAAAAAAGTAAAAAAAAGCACTATAATAGAAACTGAAGAGGCATCATAGGTTTTAGGGTGCTACAGATCTTTTTCCCCCTTTTCCTAGAGAATGTTCTTTGGAGCTGTGAGAGAGTYGAGAGAACTGCTCAGCATGAAAACCAACATAAGGCTTCAACATAAAGATACCAATTCCTTGTTCAGATGTCAAAACTTGCATTGTCAGATAGGATCTCTTCAGAGAGGTTCGACTGTGATTAGCATCCCTTCAGTATAAGCATGATCTCGTAGCTCAAGAAGTGAAGCCACAAAGCAGGCTTACCAAAGGGGAAGGTCACTGAAAAAAAGCACTTCTTTCTGAGGCTGTTATGGGAACAGTGCAATAAACAGTCATCCTGAACACTCAATTAAAGGTGTTCCAGTCAAGCCTTTGGGGCAGGGGGAGCAGGAGGGACATTTGGACAAGAAAGGGTGATGTGGAATTCAGTACAATAAGGAATATTCCTGCTTAGACAAAGATGCTGTCTAGCATTTTAAGATCTTCAGTCTGATTTCTCTCCTCAAACAAATAGTGAAGGCTTTTGGCTGGAACCAAATGGAATCCTAAGTTGGCAAGTATTTTTACAGTCAAGATGCATGTTGGCCTATGCCTTGGTCATTAAATTTGTAACAAGCATAATATGAGAAAAAAGAAAACAGTAGTAATGTGCAGCAAGATATATCTCTGCTGTAGCTCTTTGTGGTCTACAAACTCTCAAAAGTTCGTGTTGAATCTCTTCAGTAAGACTATAATTACAACTTCAGCCAGAAGGTAAAACAGGGTCATGAAAAATGCTCTGTATAGCAACTGGGAGAAGAATGTAAAACATGAGCGCATCTGCTTTGGTCCTGTAGTGGAGGGACCTCCTGTCTAATGTACACAGAGGTTTCATGGACAAAAAAGGGACGGTAGTCATCCAATTGCTAAGGAAAGTCTAGAGTAATTGGGTGGTCAGAAATCTATTCATGCCCTGAATTTCTCCTTAGACTTGAAGCTAAGATTTTGGCTTCATTAGTACCAAGGCGCGGGTAGTACAGACCTTACACGGAGCTGCACAATGCAAAGGGGATTGCTGCTGGTCAGTCTGTTGGGCTGCCTCATTTGAGAAAAGTATCAAGAACTAGAGGAGGAATAATATTCAAGAGGTAGGTCCTACATGGAAGGAACAAGTCTGTCTGGAACCCGGAGAAACTCTGGAGTTAAAGATGCGTTTTTCTGGCAGGCTCTGAGATTTCCACTCTTAGATTTCATCCATCCTGGCTTGAAAGGACTGGAAGAGAAGAACTGGAGATATCCCCTGATGTAGTGCTAGATGAACTACTGAATGACTCTTCCCTTGAAAGCAGGCAGGACAGTAGAACGTGCAGTCTCTTTCTGAGCCATCTGCAGGAATCCTGTAAGATGAAAACCATTGGAAGGTCATCTTCCAGTAATGAGRCAGTGGATGCCCAGCAAAAGCACAGTTCATTTGAGAGCCAGCATAATACAGCAGCAGGAGAGCACCTTTAATTTGTAAAGTGGCATTTGCTTCTGTAAGAGTAGTGACAGCTACAGAGTCATGATATGGGAGGAAATGAAGTCTGTCTGCTGAAGTTAATTCAGGTTATGAGCCAATACTCCCCTTTTTTGTTTAGGTGAGTTTTTGTTTTGTTTTCTTGTTTAAGGCAGCTGCATATATTGCTACTGTCAGAGTGGATTTGCATTGTYAAAGAGGAGTAGTGGACTGCTCCAGAAAAAAAGTGAAGCTGAGGGTTTACTGAGCCTGCTGTGTCCAGAGTGCCTTTCCTGCTGTGGTAAAATAAAGAACTTCTGTAGTTTGAGCTGTTCTGGCTGACTGATTGCTGCATATTCCTCCCTTGCGGTGTGACCCGATGGCAACCATATTTGGACAAGGAGAGGAACACTGCATGCTTGCAATGCTGTGATAAGATGCCATTTGCACTAGTTTTTTAAAAGTACTGCAACCTGAAGAAGTGGGCTTTAGACCATGCTCCAAACCCGGGTTTGATTCCAGCCTGTTTAAACCTGATTCCAGCTGACTCAGTTTCAACAAAACTGGTCTAGACCATGTAAACAGGAACCAAACCATTTTTAAAAAGCCACATTCCAGCCTATGTTCCCACTCAGTTACAGTGCTTGACCAGATCAGTTCCTGGGCATAAGTGTGATTGTATAGTTTTAATGGCTTTTAAATAAGTTGTTCCTTTTTACATGGTCAGTTTGAAACTAGTTTAACTGGAACTGCATTTAAATATAGCACAAACTCATTTTTTTTCAGCATGGTACTAAAGCCCCATGTAGACAGTGCTTGACTGAGAAACCAAGGATAACTTGAGGTTTATTCTAAGAAGCCAAAACATATGTTGCTGACTAGAGATGCCACATAACTTAATGCCCTATTTTTTTCTCCAGATGGAGAAACACTAACTTCCATAATTCTCCTCCACTTGTCATCCTGTTTCATTGTTGCACCTTTTCTCTTGAATGAAAATCACTTTGGCCAGTGGGCTAGATCCAAAACAGGACTTCCCTGTACTGTTTGATCATCTTGTTTCTGTACGTTCCTTTCCTCGACATTGACGAGCACTACTGAGGATCAGCTTGAGTTTYTGCTGGGACTATGTGGCGTAGTTATGGTTCAGTAAGATGCTAGTGATATTTTCAACATTATGGTAGTTTTAAAGCTTACCCTTGAGGAAAATGTTACSTTTCAGAAGTTCCACGGAAAAAAGAAAATGCCAGGAATCACGATGGAGCTTCAGTCACAGTGCTGTAGCCAAGTTTGTAGGGGACGCGTTTCTGGTGGCTGGTGATGCTGACATTTACGAAGGCAATTCGAAAGTAATAGAGAGCGTATGCTTTCTCATCCCTGCTGAACTAAGAGAATTTATACTAATAGAACAGTCCCAGAGTAACCTGTCAGTGTTCATCACTTTTTCCCTAATGGAGGAGGCTAAACAATCTGTCACATCACCTTAGACAGTCTGAATTTGCATCAAGACTGCTCCCGACTGACCTGCCAGCCAGGTGCCCTCCCTCCTTGAGCCTAGTATCACACTGGCTGGTGATTTGTCACATCAGCCAAGGTGACCAAGAGATAGCCTTGGCCCCAGCTAGGAGCCTTTTACCTTTCCTTTTCCTTTTGGTTTTCCATCGAACCAGGAGTGCAATTAGTGGTGAGTAAATGGCAGGTCAGCTGTTGCTCCGGATGACAAGAATGGCAAAGCCACATGGCAACTGAGCTACTGTTGTCCTCAAGGACACCGGTAAAGGCAAAAGACCAGGCTCTGGTTGCTGGTGTAGTTGTAAACCTACAGCTTCTGCTGCTTGCCCCTCCAAACTTGTTTTAGTCAACTATGCTGTTGCCCTCGAATATGCTTTGTGTGTGAAAAACTGAATGCAGTTGTTCTGTTGTCTGTCTTCTTTCTTCTGCATCACGGATGTGGCACCAACTTACTCTCACAACAAGCTTGAGTTTTGTTTTGCTGTTGTTATTAACATGTAATTCTACTGTAGACCAAAAAATATGAAAAGGAAAAAAAATCAGTTTCAAGACATAAAAGACCAGTGAGTGAAAGGTGAAAAATTGAGGAAGCGAAGGTGTGAGAGAAGCAGTGGTTAACTGTGTTAAGTTAGAAATCTCAGAATAGCCTTACCTTTTTCTTAACCAATGCTTACCAATCATCCGGTAGGGGGGTTAGATAGCTTTCTTGGCTCATTCRTACTTGTATCCTAATATATATATATATTTTATTTTTGTTTCTTTGGTATTGCTGTTGCACATCATGTTGTCTTTTATAATGCCTGATTTTTATTGTATTGTACTTTATCAGTCTGTTTTGTTTTTGTTTTCCTTTTGAAGGATGGGAAAAGTAATGTTTCCTTTTTGTTTTGAATTTTTGAGAAAAAAATGCACTGGAAGTAAACCCAAACACATTTTGCCATTTGAAAAAAAGTAAAAACCACAGCCACACAGTGGAGAAGGCTAAGAAAAAGCTCCCCTCTTCTTCCTTATTATGGAAGCATCCTCTAAMAGATATGCTAGAAAGAATACAAACAATCTCAAACAAAAGAAGAGAGAAGCCTCTTTGATCCTAGCTCTGCAATCTGGAGTATTTTAGCACAGTGTTTTGCAGGGTCGGGCTCCTAAATGGCCAACAGTCATAAAATCCAGAACTACATGGGGCAAATTCATCCCTGGTGCAAGCAGATGTAATTGCAATGAAGTCAAAGGAGGTACACAAAGGATGGATTTAGCCACATGCATGCAAGATGCAGCTGCCCTCCCCGTAGTACCTAAGTCCCCACTGCCAGATTTTATTGCTGTCGAAACGGTTGGTCCTTTGGGTGTGTTAATCTCATAATACCCCCTGAATGTTGTTCAAGGTAGGCAAAACGCTATCCCGCTGAATAAATCAGTTCTAGATGCACCTTGGTGTGACACTYTTTGCCTACCAGCTTTCAGCTGTTACCCACTCCCAGCCGTGAACTGATACGATCTAACTCTGGTTGAAGAGCCTGCCTTTGCCAGAAAAATGGACTTGACTATTAAGCATAGTAAAACTTTTGCGTATTTAACTACTATGATCCAGAAATGGCCCTTGCACTTTTAAGGCATATGGAAACATCCTCTCTGTCTTTCAAAATGGCAACAGTTCTTTGGCGAATAAAACACCACGTGTGCACGCGCGTGCACGCACCCATGTGCGGTCCCTGGGCTCATCGCCCCAAATTCTTCCCGGATCTTTCTGTGCCCGGCAGTGTCCTGTCTCCATAGTGCCTGGTCATCTGAGTACAGCGGGGCAGAGACTTGTGTTGAGATACATGCAAAGAGCATACATTTTAAAAGGCAGACGATTTTCCTGTTATGCCAGCATCTTTGAATCCCCATATCAGCTGATGGTTTTTCCTCGCCTGACGGCTTTCAATCAGTTGTTGAAACATTGGCTTTCTCTGTTTTGTTTTCTAAGGAGGGAATGTGGGGTGGGGAGAATAATGAGGTGTTGTTTGTAACTTCACAGTCCTGATAGTTGGTTTGTATCTTCCATATTTTATGCAAAAACAGACATTATAAGTCAATAAATAATTGTGCCCTAGGTTGAAAGTTAAGTGTTCAGGAAAGGAAAAAAATGGTTGGCATTTTTCTACATTTTTGTGAAGACTCTTTTGGAAAGGAAGGGTACATATTTTTGTTGTGTAGTATTTTCTATTTTTGAATGCATTTTCTTGGTACAAGACTGTTTTGTGGAATTTTTTTTTTCTTTTTGGTGAACACATTATTTAAAAAAAAAAGAAAAGAAAGAAAAAACTAATTGAAAAGTTTGCCCTTAAGGATATGCTGCAGTTTTGAGGTTTAAAATAAAAAAAAAACCATTCAAGGCGCGTGTTAAAAGTTGGGGGATTGTATTGTTGGGAGTTTTTTTGTAATTGTTACAAGAAGAAGTTTGTAGCCACTGCTGTTTATTTTGTTTCAGATGAGTAAGTAAAGGGATTGTTCTTGTGTTATTCTTTTTTTTTTTAAAAAAAAAAGTTATTTATGAAATGTCACAAACACTGGACTGTGAGTTTGTGTGGAAGCATTTTACCACCCTGTGTCTTCATAGAGCTGTTGGTGATCCTACTTCTCATTACTCTGCCTTATGATTTCCTGAGCAAATTTGGGGCCGGGGGGGGGAGGGGGAGAGAGAAACTAAATGCATTTTTGAGGCAGAGACTTGGGGGAAAAATGCAAAACAGTGTTTTGGAATCCCAAAGCTGAGCCGTCAGCTCTACTTCTTCTCCCATCTACCACAGGAATGAGAAAGGCTTACAGTCACTGGCGGAGAAAGAAAACTCGTGGTACCTAGACGTGGTGATGCACAAGGGGTTAAGTGACTGAGAGCCGTGATGCTCATAATGACCTCTGTAAATGACATCCCAGTTTCTCAGTCAACAGCTCCCCTTGTTTGCCCGTCTTCTGGCCAGTGGCTTTTGTGACCAACTCAGCAACCCAGCTGAAACCGTGAGGACGGTTTGCATTTTCAGTTGCTAATCGAGCCTTTTTGGCACCCCAACAGTGGGAGCGACCAGCGGGGAGCACTACTCAGTAAGATCACTGGTTCTGGATTTGAGGAGAAGTAGAGGCTGAGGGCGACCAAAGAGGTGTGCCATGTTCTTGACTTTTGAAGAACAGTCTTTAAAAGACTAAAGCAGTGCTCCAGGCATTCATGGGACTGGAGAAAAGGGAAGGAGGAAGACACCAACAGCCATAACAAAAACTGGAGATGTGTAACTGGGCTACATTTGAGACCAACCAGACTCTTTTCCTTCCTGGACAATAATGCAGCCAAATCTTGAGACTGTCAAGCAGACAGAAAGCTGAATGTGGCCTTCATTTCTCCTGCCTTTCCTTTTTATTCTCCCTCTTCCTTTGCCCTGAGATTTCTTCTCAGTGAGCACCCGCTCCACTGAGCACTTTTTTGCCCTCCACCTAAAAGCCCTTGCTTTCAAAATGTGGGTTCAGTCAGGACTGAGTAAAATCATGTGCCTTCTTTTTCCCCTTTTGTAGTTATACCAACCTCCTCCCCTTCCCCAACTTACACGTGTGAGAGACGCAGGAGGAGGCTCTTTAGAAGTGCTACTTGTCTATAGGTGTCCAGCAAAACAGTAGGGTGGTGGTGAGGGGAAGGGGAGCGGAGAGATGCTATTAGCTCCTTTCCCTTTCCGCACGTAGCAGGTCTTCCCAAGGAGACACCCTCCACCACCATCTCCTCAGATGCTCCTCTCTCCTACAGAGCAGTCGTAGTGGGCATGGGGTGGCTCTTTTCTCCTATTCCTATCCTAGCTGAGTGAAGCACTCACTTGATTTCAATTCATGCCGTTCACAAGMAGTTACATTGACAAGACAAACGCAGTTTGTGGCCTTATCAAGATGACTTYTAAACCACTAAAAGAAAAAAAGGCAACTCATTTCCCGCCCAAGCTTTGTGTCACTTCTAAAAACCCAGTCCATAGCAGTTTAAACTCCTTTAACCTCAGTCCATTTTAACGATGGTGGCTAAACTGACCAGCCTAGAGCTTAAATGCTAGACCATCTGGTCTCATGCTTTCTTTGCTATAACCCCTACTGTCTGCTTGCTTTTCTTACTTTCTACTATATTCTCTGCTTTATGAGGCAGCCCCAGCCTTTGGTGAAGGCTGAGAGGAGCCAGTGGGATCCTGGCTCAGGGAAGGTAGTTGATGGAATCTTTTCAGCGTTTTAGCAGGAGGAGGATATGCCAGCCACCACAGCAAATGTGTATTATGATGGGCTGGCTGAAGTGTTTTTGGGGCCAATAAACCCCACCCAGTTACTGGAACATGTCTTGTTCCCAGGTCAAAACCATGGAGAGAAGCGAGTGCGTTGGCATAACGGAAAAGTGGCTTGCAGTCCACAGCTGCTCGTGGGCAAAGACAGGGACCCAGCTGCCGCCCGGCTTCTCTGCAGAGTTGCCCACTGCACAGTCAGTGTCCCTGGCTCCGTGGAGGAGCCAGCTGTGCTGTAGAGGCTTTTCTGATTTTAAGAATCAGCGCAAAGCAGCCGCTGAGTAGTGTCCGTCTGGCAGGCAAACGCGAGGGTGGGTGCCCACCCGTGCTGTTCCTCTGCCCAGCGGGAAGTTCCACGCAGGCTTTCCAGGAGCTTACCCTTTCAGAAGTCCACCTGTTAAACCCGTAGCACCTGGGTGATGGGAATGAAAAATCCCTTGATGACTTCCACAAATGATCCAGTAAATGAAAATGTTGTGGATGGGGGACTGGAAATTTATTCTTTAGGCTGGGCTCTAGAGCCAGGGAGGAGCAGCAGGGGAACGGTGTAGTTGTTGCCCCTTCCCAATTAACAGTCTGCGTGTGTGCACATATACAAGAGAAAGGGTATATTCCTACCCATCTTTGGTGCTGACGGACTTAAGACAGTTGTCCAAGGCCTACTTTTGACACACTTGGGGACACAAGAATAAACTCTTATCACATGCAATATTTCCCCCAAAAAAGGAAGGGAGGGGGAGGAGAGCAKTGCGGGCAGTCGGGATTGTTAGGGTTGGATTATTCTGCATCTTTTGTAAAACTGTAATTTCAACAGTGCCTTATTCCTAATAGATGCTGGCACTTGGGACACACACACRATGAAAGACAGAACTAGGGAGAGTCAGACGTGTAAGACAGAGGTCATTAATCATCGTAAAGGAAGCTGTATTGGGAATGACACAGCTGTGTCGGAATTGAAAACAGTTCAAATATTCAACCTCTAAAGCAATTTCCCTTCCACCACCTCCTGCCTTCCCTCCTTGCCAATGGTGCTGCCCAAGAATAGCTGCCTACACCGAGGCCTGTCACTGCCCCATTTGCTTTTGGCGTTGTCAAGTCTGAGGAGTTTAGCATAGTCGAGCTTTCCACTGCTATCGTGTTTTCCATGGGGTATGTGAATGCCAGTTATTTTGCTTTAAATGCACTTTAAAAAAAAAAAAATTCAAATCAAAGCTCCAGACTGTTTCAAATACATAGGGGAAGATAGTGCATATGTGTTTGAACCCAGTTCACTTTATCTCCAGTTAAAATGTACTCCATGCAGTGTGTATGTATAGAACAATGTGTATGCATACAAACACACACGTCAACCTTAAATATCAGCAGACTAACCTTTCTCCTTAAGCTCATGAAACCAGATGCTACACAAACACAGCAGCAGCAGAGGAATTAYGGTTGGGCTCTTGAAACAGATCACAAAAAATAAAAACAACTACTTGGTCCTTTCTGTACATTCAATAATTACAGAAGGAATTGGATTGTAACCAGAATAAAAAGGAACGGTGCTAACTGAATGAATGGGCAAAAAAAAAAAAAAAAAGACAAAAACTCAGCCCAATAACACAGTTCGACTTTTATGCTAATTCTCACATTGGGTTGGTTTGTTACTTTTTTTTTGTTTTATATGAAAAAAAATTGCATCTAAACTGATGCACCACAACAACAACAACAACAACAAAAAAAAGAAGCAAACAAACAAAAATGCGTCCTGCCCTGAGGAAGCTCTTGTTTATGGAGGATGTCAGAAGTCTCAAAACTCTCGGCCTTGCTCTCACGTACCACATGCTCGATCAGTCCTTTTTTTAAAACGTCTGAAACTGAAAAAAAAAAAAAAAAAAAAAAAAAGACAAAAAAAAAAGAAAAAAAACAAACCTTTTTGAAGCACCTTACGTGGCTTCCCATTCCAGGAGTGGGAGCCGCCTTTTTTTCTTTGAGCACCTTACTGATGTGTTAATGCTATCTGCTGTCTTTTTGTTACCCCTGGGCCGAGTTGGCTGGCTGGCGGCACCTACCCGCCGGCGGGCGGGGGGCGAGGGTTCGGCGGGGGGCGTGCTGCCGGGCCCCCCGCCTGCCTGCGCCCCGGCCTTTCTGCAAAACACGAGGGGCGCACGCCTGGGCGCGCGGCCCGGCGGCGGGGGGCATCCGGCCGCGTTCCCATTCCTCSCGGCGCTGGCTTGAACCCGGGCGGAAAGTTCTCGGTTGGTCTTTGCGGGGAGGGGAGGAGGGGGAACCAAATGGTGGAGGGGAGAGCACGCACTCGTGCGCGCGGGTGTGGAAAAGAAAAAAAAAGAAGGGACGTTTTCTTCTTGGGGACGAAGAAAGTCCCAACGGTCATTCGACGCCGAGTGAATGGGAAACTGCACCCCGGCCTAAATCCTGGGGTCTTTATGCAGGCAACCGCCGCCGCCGACCTCGGGGGCCGTCTTGCCTGCACATAGACTTCAGGATTCGGCCCCAGAGYGGCGGAGATCCTCCGCAGGAGAGGGGTCTCTGCCGGTACCGATGCGTGCTGCCGCCGTCCTACGTGTCGCCACAYGCCCGCCCGGCCGCGCGCGCTGCCGCCTGCACACCCACACCCACACACACCCCCCACCGCTGTACAGGCATCTCTCAAGAAACATGGTTTGTGACGATGTGAAGAGCAGGTCAAAAGTTTTGAGGGGTTAAGTTCCTTTTTTTTCTCTCATTATACTCTGTAAATGGTATGTCAGTTATCAAAAACAAGCAAATAGAAAATTGTTAAAAAAAAAAAAAATACCTTGCATACGCCTTTTCTATCAAGTGCTTTAAAATATAGAATAAATACACACATCCTGCCAGTTTTTTCTTACAGTGAGAGTATCCTTACCTGCCATTTAATATTAGCCTCGTATTTTTCTCACGTATATTTACCTGTGACTTGTATTTGTTATTTAAAACAGGAAAAAAAAAATAAAAAAAGAAAATTAACTGTAGCGCTTCATTATACTATATTATTATTATTATTATTGTGACATTTTGGAATACTGTGAAGTTTTATCTCTTGCATATACTTTATACGGAAGTATTACGCCTTAAAAAAAATACGGAAATAAATTTTACAAGGTTTCTGTTTTGTGTGGAAGAGTAATTGATGTTGCTAAGAATGATGTTTGTTTTTTGTTTTTTTTTTTAATGTTACCAGCACTTTTTTTGTAAGTTTCACTTTCTGAGGTATTGTACAAGTTCACACTGTTTGTGAAGTTTGAATATGAAGGAATAATTAAAAAAAAAAAAAAAAGACAAAAGAACGTGGCAGGTGTCTTTGTGCGTTTCTTTTTCTCTGGAGGACACGGAAGGTGGATGGCGAGTGTCCTGCGGACCCCTCCTAGCTCTGATGCAGCGTGGTGTGAGTCCTGCTGGCAGCTGTCTGCAAGATCAGCCAAAAAACTTTATGGTGTTGGGATTATTGTCCAGTCTGAACATCAACAGTATTTGATGTTGGGGCCAGATGCTTGGAAGTCTGGGGTACTCGCGTCCGAGGTTTTGCGCCGAGATAAAATTAATGACTTCCCATTCTTCCAATTTTAAGCAACTCTGCTCTACGTCTATAAAAGCAAGACATGTCACTTGCTCAGCCCTTGTCAGCCCCCTCCAAATATTAGAAATAGGTGCTGCCTGTCAGTTCAGACTCTGAAGGAGGGAAGCGCTCCTTGGGAGCAGTGGGATCTGCACGCACTCTGAAGGGTCTCATTTCCCCTGGGCTTCCCCTTCTTGACAATGACTAGTCCTCAGTCCTCTAGTTCCAGTAAAAATTTTTTCTTCGGTCGTTGCAACAAGCACATTAAAAAGACAGCCCTAAAAGCTACTAATTACTGTGTTGAACGTTGGCAAAGAACACGAGCTGATGGTTCATACGGGTTCATGCTGTTCACGAACGCTTTTTCCTGCAGATCCAAAGTTGAAATGGTCAAAATCCCCCAGGCRCTGTGTGCACCAGAGACGTTGCTGAATGAAACAGGCACAGTGCTACACTTGAGCAACTTTTAAAAGCAAACTTTTAAAATGGAGCAAATTTTGTTAACTATGATATTTTAAAAGTTACTRAAGATGTAAGCAGTCCTACCCTTCAGCTTTGTCCTTTCAGCCCTGCCATTTTCATAGTGGATGTCATTCTTAACTTTCCATACCTTCACTAYGCTTTTGCCTCCAGTACCTGTTCACCATTGAGTTGCAATATCCTAAGTTTGATGACTTTCATTAAAAACATTGAGTAGTCAAACCCCACCAAACTCATTCCCAGGTCACCATTGAGCCAATGCCATAAAAATAGAGGAGGTTGCTGCAAGTTACAGCAGAAGTGATGTAAAAACCAGGGCACAGACGTTGCCAAGCTCAGACTGCTAAGGCTGAGARTTAGAATTATTGTACAAACCAGAATTGGAAATGCAGACCTAAACTGAGCTCCTGCTCACTGCCCAAATACTGCTCCCACTTAACCARAACCATCTGGGATCTAGAAAAGCCCCTAATTTTGTTTCCAGGTCACATATTGCAAACAGCTAGGTTTACTTCAGGATAACCAGCTTTCTGCTTGGAGCAGACTGAGAGCCCCAAGGTGAGACCAAGGTAACCCTATCTTAACTTTCTCCTTGTGAACATTAGGACCATTTTGTCCGTTTGTTTTCAGCTGAATGCACTGCATGCAAAACAATTATCTTCTTCATTTTCTATAGTGGGATGAAGGACAACTGTCCCCACAGTCCTCTGACCCATGAGTGGCAGAAAGGAAGGGATCCTCCCACCTGGGAGAAACCGTGTTGGATAAGTTGCTCCATGAAGAGCTCCGAGGGGCATTATAGCATGGAACTAAAATCCTGTTTCTCAGCCACCATCAGCCAAGCTGTCTCATGTCTAACACCTCACACCTCCCTCTGAGTCAGGAGGACAAATACGCAGAGATCAAGTCTGGACAAAGAGGTTTCCTGGGCCATGGGTGGCCCAACCCACAGCCTTCCCAGGCGTGTCCCCTGTGTGCCCCTGGCAGTGGCCACCCTGAGGTAGGCTGAGATGACAAGAACCTACCTGACCTCTTAGCTGAGAGGCCTTGCTGCCACCACCATCCTTCGTGACGGGTGGTGGTCACTTGCCTTCTCACCCTCCCTGCAAGGAGGAGCTAGCCCTTCAGTGGGGGCCTCCACCAGTTTACCTTTCATCCCCACAATAGTTTCACTCATTTCCACCAAACAGCTCCTTTTCCTGCATCTACCACAACCCTCTCCCAACCCCTGGACCTGCTTCTACCGGCCTGGGAGGAGCCAGGGAGCCCTAGTTACAACTGATGCCAGGAACAACAGGGTTGATCTCATGTCCAGGGTTGATCTCTCAGSCTCACCCTCCTCTCTCTTCACCAAATCAACCCATTTTTATTGCAATGCTCACACTCCTGTCGTGGCTTTTGTAGTTCAAGACATTAAATGCTTGGGTTCATTATTAGCCCCCTTCTGCACGCTGGTACTCCGGGCTGACACTGCCCTTTCCTCTGCCGTAGTGCCTGGTCCCCTGGCGTCCCTCAAAAGCCCCCTCCATGGTATATATGGGAGCATGTGGTTCATGGTTATTTTTTTCAGCAAGGCAAACCAAGTCAGATTCCTTCTCAAACCAAACTGCTCCACACTGGAGAAGATGCACGCACACCCCCACAACCACTGAAACCACCAAGTTTCCCCAGGCTGCACGCAGGACTGCAGGCAGGACTGGTACCAGCGTTTCAGTGAATTTAGGCAATGCATTGGTATGACCCAGCCAAGGCTCATACTGTCTCTTGAGGAGATTTTTGGGTGGGAGCTCAGCGGAGGAGTAAGGAGGAGAYAGGGAATAGAGATGATTCGGGATGCGTCCCTATACCAACCCCATAGGCTGAAGCGCTCCTTAGAGGTGTCACACACTCGGTCGATGAGGGAGAAGCTCCCGCAAGAAACCTGTCSCCAGTCAAGGAAGAAATAAAGTCTCCCGAGCTGTGCCCTCGCCTTTGGTCTGTGAGGGAGAGGAGGGTCCCCTGTGGCTTCTCTATGGGGCAGGGGYGCAGCTGTAAGATAGGCTGGCACACTTAGACACACAAGATAAGCCTAAAATGAGGATCCTGACATGAGCCTCTCCTCAGAATTGCACCTGTAGTAGCTGGGAGTGGGAAAACTGGGAAATTGCCTAGAAATAGGCTTCTGGGGSAGCCACTGCAAGTCCTCAGTAAGGACTTAGAAGGACATGGGGACATCTCACACGTACACACACGGGTGTGCACATGCAGCGTCACACAGCTCAGAGAGGTTTCCTCACCCTGAGCCCCAGGGGGCCCTGAGCCCCGGCCCCAGCTCAGCCCTCTTGAGGACTTGGACCTCAGGCCCCAAAGAGGATCAGAAGATGCAGCTGAACACAAAAGCACAGAATTGGGCTGGGTTCAAGACCCTCCTTCAGATTTGCTAAGGTCGGAAACTTTTGGCCAGGAGACATTTGTTTTGGTTTGAAACGCCCAGCTAAAACTCTGCTGGCTGGGGAGATCCTCCAGCTGCCTGCCAAGAGCTGGGCTGGCGAGGTGCCACCCCAGGGAGAGCAGCCAGGACTCGGGTGTGTTCAGGCAGGGTCTGGGCTGGTTCCTTGAACCAACATGGGGYGCTGGATGTGCACCAGTGGCCCCCCCAGTACCGTACGAGCCACGTGGCTGCACGGTCCCTTCACCCCCCYGGTCATGAGTGCAACCCTAGACAGAGGCAGGTGGCAAATATTAGTGAGCCCTGCCTTGTCGAGTTAGTTCATGCTTGTAATAATCACAGATGGGCTGGGCCATGGCCAAGGCTCTCCCTTACCTGCTGGGATGAAGTAGCAGCCTAAATCTACCAGCAGTGCRTGCGTGTGCCCCCTCTCCAGACTGCTAGACTGGCGAAGGGAGTGTAGCGTCGGGTTCCTGAGCTAAACATGGACCAAGAGTGCTCCTTGCAGGCCTTTTCCCCAGCCCTCAGGCTCCTTACAGCCATGAAGCTGGGCAGTGGACGTTGTTTGCAGCCCATCATCGGCTCAGCCACCTGGTAGCATCCATCCTGAAGACCTCCATCCCCTYCTCTGCCTGGGACCAGACATTGCTTGACTGCACAAGCCACCTGCAGGCATCTCCATCCAGGCCTGTATGCCCAGACACACAACAAAATGGGTATATGGCTGAGCATATTGATCATGCAAGGGTGTACATCAATCCATAYGGTAAGGCAGGGGCCACAACAGCAAGCAACCCCCTCCAGAGTYGCCATAAACAGCCAACAGCCTTTTCTAGCCCAAAGGGAGGTGAAGCTTCATTGCCRGCTGGCAGAGACAGCTGCAGGTCTCTCAAGGTCAGCCTGAAGTTGTTTGGTTTTTTTTTTCCTAAAGACCCTTCACTGCAAGGGTCAACGCCTAAATTGCCCCACAGGAAAAAAAAAATCCTATTAATGCACAATTGTTTACAACATTAACAAAGAAATGCAAGATCCATATCTGGAGATTTGTGACCCAATGCTTAGGTTACAGCACACTCCCAAATCTGGATTTTCAGAAATGCATATCTAAACCTTCACATTTCCAGATTTGAGAGTATGGAAAACAGAACATAATTTAAAAAAAAACCAGGAACCTCAAAGTTTTTTCAGGCCACTTTCTCATAGAACTAGAAATGCCACCTTGTGCCAAAACCAAGATGAATAATCCCCATTTCCAATGAAAATGTGCAAAGTTCAAGTAATTTTTATCAAAACTGTGACTTTTGGTAAGTGCTGGTAAAAAATTAAATGATAGTCAAATTTCATTAAAAATAGCTTGTTTTTTTCAGAAAGGCTGCAGTCCTAATGCTCCCAATGGATACCCATGGGATGCAGAACAGCTGTGGACTCTGTGATTTTGGAGGCCCAGACAGATTTATGAAATGCCTTAAGGCCAGGTCCATGGGGGCAATTCTGTTTCTCTAACATGGCTCTGTTCCAAAGGAGGCAAAGCATCTACGTAGCTCCTCAGAGCTGAGCCCCAGCTCCTTTTGAAAGCAGGAGGTAGCTGCTTTTGAAACATTGCCGTACTTGTCAAGAGCCTGCTTTTCTGCAATTTTCCCTGGCTGACCCATTCACTGGTGGGTCTCTGCACTGAAACACAAGTCTGAAGCACAATAGGAGACTGAAATATCGCCTAAGAAAGAAAAAATGTGGTTTCCTTCAGGAGACACAGGAGGATGCCCTTACACAACTGTATGGATATAAACCAGATGAATACTGCCATTGCTTCCTCCATTGCACATCTTTCTGAGTATCAGAGATACTCCCCATGGCCCTGTTGAAATGGGGCTGACTGTGCTTCAAGGCCTTGGCATAGGTGCTTCCTTTACTAATCATCATCATCATTATCGATGACATCTCTGCAACACTCGTACAGGTGCTGTGCAGACCTTGCAGACCAAGTCACTGTTTTAGGAGGGAGGGAAGGCATAAATATCACCAATTCAAGGAATTAAAAGTCTGTGTGGAAACTCAGCTGTGCCAGCAAAGCTCTCTGTGCCTACGAACCAGCAGACAGTGGTCTCCTTGCCCACATTAGTCCCACTGATGGGCTTCAGACTCAAACCTGGGTAGAGAAAAGTACTCAGCTCACACATCCCCCTCGGTGGTAGCCCTTGTACCACCAGCAAATCRCAGGCAACAACGATTTAGCACTTCTTTTGCCCAGGGACTGTCCTTGTAGCACAGCACTGACGAACCTCACACCAGTACCRTGGCCAAGCCTTTACCCAGTTTTAAATTTGCAGGCTGTGTGCCACGGGGATTTCATGCCAGGCTTTTCTGCCCAAGCCAAAAGAAGTGCATGATAACAGCACTGGCAGTATTACTGACCGCAATCCCATCTATCTCATCTCATCTCATTAAAATGAGCAAGCAAAGAAGAATCCAGCTATTCAGACAAGTTCTATTTTCCATACAGCCGCACTGCCCATCATCAATTAGCCTGATGAATGAGACAGAGCCAGCTGTCTGGAAGAGACTAAAACCAAAGCAATCAAAGGAAAGAAAGAAAACAAACAAACAAGAGGAGCCCCACTTCCCCAGACAACAGCACAACCCTGCTTTTTTTTTCTTGCATGGTTTTGGAGGCCTGCAGCACCGAGGGAAGCACCGAGTGGTAAAAGCAACTTGCCCCCACTGCAGATGAATGCCAGCTTTTCAGACAAAGAAACCCCAAGATTTCTCATTCCCTGCCTGAACCCCAGTGACGTGCGGAAAACGGACTCCACAATCTGTAAGACTGTAAAGTAGGTATGTTTATTCAGCGCTSGGCAGCACGGGGGGTAGTCCCACCAAAGTCGTGCGCGCCCCAGTGCGGCACTCATCCAAACATATACAGCAAAAAGTGTTGCATATGCATAAAGTTTCGCAATATACCTATACATACACATGACCTGTCCCCGCTTTGTATTAAAATGAGTTCCCCTCCCATCTGCGCTTGCGCACTGCAGTCTGGTGGTGGTCGTCGGGGGTCGTGGGGATGAAGGCTAGTGGTTCCTCTTCATCACCGCTAGTAACCTTTTGTTCTTGCGCAGACTCAGTTGGTCCTTGGCTCTTATCCAAATTGCAGGGTCGGTTTCTTAAGGYGAATCTCTGGTTCTTATCAGGAACTGGTCTTGCAGATAGCTGGCAAAGCACAGGACTCACCCAGTAGTTAGCAAAGTGTTAGACTTACACAATAGAGCATTATCTATTATCTGGATACTGGAGCCATCGGGGATTTTGCTACCAACATCTCCCTTAGCCCCTTGTCTCACCRGGAAAACCATCATAACCCAGCACCCTCATGGGACCATACCTGGACCAGAGAGTGTGAGGATGCTGACCACACACCAGCRCAGCCCCCTTGGCAGGAGCAGCCAGGCCATGCTGCCACCAAGCCATGAAAGCTAACAAGCGATAGCTCTCGCAATACCCACTCCAACAGACATTGCTATTGGGCGGAGAATTGAAGAGATTATTTTAAAAGCTAATTGGAAGCAGCAGCTGTCCCACCTATTCTCTGAAAGAAACGTAAATGAGCGTGCCACTGACCTGCAGTCAGCTACATGTGTCTGCAAACGCATTTCTAGTTCCCAGCGTAGCAGCTGCAGGGTGGGAGACAACTCCTCCTGCATCCCCCCCGGTGGAAAAAAGCCATAAGGGGACCGCTCCGCTTTTTCAGGGGGGAGGGAAGAAGGGAGAAGCATCTGCAAGCTCATGTCTTTAGTGATGGGAGGAGAAGGAAAGTTTCTTAGCCCACTACCCCCTCGTCCTCTGAAATTTAAGACCCGTGCCACGAAGAGCCGGGCTTTGCGGTGTCGCAGCTCTGCGCCCAGCCCGGCCCCCAGCAGAGCGCGGGGCTGCAGCCCGGCCCCTCCACCAGCTCACCTGCGCCCGCGGGAGCCAAGCCTGCCCCAGGGATTTGGGCAGCGGTTGCTCTGCCTTTACCTAAGTCCCGGCCTTAAGATGCAGAGCAAGCTGGCAAGGCGCCTCCGGAGTTCGCAGCCACAACTTGTGCTTTCYTGGGTCTTGAAACTCCCTCGAAGCCTCCCAGAAGAAAAGCTGTTACCAGGTCTCTGCTAATTCAGTCACACAGCTGACCCCTGAAGACTTTTGGCAGCACATGCCCAAGACCTGTCTTTTGCGTCCTGCCTGGAGAGGCTTGCTAAGCCTGCACCCACCGCTGCTCAAAGCAGCTTTGCCCAAACTTTCGGAAAGCAACCACTGCCTTGCAGGAAAGGTTTGCCAGCTGCCAGCTCTCCAACATTGGTCAAATTATATTTCTTCCTCACCCCACCTCTCAACCTCCACCTCCTCTGATGCATTCAYCCCCTCCACCCTGCCCCACAAGCTGCAGGACAGGCAAAGTGTGGGTGGGTTTGGGGCACCTGGGCACAGCCGTGACCGGGGGGTCCTTTGGCCCTGGCAGCCCACGCAGCCTGTGGCRCTCACGCCACTCACCATCTCCTTCCCCCAGCTTAACAGCGCACCGAAACTTCACCTGCTCTTAATATTTTTTCTCTTGCCTGCCCAAACGCCTTTTAAAGCTGAGCAGGCTGCCTCCGAGGGGATTTACCATCCAGCGCAATGAGGTCAATAGCTTGACTTTGCAGCTGCTCGTGGCTTTCAGGGTGCTTTGTGGCCTTTGCAGTGGTGGCAGTGTGAYGGCTCAGGGTCGCGGGTCTCCTAATTGCCCCTTGGCTCAGAACTGCATTAGCGACCCGAGCTGACATAAATACGAGCTGCTGAGTTTAAGATCTCATGCGCAAAAGGAACTTCAAGGCATTTTAATCCTGTTTCCTTCCCCCTCTTCCCCTAGGTTTTAGATGACGCCTACCTGAATCTGTGTATCTTCCCACCCACCTCTTTTCATCAGACCCTTCTTTGGTCCGTTTTCAATCTGCTTACATGGCTTTTGAGAAGATATTTTAGTGACTGTGTTTCATCACAGTGCCCAGACTTACTTGGGTTTSTGTCTTTGGACAGCCTCCAAAGGACTTTATTCAAGGGACTTAATTAGTCACCATTAATAAAGTGTATAAACAGCTGCCTAGGAGAAAAACAGATCATAAACCCATGTAGTTTAACAAGGCCACTAGCCTGCAATTATATGTGAGACAGAAAAACGTTACCAGACCATCCTGCACCAGCCTCGGGTGACGTTTGAAAAAATGCCAAAGAAATTTAAGTGCTGGCATCCTTGTAAGTTCCCAGCAGCAATGCTGGCACTGCAGAGCAGCTGCTCTCCTCGGTGCCCTCTGCACCTTCTCTCTCGAGTGTCCAGGAGTTAGGATGTCTGCAGGGACCCGAGGGTGGCAAGCATACATATGTTCCCTACACGCATGGTTCATAAACCATTGGCCCTGTAGGGCCTGATCCTGAAAGCATTTGTCCAAAAAATATGACTATCTGAACATGCTCTTGAGTGGACTTTCTGGGAAAGGCCACCAGGAAACACCTCTCCTTTTGTGTCTACACTTGAAGTGTCCTCTAGCCAAAACAGCTATAGATGTATATGGCCAAACTTTAGCAGTGATATTTGTTTGACGTGCACATTCAACCCAGAGCTTTAATTCCCCAGTTGCCYGCATGATGTATGTGCTGGCTGGAGGTCTGGTGAGAGCCAGCAGGTTTCTCTTCCAGCAAAAAACCAAGAGGGCAGCAGCAAAGCACCATGAGCTCCAGCCCAAGGGGCAGCCTCCACCTTGAACCGACTGGTGTGGCAAAGTCCAGCCCCACATCCAGACCCAGACGGGACCAAAGTGCCAGCACTTCTTCCCGACTGCAACAAGAACAGCTCAGCAGCTGCTGCATGGCAGCTTAATCCCATCTCCCGCTTCGGAGGAGCCTCTCCTGAACCTAGCATATAGATGTCCCCCTCTCCCTCCCCGCAGCCAGGCCCTGACACAGTCCGGCTAGGCTGGTGTGTTTTAGGAGGAGGTTCGGTGACTGTGTTTTGCCATACYAGGTGTCCCAGCTCTAAGRGCTTCCACCAAAAGCGGGTATGACYCACCTTTGAATATGCAATTTGATGGACAGGTCAGATGGAGATTTCCGCAGCCCCTTCCCTCCCATACTTGCCTCTTGTGCCATCTCCTCTCTTCYTTCCCCCAAATTCTCCCTTCTTTCAACACTCAAGCCCTCTCTACCCCCATGCATTTGTGTCTTCTTTTCCCTGCTGGAGGTCCCCTGTCTCCTGAGTCCTCCCCAGCCCTTGCTATGTCCCCTCTGGGCCATGCTGGTCCCCCTGAGGAACATCACCACAAGCACCTCGGGATGCCTCTCCCCTGACAGCTTCATCTACCCGCCTGTTTGCTCCTTTTCTACTTGTCATATTGATTGATGCTTTTAAAGAGGTGTCGTGGTTTARCCCCAGCCAGCAACTGAACACCACGCAGCCRCTCGCTCACCCCCCAACTCCGGTAGGATGGGGGAGAGRATCGGGMRGGCACACGGAGGAAAACCTGCGGGTTGAGATAAAAACAGTTTAATAATGGAAATAAAACAAAGTAGAACAGTGATTATAACAATGATAACAACAATAACAGAATATACAAAACAGGCGATACACAATGCAACTGCTCACCCCACGTGTTCCGGACCAACCGCCCGAACCCACGGAACCGCGCACCCCCTGAAGGAACCGCCCCCCCGKTTTTTAAGCTGGGCATGATGTCACATGGTATAGAATACCCCATTGGCCAGCTGGGTCAACCACCCCGGCTATGCTCCCCCCCAGGTCCCCCTGCACCTCGAAGGGCGAAGGGCGGGGGAGGCTGTCGGTGCAAGCACCACCCAGCAACAACCAAAGCATCAATGGGCCATCAACATTCCTTTCATTGCCAAACCCAAAACACAGCACCCCCTCCAGCTACAGGGAGGAGAGTTAACTCTGTCCCAGCCGGAACCAGGACAAGAGGCAAGCTCACAACCTACAYCTTCCTTCACCTTCTCCTCTTGCCCCACCATCCAAACCATGTTTTTTCATTTATCTTGCCTCTCTGCTTTCCCCTTCTTCACCCACCCTAGACCCTCATCAYTCCCTGGCCCCTCACCCTGCCTTCATTTCAGAAAAGGAGTACAACAGTCAGGGGATTTCAAAATCCCAGCTGTGTTTGTGCAAGTGGGAAGATCCACATGGGCCTCAGCAGATCATGGCCAAAGCCCCTGGCTGCTCATGCTGAAGGAGCAAGTAAGCAGGGTCCCATTCCAGAAAAACACCTGTGCACCCAGTTGACTTCAAGTATGTGAGTGACCCCAAAGTAGACACTGGCACTCTTAAATTTTTGCTCAAGTGCATTAGTCGCTCACGACTGAAACCAGCGTCACCCTGACCTCACAGTTCACAGGGAGATGGAAATCTTGGCAAGGAAAGGCAGCCGGCATGAGGTAACCTCATCTGGGGACACCATCGAAGCCTGGGGAAGGACTCCAGACAARCCTTTTCTGTCTCGCCTCCTGCATAACAACAGAAGAGTCAGCACTGTAACAGAAATTTGGTACAGAACAGAACAGAAAAAGAGAGTCTGGTCTTATAATTCAAATATACGGCCCAAAGAAGGAAGATCAGACATCRGGCAGCAGCCCAGCCCATGGGCTGGGGAAGCTGCAGCCAGCCAGACCCTCCGGTGCAGGGCCAGCCCCTGGCAGCTGCTGGCTGCTGAGGGAGCCCTCCCTCAGCGTCCAGCCAAAATTTATTTTGTTATTGACAGTCAAGAGAAACCCAAGARGCATGGTAAGGACTTGATAGCCACTGCCCTGACAGCCACTGTCCCTTCTCCTCCATGTTGCACGCAAGCGGCCCTRGCCAGATCACCTGAACCCATACATCTTGGTGCTTGTTAGTGTATGAGTGTGAGCGCGTTTACCTGCTAAAGATTTGGTTTAAAAATCGTGTTCCCTTTCGATAAGATCCCACACTGTGTTTTGTTACATTTTTTTCCTACCTTCTTATTATCCTTTGAATTTGTTACTAGGCCTCTAAAACTCAAATGTTCATTAATATTTGCTTGTTTGCTATCCTACAGATCAGAAATATACTGTTTAAACTAACCAAATATCTACAGGCATAGAGAAGTTTCTACTTAAAGACTCAAATGAAAGGGGTTTTTTGTCATTTATGTTCCCTAATTTAGTGTTGGTAGTTTGTGTAATGTTGAGAGGTATTAAAATGCTCTTTCTACAAACTACTYAAATACTTCACAGTTTTGAAGCTCTTAACTGAAAAGAAAATACAAATCCACAAGCCTTAACTAGAAAGAACAAACTGCTAGCGCACCTTACCTGATACTGTTTTTTCAAGAGAATAAATTAATTAAAATGGATTAGTACCTGCCTTCTTATCAACAGATAAGAATAGGTTAGTACCTACCATTCTCATATTTGATATCTTTATCGAATACAACTCCTGAGGTTTCTAAAAGTTCATGGTGAAATCTCCAAAGTAATGTCTCCCCTTTCCTRTCATTACAAATCCATGTCAGCAAATGACTTGAGACCATCCTTCAGTCCTAYGCACCAAAGCATGTACTTCCTTAATTGCAAATGTCCTTATTGTTGCAAGTGCTTGAAATAATTTAACTTTCCCTCTAATACGTTGAAATATTTTCAGAATCCGGAGGGAAGCATACAGACAACAAGAACTTTTATGGAAGAATTTAGTACCCRAAGGAAGGCTGAGGCAAGGAATTAATTACCCAAATATTGTACTACGGTTGGCCCACACTGGCGACCGCTGACCCACTGAGGCAAGAGCAGCCGGCGAGCAAGGCGGGTAACGGCAGTTTAGTTCTCTCCAGTCCCTCCCAGAATGAGGGCAAGTCTTGCACAGTGCTGCAATAAACTCTGGGCACTTAAAAGTTTCATAGCTTTTTGTTTTACTGAAGGAACAACTCGGGTGCAGTCTCCATTGTGAAAAAAAAAAAAAAAAAAAAAGGGAAAAATGAAAAAGAAAAGAAAAAAAACCCATAAAGCACTGAGGATACAGTCAACCTTTTACTCTGGGGCAGCGTAGGGACCCTTGCTTTCGCCCTGGTGAGCCAAGCCCAGCCCGGCTGTGGGACAGCCCCTCAGCCCAGCTGCGCCCCAGGCCTTGGCAGCACAGCCGCGGGGCGCGGGTGGGACGGCTGTGTCACCGGTGGGTGCCAGCACGCACCGCACACCGGGAAGTAGCTCTGACCCCCTTCCCAGAAGGTATATTGGGACAAACTCACACGTAGACATCTCTAATGAGGGACTGAAAAGATTAATGTTCTGCATTGAAAGAGAAAAGGTTAGAAATAACAACTAGTTCTCTCCTCTCACTGCATTTGGTGTCTTGTCTTACTTTTTTGGAAATATTTATAATTAATCAATGCTAAAACTTATTTCTGCATACCTGAAAGTTTTCTTCCTTTGACTAATACAGTCATCCTGCAAATGTGAAGCTCCTCAATGCAAGTACACTGTAGCTAGTCCACATCTTACTCGGAACAGCAACATAGGCACTAGGCAAGGGGGCAGGCACTGGTCCCACCTGAGCAGCAGGAGGAATTTGGTGAACTGAGTTGCTGATGGCCTGGACTTTGCCTCGGAAACATTAATAGCAGCAACATCATTGTTTTATGTCTTTTGATATCAGCACTGTTATATCCACATACTAAACCGGACAAAGAATGGGCTCTCAAATTTTCCTACGGTTACAGATCAATTGCAACTAATGTGAAGATTACCTTTCCAAAGCAAAAACACCTCACTTTTTGCATTGGCAGAGGAAACCCCGACACAGCTGGCTTAGCTGATCAGAGGTAGCCCCTGGAGAAAGAGGATCCCCTGGGACCGTACCGCCTGCAAGGTGACAGCCCGCGCCGCATTGCAGAGAGCTGGTGAGTCCATGGGGGAGCGCGCTGCGGCTCAGGGGGAGTCTGGGTCCGGACTGGAGATTGCCCAGAGCTACAGTGCAGAGACCTCGCCTGTTCTCCTGGGCATCTCTATACAACCAAAAGCTTTCATGGGGGGAACTCAAGGCTAAAGTTTCAGCAGTTTAAAGTGAACCAGCAACTGTGGATTTCGTAACAGCTAGCAAAATGCAGTTTATTTGTGGACTTCTTTCTAGGACCTAAGAGAGGAGATTAGCAATCTCCCTTGGGTGTTCATGTTTGAATCTTTCTGGACATGGATGGGAGATGGGCCTCACAACAGCAGGTCTTTGCTCTGGCCAGCACCATCTTACAACCCAGTAACAGAACAATCAGGGCCAAGAACAGAGCCAGGTCAGTGATAAAAGTATGAATAATTTCACTGCTGCTCTCTCATGCCAGTCAGAGCTGCTAGACAACAACTGGCTTTTTACTGATCAGTTTAACAAACAGCACTTGACTTAATATCATTTTGTGTTTCTCCTATGCTGAAGGTGAAAACACACTGAAGTAGCATTTTTATTTCCTTATTTCTGCCTTTTGGAGTGAGATCGTAATAACCCCACTCCAGAGGAGGAATTGAAATTGGACATGGGACGGCCTCTGGAGCTACTGCAAGAGGGCAGAGCGCCTTCCCCCAGCTGCGGGCTCCCTGGAGGTCCCTCAGGGAAGACGCTGGCACAAGGACAGGTCCCCTGCTCCCRCTGCTCCCTGTCACATGGACCAAAACGTGCCCCAGTGGCTCTGCGGAGGGGGTAGCAGCAGCCACGCTGTCACATGGGACGTGGGACTGAGGGGACGGTCTCCCTCCAATGCAAAGTGCAGGATTCAGGTGAACTGACTGAGCTAAGCTAAAAGCTGAAGGGGAGCCCAGAGCTTCCCTTCAAAAAGCTCATGGTCAGGGAGGGCTGGCTGACCTGCAGACTGCTGGGGAAGGTGGGGAGGACAAGCCTGTGGGATGATCAGCACTTGAGGTGCTCTTCAGGCACCTCATGTTACAGAGGGGGCTGGTTCTGCCGGCACCAAAAAAGCTAAAGTAATGTATAGCAGAGCTAAGCACAGTGAAAGTTTGTAAGTAGCCAAACCAACACAGGAATATGCATTATGGCAGTGAAGAAAGACCCCACAGTCTGTAATCCAGCGATGATCTCTTAACAGATGTGCATACAGAGCCCATTTCTGAGAAAGCCTCTGTTCAAGGATATTAGGTGTCATTAATCTTCCCTCATAAGAAGATAGTTGGTGAAATTAAAAGAGAAAACACTCGGCTCTTAACAAAGATTGTTTTTTAAACACCATAATTATCCTGTGTGACTCACTGCCACACTATATCATTGCTACCAAGAGGTTAGATATAGATTTAAAAAAAAAACCCGTGGTGTTTATATGAGTCAGGAGACTCGCATGCAGCTGTGTTAGACAGGGAAACCAACGCAGAAAGCCTCTCTTCCCTTAGAGCATCAGCACGCTGCGGCACGACGGCCCTGGGCGGCTGCAGGTCCCCCGGTGCACCTCGGTGCTCGGCTTTGGTGGGGTGCTGRCTTCCACGAACGTGGGCCTGCGTGTCTGCCCCCCCATCAGCTGAGCCACCAGCGTCACCCTGCGTGGGGTGCTTGCCGCGTTCCCACCCCAGGGGCTGTTTTTYGGCTAAGGGCTGCTGCCAGGATGCTGTGGTGCCTTCAGCAGAGGCCGTTCCCGGGAGCGCAGCCCCCGCCTGGGGCCGGCCCCGTCCGTGGGGGCGTGGGGCCGCGCTCGCTGGGGCCGGGGGTGCTCGGTCCCCCGCGGGGTCCCGGTTTCCAGCCGGGGGCTGCAGTTTTGCTCACCGCCACCGGGTGTCCCACGGGACCGGGCCGCGGGGCCGCGCCCGGGGGAGGAGGGAAGCGGGGGACGGTGCTCCAGTGCCACCAGCTGCTGCGGGACGCGTCCAGCCTCCGCCACTGGCAGCAGGGATGGAGGCAGGGGGAGGTATCAAACACCACAGAGCACCGACTCCCTGAAAAGTCGCTTTTTAAATACATTTCCATGCTGTGCATCCGTTCTTCTTCACCCCGTCACGTTCCACAGACACACTGTTCCACAGTGGGCTGCCAGCACTGCTCCCGGGCACGTCCCTGCTGTCTCCCCATACGCCCTGTGACAATCACCTGCGCCTCCCACCTCTCCCTCCCGGCCCCCCACCTCTCCCTCCCGGCCCCCCACCTCTCTGGGCAGCCCTTCCACCGGCAGGAGCCAAGCCTCTGCGGCTCCGGTCGCAACCACCCCGCGCTGTAGGTCTTGCCTGGGCACAGGGACACAGCTTCCTCTTACTAGAGGTATGCCCAGTGCCCAGCTCGGGGTGGTCTTTACCTCAGCCGGGGCCTCCTAGGTGCAGTAGTAATAAAAGTAATTAGTCCTGCTACTGCACAGGAGCTCAGCAGAGCCCGCGTGCGGTCAGAGCAGATGCACTGGTCAGAGCACTCAGCCCCCAAACCCGTTCATGAGATGTTGTCGTGATTTAACCCCCGTCAGCAACTAAGCACCACGCAGCCGCTCACTCAGCCTTCCCTGCTCTGGTGGGATGGAGGAGAGAATCGGAAGAGCAAAAGTAAGAAAATTCATGGGTTGAGATAAGAACATTGATTGAAATATAATTATAATAATAATAATTATAATTATAATTATAATAGTAATAATAATAAATGGCAATGAAAAGTAGAACAACCAGACAGAGAGAGAGAGAGAGGAACAAAACCCAAGGGAAAAAAAGCCAAGTGATGCAACTGCTCATCACCTGCCAACCGATGCCCAGCCAGACCCCCAGCAGCGATCGACGCCCCCTGGCCAACTCCCCCCCAGTTTATATACTGAGCATGATGTCATATGGTATGGAATATCCCTTTGGCCAGTTTGGGTCAGCTGTCCTGGCTGTGCCCCTCCCAGCTTCTCGTGCACCTGGCAGAGCATGGGAAGCTGAAAAGTCCTTGCCTTAGTGTAAGCACTACTTACATCAGTGTGTTATCAACATTATTTTCATACTAAATCTAAACCACAGCACTATAGGAAGAAAAAACACAGCTACTAGGAAGAAAATTAACTCTATCCCAGCCAAAACCAGGACAGATGTTTCCTGCATGTACAACCTCAGCTCCGGGTTGAGGCACATCAGACAAACCCTTACATGAGCAGGAGAGGGCTCCTCCATCGCCCTGCAGTAATTCACTGTCAAATTTTGCGTCTGAGCTCTAAACCACAGGAGATTTCAATTTTAAGAGGTAGGGGTTCAACAAAGGCAAAACAGCATTTTGTTTTTCCCCTATGTTCTGGGTCTAGCTTAACACTTTTGAAAATATTCAGCATGAATCAGGCCACTGGCATGGAAAGTTGTTCACGTCTAGCATAGTTAAAAGAGGCGAAGAAGAAGGCCATACAGCAGGTAGGGTTGGGCAAATGATCAGTAAACATTGCTGCAGGATCAGCAGCACACAGTGAAGGTGTTCCAGGCTTTCAGATGTTAAACAGTATATCTGCCGTTAATCAGATCTAGCAAGCCCAGTGCTATGCCCCTGGCCGCAGAGCTCCCCAGTGCATCCGACACTGAGCTGCACAGGTCTTCAAATGCAGAGCCAGGTCCTCAGAAGACGCACAGTGACTTCCACAGGCATACAAGTGCCTCTCACCCACCTGTAACAAATCAGCTGCCAACCCGCCACCTGCCATCCAGCCTCCCAGTGGAACTCCCTCCAACGTAACCGCCCCGTCCTACGCTCAGGACAGAGTCCTCCTGAGAAGAGAGGTTGCTCAAGAAGACGGGGTACGTGCTGCTCCCTTTCTGTGATGCGTGCAGCACTGAGGCAGTGTGTTTTACACCACTCTGAGTGTTGTGGGATCTTTTCGTCCCAGCAGAGCGGTGCCTGTGCAAAACACACAACAGTCCTTGAGCCGCGGTCGGGAGAGCTGAAGCTGAAGTCAAAAGGGGCTAAGGAATGAACCCACTGCTGCCAGCTCCCATGGCATCGTGCCCCCACAGCCCCTGCTCCAGGGCTTGCTTCAATGCATGGGAAGTTCGTGGAAGCAGGCATTTTCCATAATGAGATGTTCCCCCCCAAAAAATACTTTGCTCCTCGTCACCAGCCACCAGTCACAATGATTTTTGAGCACACCCACTCTGTGGCTTCATGGAGCTGTGGTGGCCCTGCTCCCACCACACTCACAGCCCTGGGCCCACGGCACTCGCTCCGTGACTGAGTCCTGGCAGAAAACAGCCCCGAAGTCGAAGACAAGTGCACGCTGAAACTCCAGATTTCTGGCTCTGAGAGGCCTGGTTTAATAAAAATAAATAAATTAGTCCATAGCTTTATAATGCTTGTGCGACTACAAGTGCCCTGCAGCTGACTCTGATTAAGCTGCTGTTTGCTCCTTCAGGAAAAAGTACTTAGTGCAAGGTTTTAAAACCTGAGCAGCATGCAAATGGCAGTGAGATAGGAAGATGCAGTTCGGAACGACACCTTAAACCGCTCCGTGTCTTCTCGTGCACTTCAGGGATACAGAGTAGAAAACCAGGGAGGCAGCAGCAGGTGTCACCATTTTCTGTCCTGGCAGACAGCCCAGAATAGAGATTTACATTGAAAAGTTCGCAAGAAACCGTAGGTAAAGCAGATTTCGCTGAGGCAGGTAGATGAGTAGGACTAAGGGCAGGTATTTGAGGGGGTGCAGGAGAGAAAGGGGAGGTCTGCGAGGAGGTTTGACTTGGAGGCAGATGGGAAGCAGCGACAGATTTCAGTTCACAGCCGGGGAAAAGCGTAAATGCTACATCCACCCCAGCAATTTTCACTTGAGATCATTTCATGGTGTGTCTGTATATAGCAGCTGAAGTACCTCTGAAAGCTATAATGAAGAGTACCAGAACGCAGTCTAATTTCTTGGCTCACTGTTCGGGCTATAATTTTGTCGGTCTTGCCTCAGCACAGTGTTCTCGGTGCTTTTAAGTAAAAATGGTTCAGATGTTTTTAGCTTCATTGCTCTTTCAAGGAAACACGGCTTGTGCAACCATACCATCTCTCTGGCCCTTAGCAAAGATTTTGAGCTTGCTTGGGACAACTCTCCTGCTCAGCCAGGGAGCGAGAGGAGCAGCCGGGGTTACGGTGGTGGGAGGAAGGCAGAGGTCTCAAACCCATGGGAGGGCAGACCCTGCTCCTCCCACTGCTCCTGGAACAACTCATTTCTGAAAAAAGTGGAAATGGGATCTTCTGTTGTCTTTCTTAAAATAGGAAACTAAAACTTCTGGAGCATTCTTGCTCTACTCATGGGTCATCCTGGCTCAGGGCTAGGAAAAGTCAAAATCTGGTAGAGGCAACACTCTTGTGTGAGGCTTAAGTGTTTGGTGTGTGTTGTGGGGTACACGAGCATCTCGGCCAGAGGCGATTAGGACACTCCAAGTCCATGTAGGAGGCATGGTATCTCCCCGCATCCTCCGCAGTGAGACGGGTGTCCGCCAGTCAGTCACACTGCAGTTTGGGAAGGAAAGGTGGCCAGAGCCGCTGCCCGGTGCAAGCACCCTGTGGGGTGGCAGCACCATGCCACCCAAAGCGAGAGGTAACTCTAGGTGGACACTGGGGCCAGAGACCATTCAGTGACAGGAGAGAGCCACAGCCACCCCTTTCAACTCACCTGCATGCACGTGTGTGCGTGCACGCAGCCTCTTACCTCCAACAGGAAAAGAGGATTAAAAATTCCTGCTAGCTGTGAGACGAGCGTATTGCTGCGACCAGTGGTGAGAGAAACAGAGAAGTCAGAAAACCAGCACAAACTCCCCAGAGCCGTGGGCGCCAGACAGCTGGGTTTGAACAGGAATCCCAGGTGTAGAATAGAAAGCATCAGTACTGCTACTGATAATGCCAAGACCTCAAAAGCCCTTTAGGACAGAGGAGGTGCGAGGGAAGAAGAGGGCACAGGCACCACAGAAGGAGCTGGTGCTGCAGCAGACCTTTGCTAAGGAGGGAGCTGAGGATCCTCAGGCTGAGGCAGAGAGGGGGAATGGGAGAAGGAAGGACGCTGGCTTGAGGAGAGAACGTAGCTTTAGCATTTGGGTTTGGCTCATGGAACGCCTCCTCCAGTTCAAACTGAGCAACTGTTCCCATAACCAGTCCTGCCTCCAGCAGGGCTTTGCTCCCCTCCAGTGACGGAGAGCCGTCCGGTGCAGAAGGGGCAGACATGCTACCGGAGGAAAACCCGCACACCCCTCCCTGCCCCCAGACACGGCTGCAACGGGCGCTTAGCCATAACCACCCTTTCTGCCATTTAGGGCCGCTTTGATAAATAACTTGACAGCCCCAGCTACTGAAAGGCTGTGCCACCCCAGAGGGCATGGCGAGAGCCCCAGCAGCACAGTCCATCACAGACCAGCCAGGTTCATTTTCTGAGGGGGGAAGGAGGGACAGAGGTAACCACAGTCCTGCAGCTCCACGGCTTCTTTGCATGAAAATGTGAACGGGTTTCCCTGGAGAGCAGGATGGTACTTTTGAACACTGATGACTTTTTTCTCACATATGCATTGGGCCTCCAGCATTTTTCCTCCCGTATCTCCTGGAACTGCTCCACCCAGCCGAGGCCCTTGGGCTCCCTGCGCACGGTGCAGCGCGGAGCTCGTGGGAAGACACCACAAGGTGAGGTACAGCAGTGTGATCCCCCCGCCCCCACCACAGCCCTTCCTCTGTCAGGCATCCCTGCCCAAGTCACCCTCCTCATTTTTAAAAGCCCCATCTCCTCTCCTCACGAGCAGCACCGATTGCCCGAGACTGGATGCAGAAGAAAACTAATCGCAGCAGGATCCGTCCTTTTGCAGACACGCTACAAAACACGTGTTCTAACATGACCAAAATTTAAAGAAACGAAAATAGGATCAAAACAGTAATTTTAGAGAGGGGTTTGGCAGGATGCTGGTTTTATCTGATCAGCCTGCTTTATGGAATGCAGAGCCTGAAGTCCCAGTTCTGCCTAAGAGAGAGAGCTCCTCTACCCCAGATTACACTTTAGGTGAAGCAGAAGAAGGACTTGGACCTGAAAGTCCCAGCCTAATACCTAACCACCGGATGAGAGAGTTGTTATGCTACCACCTACCCTTGTAGTAATATTATTTTGCTGTATAAAATCCGCTGCGGATGCGATTTACATGACAAACATTCCCTGCGGGCTAAGCTCACATTGCTGTGTGCTGTGCAGGTTTGGGATGCGCCACCTCTTTCCAGACTGCCGGAAGCGGGAACAGGGAAGGTAAAGGCTGAGCAGAAGGGAATCAGTATCGGCAGGATCTGAATCTCCTGTGAATCTTATTCGACATGAGCTGTGGTAGCTTCCTCCCATTTCTCCAAGGAGTCTGTACTGGTTCCGCAAGCTGCTGTGCATACATTATCCTGAAGCTGCTTGAGTTCCTTTTTGGTCGCCACTGCAAAAACAAGTGAGTTTTGTAAAAAATTTAAAGCGAACGAAGCTGAATAGGCATATCCTGCTTAGATGGTATGGGTATGAACTTAAGTTTCATCAGAATTTTGCAGGTTGTGCCAGACAAGAAAGCTCTGTTTACTTTACATCCAGCAGGCAAGGTTATTTTCCTGGCAGCATAGGATAATTCAGGTTGGGAAGGGCCCCCCGGTGGTGTCTAGGCCAGCATCCTGCTCCAAACAGGGTCAACCATGAGGTCAGATTAGGGCTTTATCCAGTCAGGTCTTCAAAACCTCCATGGATGCAGAGTATTTTAACAATACTTATTGTCAGGGGGGCATCCTGGCTTGCAGGATGAGTGATGGAAGGTTTATTCCACCTGAGTGGCACGTATTAAGCACTGCACCTCAAACACTGGCTGTAGTGACAGCAACCGTGGTGTGAAAGCACAACAAATACCATTTGCAAACAATCCTTTAAGCGGCAGGAGTGCAGGGGACTAGCAACCCAGCCAGAGACGGCAAGGTGGAGAGTGAGGAGCTTGGGAAGGAGCAGTAGTGGGGAAGGACAAATAGGCTGGGTGAAGCTGCCAGAGGTTTGGGAACCGACGGGATGCTGAGACTGTGGCTAGAAACTGAAGGAAGAAACATGAGCACGGGCTGGAGAGAGAGACACAAGGGAACAGGAGTGCCCAAACACTCATTGGGCAAACTTAGCACAGAGGAACATTGGGACCGATGGGCAAGGAGATAGGGAAAAATTAAGAGGGAACAATGAGATTTATCCAAGTTATTTGAAATCCTTACCAAAGAGCTTGGGGACACGTAGGACTGAAAAGAAGGAAAAAAGCCTCTGCTGGGGATGGGTGGGAGGGCTTCCCCCCTTCCGTGACCGCTCCAGGCACAGTTAGCAAATGCATTTCCCTGAAGGTGAGCAGGGAATGGGATGGACATCAGCAGAAGTTCAACTGTACACATATAATATAAGCACTGTAAATGTAGTCCATGTCACACCATTTTGGAGCTCCCAAGGGCACAAGGGCGCTGTAGAGCCCTTCAAGGGTCATTTGGTCTATAGCCTGACAGCTATATCCTCCACCAAGGCCACCTGCGAATGTGTCACCTGTAGGGACTAGGCAGTGACTCATCACACACATCCAGTACCATCCACCAACCTGCCTCAGGGGAGTCACGGCCTCGGTTAAAGGCATTGGCGCTGATTAGTCCCCATCAAATCCTGCATGGGCACTTCCACCATCCCCAGCCAGGCTAAAGCTGGTACTCTCGCACCCCTCACACCTCATGGGTACAGGGGCTCTCTACAGCACTTCTCCCTCCTACCACCCTTACCCACAAAGAGATTAGCTTGGATAGCTGCAATCAGGAGAGACGATCCAGGCAGCCAGAGTCCCAAGGCACGCTTGTTAAGGTAACTAATTTCTTAAAAATAAATAAATAAACTCTGCTCTCTGCAGTATCTCCTCTTCTTGCCCACCTGCAAGTTAGCCCGTGGCAACCCTGACCAGCGGGTGGATAAAGGGAAAGAGCACCTTCCCTCCTCCCTGCTGGGGCTGCAGCGCCGCTCCTGCAACTCTTGCACACCTGGGAAGGGAAATCTCAGCCCTGCACCCTCGTTACAACCCACAGTGAACCCCACTTGCTGTGCCAGTGCATGGGGAGAGAGAAGGCCCATCAGGATCATTCGTACCCCACAGAGCCCTCCCAGGGACCACAGTCCGAGGAGAACTGGGCCTCAGAGACCTGATCTCAGACCTCAAGGGAAGCCACATCTCAGAGACAGTGGTCGCAGTCATGCCCTGGCCATGGCAGATGTGGTGTGCTGTGCCTACAGGCAGTGGTCCCAGGAGAAGGACCCTTCCCCAACATCACCCTCCTTCCCAGCTTTCTCCCCAGCTGCCCAGCTCTCTTTCATTTCAGGTTTAAGCTTATTTAGAGATTTCTTTAATTCTCTCCCTTTTTAAAATAATCTCTACTTTGATATATTTTTTTTAAATAACCATTTTTTAAGTGCAAACTTTCCATCCCAAGCCACACGCTGGCAGCGTCTCCCGAAGGCAGCGCGGGCACCTCCGGCCGAGGCATCTCCCCCTGCTCTGCCCCAACACGGGCGCTTCGGGGCCAAAGCGCTCGGCCAGGATTTTGGGTTCCCAGCTCCCTGGGAGGCGAAGCTCCCTCTCCCAGCTTCGCCTCCCAGGCAGAGGCCGGTCAGTCCCCCAGCAAAGCACACCCTTGCTGCGGCCCCTGCCTCCGAAATTAGCCAAGACCCCTCCGCCAGGTCCCTTTGGGGGGGGAACAACCTCTCGGGCACTTGAGGACGGGAAGGAGAGCGCAGCCCCCGCCCCGGCTGCCCCCTCCCCGGGCACCGGGGGGGTCTCGGCCCGCCGCCGCCGGCGGGGCAGGGGCGGGGGGCGGGCGGGGAGGAGGTGACCAGCCCGGCCCCGCCCCGCGGCTCCGCGCCGGGAGGGCGGCAGGAGGGAGCGGGCCGGGCCGGGAGGCGGCGGGACCGGGACCGGGACCGGGACCGGGACCGAGCCCTGCTCGTCGGCGGCGGCGGTGCCACGGCCCGGTGGGCCGGGGGTAAGTGCTGATTGCTGCCCCCCCGCTCCCCTCCCGCCCGGTGCCGGCGGTCCCCTTCCCCGCAGCCCCCTCCCCCAGCCTCCCTCGCCCCCCGCGGCATCGCCGGGGCACACGGCAGCCCCGGGCCGGGGGCACGGCGGGGAGCCGCGGAGCTGCCGCTGCCCCTCGGGGGCGGGAGCGGCGGGCGCGGAGCAGGACCCGCAGCCGGAGCCGAACCCAAAGCCGCGGCCACGCCTGGACCCTGCGCTCGGACCCCGGCCCCCTCCCCTGCACCCTGTACCCCCCGCCTGAACCCGCGCCCGGACCCTGCCACCCGGGCCGGGACCTGCACCCGGACCCCTCCGCGGCTGAGAGCTACGGGCGGAGCATCCCTCCCGTTCCCTTCCGTCTGCTCGTCCCCACGGCAGCGACCCTTCTCCTTGCCGCAGCTCGCTGCCGGGGTGTCCCGGGCGGTGGGTGTCCCCGTACCCTGGTGTCCCGGTGTGCCTGTGCCCCTGTGTCCCGCCAGCCCCCTGTGCGGGTGTCCCCGTACCCCGGCACATCGGTATCCCGGTACCCTGGTTTGGCAGCACCCTGGCCGGGGGCAGAGCGAGTAGGGCCGGGGGGCGGTGTGGGGCAGTCCAGGGCTGGGGGGCCTGGCAGGGCTGGGGGTGGGGAGCTGGGAGGGATCCTGGTAGGGAAGGCTGGCCTCCGGGTAAGAGTCGAAAATAGCGCTTTAGGATGTAAGGGGCAGGAGACGGGGCGGGAAACCCGCAGGCGGACTGTGTAATGTGGTGCCTTAAGCCTTTTGGTTATATTGTGCGTGATGTTTTGTTCGTTCCCTGTCGTGGCTTTGCTTATTAGCTAGGCAGCTGCTTAATGTAGTTTTTTTTCCAACGCTACAGAACTAGCCTTTCATGGCCCCAGACAATACAGATTTCCCAGAGCGGGAGCTGCGTCCGTGCAAAATGAGTCCTGTCTTTGGGTGGCTGCAGCTGAACTGTTTTATGAACAAACAGTCCTGGACTCAGCAGCAGCGCTCACGCTACGGGAAATCCTTCAGATCCAGCGGAAGGCTTAACTTCTTTGTCAGGGGCAGGCAGAAGAAAGAGAAGGAGAGACAAGCACAGGCACTTTCAAACAAAACACATGCCATAAGAGATTGTTTCACCCCTGTCCCGAGGGATCTGTGTTCATGGGACAGAGGGAAGTTCAGTTTCCATCTCATTCAGCCCTTGTCCTCTCCCAGCTACAAAGCAGCAGGGGCAAGTGACACCAGTTTTAAGGATGAATATATGCCAAGGCGCTGGAGCGATTTATACCTATTGCACAGCTACTCTTCCAGGAGTGTGTGCATCACAGATGCTGCTGTTCAAGGGGTGAGGTGGAACAAAGAGTAATATTTATACCATCGGCATTGCAATGTTTTGTCCTTGCCTTTTGTACCTGTCACACTGATGATAAGTTCAGCGATGGGAGCACTAGCAAAGAAAAAAAAATAGGATACAAGGTGATTAAATGTCACAGAACAACCCTGGGACAGTAGCCTTCATATTCCTGGGAAAAAATCATCCTCTTTCTGCATCAAGAAAGGGTAGGTTCCTGAGCACAATCACGAATCCATTGTAAGAAAAAGAAATGCAGAGTACCCTGCAAGCATCCTTCCATTATTTCATCCCAAATGACAAGTTGATTTGTTCTTCAGCCCAGGAAGCGTATCTTCTGGCCAGGCATGGAAAACACAGAGCACGGTATGGGTGAAATGGGGGCAGCGCTGACAGTCAAGCTTTGGCAAGGCAGGCAGGGCTGAAGCAGAGCGTTATTTGAACAGAAGGCCTGGGACAGAAACGCGTTGCAGGCGAAGAGTAATTCAGTAGGTGGTACTTACTGCCTGGCGGCCAGGGTTCAAGAGGCTACTTGAGCACTGCAGGTGCAGGCTCTCCGCCAGGCTGCCGAGCACTCGAGTACGTGAAGTTATTGAAGACATTTTTTGATGAGGGAAGAGAGAGGATACTTCCCAGAAGAAAAGATACTAGGTCCAAGCTTCTGGCCAAGTCCTAGTTCGTGTAACTGCATTGGGTCTTCCTCAGCGCTACAGATTGTTGTCTTTCAGGCTGCGCTCTTGCCCGGCTGACTTGTACTGTGGTGTGACTTTGGTGCATCTTAAAACCATTGCCGCTTTCCGTACAGCTGTGCTGGTTGGTAAGATGCACCTTTCAGATGCATACAAGAGGTGAAATCTTGCATTCTTCTCTTGGCTTAGATTAAATGAAAAACAAAACAGGCCAAGCAAGACTTTACATAAAGCTCTGTCTATATATGAGCAGAAAAAAGACCTCTATAATTGGCTTGAAATAGCATTCATGAAGTATCAAAGTCGTACACCATCCACAAAAGGTACCGTTCTCCAGAATCACTGAGATTTTCAGTCATCTCTTTCTCTTTGCAGCGGCATGCCCATGGCCCTCTTCACAGGAACCAGCAGTCATCCTAACACCACCGACCCCATTCCCTGTGGGGCAGACAACACTACAGAGCCTCACCTGCCACACTCACATGCCTACTACGCCCTCTGCTACTGCATCTTGATTTTGGCCATCATCTTTGGGAACGTGCTGGTCTGCTTAGCCGTGCTGAGGGAACGTACCTTGCAAACCACAACAAACTACCTTGTGGTGAGCCTGGCGGTGGCGGACTTGCTGGTGGCTACTTTGGTGATGCCGTGGGTGGTGTACCTGGAGGTGAGTACATCTTAGGAAAGATTAGCAAAATTGAACTGCAGTACGAGCTCACTGGCGTTAGTGCACGCTCTCAGGATAGGCCAGCTCCGGTACAGATAAAGTCCATTCGCATTTTAAACCCCCAGCTAGCTCCGGGGCACTTGTGGGGTGGGTGGCAGCCCACAATGTCACACAGGTGGCCCTCGTAGGCTGGACACATGCCGGACAAACGCACCACAGTCCCACCCGTCAGCAGATACCCTGAGCCCTGCTCTTCCTCTTTGAGCTTGAATGGCAGCTGGGCTACAGCCAGCAATGTAGATTGCGGGCTCTGATGTGCTAATACCGCTTTCATCTGAGCATCCTTGAAGCTGACTCCATCAGCCAGAAGGGCTGCCAGTGAGCACCATGCTGATTCAGGAATGGCGGGGGAGGCAATAAGGTGGAAATACCTTACAGGAACTCATCTCAGAGCCCAGATCAATCCCTACTCCTGCTGGCCAGAAAACAAGCGAGGGCAATCAAATCCTCATTGCCTGCAGACTTGAAGAGCCTTAACATCCATGATGTTAGGTCAGCTCCAAGCAAGATTCCGCAAGCAGGCTGACAAAGAGATGAAGCTGAAGAATATGCTCCAAAATCTCTTTAAGTCACGTGAGCATTTTCACAATAACTTCAAAGGACTCATCAAGCCCTCCGCATCTTATTCTCCATTTCCCTCATCTTTGCACATTGGCCGGTGTAAAAATGCACTGGCATGACCGTGGACAGTATGGACAACACCATCAGATACAGGGCAGAAAAGATGGAAACCAAATCCCTCCACACTGCGGCAAAATCCTGAGTTACTGAAGCCACTTCTGGGGCAAATATTTTTACTAAAGTAAATACATGAAGGTATGCTACAGCTGACATTTTTATCTGTTCTCTTCAGCATTTTTACAATAATTCACAAAAATTGGTAGGTCTAGAAAAATTGGAGTGAACATCTATCAGCCGTAAACTTTCAGCTGAGCCCTAGTACCCTGTTCTCATGCCAACAGAGACAGAATAAGCCTCTGAGCCATGACCTTGCCGAAACCTCCTGCTCTTTCTGTAAGGGGCAAGCTGGGATCAGGCTGAAGGGTAGGGTAAATATTCTGTTGGCAGCTGCCTACCTTTGGCTGACCTCTTTCCCACAAAACAAAGCAGAAGCAGGGAGGGATTTTGACTTGTGCATATGGACTGCGCAGTGTGTGAACAGAAAGTAGGACAAGACAGGACAACACCAGCAAATGCCAGACCTGCTATGCGGGTACAAGGAGATTTGGTCAAGTAGCAGGGGACTGGCAGTGGCCTACAGCCCTCCTCTGCCACTGGAGTATGTTGAATAGGCAACACAGCTCTAAGCTTTGGCACCCAGCCTAGGCATTTCCCTTGTGTTAATCCAAGCCACTTTCCCAAACTGTGCCCACTGCAGTCTCAGCAAGGCTACAATTAAGAGAAATTAAGGGTTTGCTCTATGTATAAGCATTATTAATAAGGGCACTGATGGTTAATTATTTATGTATAACACCGCTGCGGAGTGAAGAACGAAGAGAGCACCATGATACTGCATGTGTGATCATGTTCCTAATGAAGTCAATAGCAATATTTAGACTACTCTGTGTGCAGTGGTCCTGGAGCTGGCCTGCAGGATGTGTACAGCTCAGTTGTGTTACACCGAATGATTAAAAAGCAAGGCACAAGTGTGTGTGGGGGGAAGCCATCCCAGCAAGACAGAATTAGACTCTGCAATTTGATTGCAACTAAAAAATTTCGTTTCAGGCTGGAATAGTCCTTCACCTCAAGCATATTCCAATTTTTAATGAAATCAGAATATGCTTTGCATTAGAAAAGACTTAGCACTCGTGCTCGCTGTAGACAGGGTAGGACTGAGGCACATCTGTGAAGCAGCCTCTGCCCCCATGCAGTCCTGTGGTCACGATTTGGGAGCACGACGGTAGGTCAGTTCCCTAGTTGCATTTGTAGACCCATTCAAGATTCATTTTAATCTGTGGAGGAGCTTGGATAATCAAAGTAGCTGATCCAAGAATCACCCAAACAACAGGGAGAAGAACCCACAGACATCCCAAACCCAACCTACCACTCCTAGCATTGCGCAGTATCTCCTAGAGAGCTAGGCTGTAGGAGTCCAGCAAGACTAAGATTTAAAAAACAGTCCAAAAAGCCCCAAAGTTGTTTAGATATTTGCTGCTGTTTATGGATCAGCGATGCTACCAATGAAGTGGAAATGGCATCATGCTTCAGTACACTATGGGCCTGGAAATTGCCAAGAAATCATTCAGTCCCCAAAACTGTGTACAATACCTATTCATCTACTGAACGTTTGCCAAACCAGACATCTGAGACCTGGCCATTATTTATGGAGAAGCTAAAGGTGGATGGATACCTCAGATTTAAATGCCACTTGTGAACTTTGTGCTTTACGCTCAATTTTTAGCGCCATCTGTGGCCTGGACCTTCTGCATGAAATCTGTCATTTTATCAATCATGCAGACCAGAACTGTCTCTTTCTGAGAAGTCTTTTGGGAAGGCAGAGCAACAATGGGAACGTTTTATAACCTCACAGTCCTCATCTCCACCTAATGAAGTTTCTGGGGCAAAAATGCTATTCAGCTCTGTGTCTAGCAATCTTCTGTGGTCAATGGGTAGGCCTAATATACCAGTACTGCTACCCCAGTTCTTTACTGACCTCTGATGCTGTGGCTGGTGCAACTACTAAAGCTCACCAGGGTTCCGAAGACAGTGGCATTAGGGTATCCTGCCCACTGGAGTTTGATGCCATTAAATACCATCATGCCTTATAGTCATTGTACAAATGGAGGAGGACATGTAGCAGCATGGCCTGGAGCATCCTTCTCAGTCTTCTCGCAACATCCAGTTCTACTTCCAAGGGGAAAAAAAGCTTCAGAAGATGATTGTCACCGAGGTCCAGTCTGCAGCTCTGTTCAGAGCGTGTGAGAGTAACGCTGTCTCCTCTTCTGTGGCTCTCACACCGGAGCAGCGAGACCTACAACAGCTCTTTGAGCTCAAGGAGCTCGCCAGACTACCGCCAAAGGGAGGACAGACAACTGAGTAGCTGCAGCTCGGCAGTTTACCACTTGTCAGCAGGCCTACCGCTGTCAGCATGCACGCTCTTAGTTACTCCCACCATGCAAAAACATCAGCAGCCATTTCGCAGCTGCAGCGAGCTAACAGCACCCTCCAGAAGAACGCTCCCTTAAACACAAGCCACTGAAGTGAGCATGCTTAGATGCAGTGCTGCTTACATGCCTGTCATCACCTGATGCAACTTCCTGTTCAGACTTTCCCATCCATGTAATCCTCAATACGGCATCATCATACATATCTGATTTACAGAAATTCTTTTGTTTATTTTTTAAGGATTCAGGGGAGTGATGGATTTGCATAAGTTTACGAATGCACAATGTTTTTTTTTTTTTTTTAAACTGGAAGACTTCCTATAGGGTTGGAAAGTTAAAAATAATAATAGTGCAATTTTGTGGATAAAGCAGACTGGTCAAGAAAGATGAGGTGAGAACCTGACCTGAATAGTCTATAGGAAGCTTTAGCATTGTCTTTGACAGAGCCAGGATTTCTTCCTGGACTCTGTTCCCACTTCTGCTCCGCATGCACTGAGAGGTAATGAGAGACGGTATCAGCTCATCTCTGTGTGGTTTGCTCTCGTCAGAGAGCAATATAAGAGATAGCAATGTAAGAGAATAATATTTGGCCATCCACCTCACCCAGGCAGTTGTGAGGATTCATTCAATTAATACCTGTGATGTGCTTTGAGATTCCTGGACAAAAGGCACCAGAGGGATAAAGAAGAGGTACCCTGCCAGCATATGAAAACCAGGAATGCATACTAGCAAGTTCTAGCTTGCTGAACGGAACAGAGCAATAAAAGGAAGAGCAGAAATAGAATTTTAAAAATTATGAACGAGGCCTATAATAAAAAGGCTCTTCTTCATTGTTAAATTCTGGAATAAATTCTGGGTTCACATACCCCACAGGTAAATATTAACTACTTCACCGACTTCAGCAGAACTACTCCCCATTTTAGAAGTTGTGGCTGGTGGAAACAAGCATGGGTTTTAAGCCCAAATGTTTTGATCTGTCAAGCATCCTCTTAATACAAGCTACAGCTTAGTATGCAGGTGGTGTGATCTGAATGCATCATCCTGAGAGGGTTCACTTCAGAGCCATTGCCACCACCACCTTCTTCAGTTTTAATGGTTCGCGTTCTTGGGCTTAGCATTTGAATGTGCTCAGGACCTTGGAAACTCCCTCAGTTAAGTGCTTGCACATCTGCTGGGCTAGCGGCAGCTGGCTTTCATGTGAACACCTGGCACCAGCTCCTGGTGAAATATTCTTCTGACTTCACAGATCACACAGACACTGCCCTGGGTCCCACTGCAAAGGCTTCCAGCATTTATAATTTTTTTTATATGTTGAGGTGGTCAAGCAGATCTAAAAATCTGCAACTAAAGAAAAAACGGTGTGGGGTTTCTTTGAAAACTGAACCTACCTATCAAGGTCCCTAATTTTAGAGGGACAGCCTTCAGTTTGCCAGTCTTGTAGCCCACCTAATTGTGCAGAAAAGCTTTAAGGGTTTGATTTGGGGTTTTTTTCTTTGCTTGCTTGTTTTAGAAGAAAACAAAGGAGCCTCGTAAGTATCAGAGAACTGAAGATGAAAGTACAGTTCCCTATTGCATTTTGCAAGCCAATTCCCATTTCTCTCCCCTGCATTCATTCAGATTCAGGGGGTATAATGGAAGGCTGCCTCGTTCAGTACCTGGGTCCAGCAGAGAACACCCTAAAGACACAGCTCACCTCAGCGAGTTTCTGTGCCCATGTGCGGGAATGCTGGCACAATCAAACCCATTTAAATTTCTCAGGATTATTTCTTAAACTCTGAAAACAACTCGCACAGAGTGAACTCTTTTTATGCAAGTGCTTCTCTCTGCAGGGAGCCACGTCCTTCCTAGGCATTGACACTTGCTGCAGGGTTGACCCACTGCCTTAGAAGCCAAGCTTACTTGTGGCACCCTCTCCAGCCTGATCTGGGATGGGTATTTTTGAGTGGATCTTGAAAACCTCCAAGGATGGAGCCTGCACAGACTCACCAAGCAACCGCCTCTACTGCCTCACTGTCAGAAAGTTTACCTTCATAACCAGTTTGCACCTTTCTTCTTTCAACTTATGCCTGTTGCCTCTTGTCCTCCCACCAAGCACTGCTGTGAAAAACCTGGCTCCATCTTCTTAGTAATTTGGCTCCAACTTTCTTAATAACCTCCCACTAGGCACTAAGGGACTGCTGTTAGCCCCCCACAAAGCCACCTCTTCTCCAGGCTGAACAAGCCCCGTTCCCTTAGCTGCTCCTCACAGGACAAGTGCTCCAGCCCCCAGCAACTGTCTTGGTGGCCCTCAACTGGACTCTCTCCCATTTATCAATGTTTTTCCTGTACTGGGGCCCCAAAACCTGATGCAGTACTCCAGATGAGGTCTAAATGTAAGCAGAGAGACCAGGAACTAGTGCCAGTTCCTGACAGCTTCCCGGGATCCAGCTGAACCAGCAGGATCTACGGGGTTGAAGGCTAAAATCCAGGCTCTCTGCAAGCAAGAACTTTCCTTCCTCTTTCTCTCCTACCCCACTTCTCCAACCAGCGCAGCACTGGATTTGTTTGCTGTACTCATCCAACGGGCTTATCTGTTGGAGGGCAAGCTGCCTCCTTGTTCATCTCAGCGGGTGCTGAGGCAGACCACCTCGCTCGGAGTCACGCTATCATCCCAGCCTCGAGGAGAGCAGTGCGACACGGTGCTTGGAGCATATTGTTGTCAACCGAAAAGGTCATCGTCAAGAACTTGATGGCTGGGCCAAAAAATGCATTTCTCCATCACAAAGATTGGCCACAGCTAAGCTTTCACAATTACACACTTCAGATTAAAAATTCAGAACAACCAGAACAAAAGCTCGACATGGTAGCAAACCAAAACCCTTTATCGAAATAGATTGTGAGTTCTCACTCAGATCTAATAATCAAAATCTGTAACTGAGATAATAATCCAAATAAGGTTTTAGAGAAGCCTTGGGTCTCAGGTCTCTGTTTCATACATAAATGCATAAAACTTGCAGCGCTTTTCCAGCTCACTGCCTGCAAGATAACTCCAGCAGCTAAGCTGAGAAACACTTTCAGTCCTTAGATTTTCTCAGATAATCCTTAATCAAAGGACATATACAGTGATATCAAATTTAAATTAATTTATCATGCTAGGCCTTAAGGGAAGGGATAACTGCTATCTATTTCTTCACCCTGCCTCCCTCTGTAAGAGTAACTAAAGGACTGAAATCAAGATGTGGCTCCTTCTCCATGACCTACCGCTGTGTTATCTTGCACACAACATAGGTGCCTCAGTTTCCCCCTGCACATCACAGTGGACGTGAACTCATCTAGCTGTTGAGATACTTGGAGGAGAGCACCTCCTTATACGTAACTTACCAGGACTTGGTGCAGAACAAGGCTGACAGTTTTGTGGTTGCTGGTGCAGGTGACCGGAGGAGTCTGGACTTTCAGCCGCTTCTGTTGTGATATCTTCGTCACCATGGATGTAATGATGTGCACAGCCAGCATTTTAAACCTCTGTGCTATCAGCATTGACAGGTGAGAGCCAACAGGATCCAGGGGGGGTAGCCTGGAGATGGGGGTCGGTTCTGTACCCCAGCATGGCAGGGACAAAGAAGCGGGGTTTGCACGGGCAGCATCCGTGTCTTCAGCAACATAAACCTCCCTGCAAGTCTGTCACTGCCACTACTGCTAATTATATGACTCTGCCCACCATGTGCTAGAAGATGTCAGCACTTAAGAAAAGGGCAGGGAGGCACAAGCAATAAAACATCACCAGTAGGTAGTCAACCACATCCTCATGCTTTTGGAAGGCAGGAACCAGAATTGGTCATCTAATTCCCATTAAGTCTCAAAGAGGGTTTCTCCTTCTGGAGACCTCACTCATGAAGTTTTAAACAAAATCCTGCCATATACATAGGGAGGGGTGAAGATTATTGCTGTGTAATCACCAGCCTTGCCCTGTTTTTCTGCATCTTAAAACTGAGCCTATTTTAAGCAATGCTGAGGGCTGGGAGCCAAGACCTCGGCACACATGGTGCTGTTAGGACCGAGGAGTGGGGGAAGCAAAAAACACTGCATGCTGTACCTTTGTAATATGTGGTTCAAGGGTAATCGTATGAAGCAGCTCTCAACGCTGGCTTGGTCCCGTGTTCCTCCACGGGACTCTTTATCCCCATTTCATTTTGGCTCTGTCTGCAAGGAGCAGCCCCTGGGCTTCCTAAAGACGAGACTCCTGTGCCTTCCAAATCCTACCCTTGCTGAGCTGCATCCCCTGGGGCACCCCGGCAGCCGAAGGCCCAGGACACCCGCCCATGGGCAATCGTCTCTCAGCGAGGCCGACACCAAAGCGAGCGGCCGAGGCACAGAGTGTGGCAGGCTGTGGTTGCTCCAGAGACTGCTCTTTCCCAGCACTGCACATATAACCTTAGGGGCTTGTGGGATGGGGGTTTCCTGGGGTTTCTAGATCCATCCGGTATCCCAAACCTTGTAGCTTCACAATGCCGGCGGTTCTGCAGAGTGTTTCTCCGCAGTGCTGCCAACTAACTCTGATTTCCTCTATCCCTTCCCCTTAACGCCCCCTTACCATTTCTACAAATTGCTTGATCCCATGATCTGATCTTCTCTCCCTTCCTCTTCCATTTCTTCACCACGTTCACCATCATGTTCCCTACATGGCTTTCATTTTTCCTTTTAAAACCTGGTCCTCTTCCTCCCTCCATTCTTACCTCTCCTCTTTCTGGAGCTGGTTTGGTCCACAGGTACACTGCAGTGGTGAAACCAGTTCAGTACCAGTACAGCACTGGGCAGAGCTCCTGCAGGAGGGTCTCTCTCATGATCGTGATAGTCTGGATGCTGGCGTTCGCAGTGTCGTGCCCTCTCCTCTTCGGCTTCAATACTACAGGTAGGTGACATCCCGAACAATAGTGCGCAGGGAGGGGTTGGAAATGGAGCTGCCCTGTGTATGGCCAGGTCATTTAACGTGGGTCCTGCAGACTTTCCAAGCTACAGGAAATTTTAGGGAACTGGAAAGCACACTATGAAGGGTGAGAAAAATCTCCAGTGCTGGAGAGCAGATGTGCTCTTGTCTATAAACCTGCCATTTGCTCAGGCAGACACTGACTATTGCTCTGAGGACAGACTTGCCTGCTTTACTGCCAAATCAATGCTCATCAAAGTGTCCAGGTCTACAGATCCCCCCAAACAATCAGTCTGCGCACACAGAGCAAATCTCCAGACGTGCAGCACGTCCAACACACACACACACATCAGACTTACTGCATCTTGCCGATATCAACAGGTCCAGACACACAGTTTTAAATCTGATACAGCACACATTTCTAAACAGCAAGGATTGCGTATTGGCACTGCTTGAGAAACCTCCTTCCCATCCAACTGGCTGGCTGCTTCCTCACCTAATCCCTTGAGGAGAGCAAACAATGTAGCCTCTTCCTCGGAAGCAGGTTGGTCTTTCTCCTTCCCCTCACCTAGGGCAGCCCATTCTCCCTGGAGGCAGAGGGGCAGGGGAGCCTTCCTCCCCCCTGAGCCACAGGCAGAAGTCCTCTGCTCCCCATCCACCCTCTATGCAGTGCTTGAGGTGAGAAAGGGACTGGGGGGGGAAGTACTGCTGTCCCCCACTGCCTGGTCCAGACAGATGGGGGTGAAGGCACACCTCTGCATCTAGACAGCTCAGAGGCTGTCAGAGGAATAGGAGAAAGGACAAAAGGAGAAAGGATCCTCTGAGAAAGGATGGGAATAGACATGAGAGAAGAGGGCAGAGCAGTTGGCCAGAAAAGCAGGCAGATGCATGCTGGGTCATGCTAGATGGTCCTAGGTAGAGTCCATTTTAAGCATCAGTTAGGTGAGTGGGTAGGCCACAGTATAATTTGCAACAACAGAGGTGGGAGATAACTTGCACTCCTTAGACTGCCTTTGTCCCCCGGCCACCTTTCGACGTGCTTTGCCAACGCACCAGAGCCTCCTTGTACTGAACCGAAGCAGCTCAGCCGCTCCTCTCTCTCTCTCTTCTCCTCCCCAGGGGATCCCAGTGTCTGTTCCATATCCAACCCTATTTTCATCGTCTACTCCTCTTTGGTGTCCTTCTACCTCCCCTTCATGGTGACCCTGCTGCTCTATGTCCGGATTTACCTCGTGCTAAGACAAAGGCAAAAGAAGCGAACCCTCACCCGGCAGGGCAGCCACAGCGCCAGCACCAAACCGTGTTACGCACACAAAGTAAGAGCCACATGAACGCAGTAGGAGCTGTCAGAAAGGACAGGGCGTGCGCCATCTCTTCTCCTCAAAGGGTCAAAGCACAGAAGGGAAAGCATAAAGAAAGGACATGGCATGTTTTCATCCCATCCCACACTCATACACCATGGTATTTGAGATGCAGAAGCTCCAGTTAAATCCTTTTCAGCCCTCTAGAAAAAGGGTACTCCCTGTGTATCTCTGCCCTCTAGAACCAGGCAACTAGAAAAGAGCACAGCCTACTTTAATATTTCTTCAGAGCAGGGCTTTCTCAGCCCTGCTGGCTGATTTCTTCACTCATTGATTTTAATGTCTTCATTTGTTGATTTTTGCTCTATGAAGCTTCATTCTCAGGGCCTCAGAGGCTTTAACCTACATTATTTAAAAAAAAACCCTCTTCATCTGACAGACTTAAGAGGTCAAAATGCTCATGGTGCACGGAGCATTTGTTACACTGACTTTTCTAGATGAAATACCTGCAACCATGGGAACCAGCACAATGGTTTGAAAGGGATTGCCTGGTCACACATATCCACTTGTTTTACCCATTTTCTCACAGTGAAACTACATTAAAAAAGGGTGGGGATGTTGAGGGGAGCAGGGCCAACACAAAAATACAAGTGAAAGGTTAGCAGAGCAGGTGTTTCAGCAATTCTTGTTCTCATGCTTCTCCTTGGTGGGATGGAGGCGGAGAGTTGTCCGGTGCTGGTTCACCCCTCTGGTAAGCTGAGGTCAGTCCAGAGGATATGGTGCAAAGCTAAGAAGGAAGTGGGGCTAAGGATGACTCCTACAACTTTCCTTGTCATCCTTTGACCCAAGGAATGGTTTGGATGGTTCCCAGCTCCTCTGTGGCATCCTCTTTTGCAGGAACACGTGGAGAGAAAAGCTTTGCCAAACAGATGCCAAGGCACCTTTTCCCCCTGTCTCCCACTCAAATGCTCAGGCCAGGAGATGTCTACCAAAAGGAAGTTGCTGACTGTCTTCAGCCTGCAGCGGTACCGCAGCTTCTGCCACGAGGCATCCCTCACCAAGACACCAGGGACTACACAGCACAGCAGGCTGGAAGAGAAGAGTACGAAGCCAGGACTGGAGGTACGGAGGCTCAGTGATGGCAAAACCATCAGTTCTTTGAAGACAGCTCACCAGCAGCCCCGGCTGATCCAGCTTCGGGAGAGGAAGGCTACACAGATGCTAGCTATTGTCCTGGGTGAGTGAGAGCCACTCTGTCTAGTGGGGTACAAGGGGTGATGGTTTGGGACTTGCAAGAGCAAGGAATCTCCTAATACAGTATTGGGATTAAAAAAATGCAAGCCAGGCCCAGACTTCAGCTGTCACCGCTCCACAAACTCAGGAGAGACAACGGTGGGACATTTAGGGATCTAGGGTAATGGTCTCCAATGTTGAGAGCCATGTATGTTAGTGTTTTATTTGCTATGTTTTGTTAGCCTTTTGTTTTAAAAAGGTGGCCAACAAGCCCTGCTAGAGGGAGCAGCAGCCAACACCTTTGCTTTCCCTTTTCCTTTATTTTATTATTATTATTATAAAGCTGAAATAATCCTAAGTTTCCATACATGCAGTAGCTCTTAGGTCCAATTACAGAAGGGGAAACTGAGGCAAGGAGCACCAGCGGAACCAGCTCCTAGAGCTGGACAGAGAAGCCAGGAGACTGGTGCCCCAGTCACCTGCCATGGTCACCAGATGCACTGCTCCCCCTCATTAACTCAGTAGTAGCAGGGAAATAATTCAGCCCTCGTCGTAACTGATTAAAGCAGCTAAAGCAGCAGTCCTTCCCTCCAAGTTGTGGCCACTTGCTTTTGTCTGTCACCAGGCCACTTCTGAAGCCCCATCCACCCATTCACATAACTGGTCCAAAGGAGCAGCCTGAGCTCTTGCCAAGTCCCTCTGTATCAGGAATAAATGTCACCTTCAGCGTTTACCAAATGCAGACATGTGCATGGAAATAGCGAGAGGATGGAGGGAGAAGGCACAGGTGTGGGCCCCTTTCCAAGTAGTTGCTTCTCTAAAGCCACGGATTGTTTTCTCCCTCTCTCTAAACCCAGGGGCATTCATAGTCTGCTGGCTGCCCTTCTTCTTGATTCACATCCTCAACGCCCACTGCCCATCCTGCCACGTGCCCCCAGGGCTTTACAGTGCCAGCACCTGGCTTGGCTACGTGAACAGTGCCCTCAACCCCATCATCTACACAACCTTCAACACCGACTTCCGCAAAGCCTTCCTCAAGATTCTCTGCTGCTGACTGCGGGGCCGGCGCCGGGCTGCACGGGCTGCCGTTTGCAGCGGACTCCTGGGCTGGGGACAAGGACCCTTCCCTCCCTCTGCTTTACACGCTGTGCGGAGTGATGGACTCCCCTCGGCTGTAAGCGGTGGTGGTCAATGTGACATGGTCGTTGCCAACAGCCAGGCACCCTGTGCACCAGAGTGAAGAGGAGGAACGCGCCCCACCTGCACGGCTGGCTTCCCACACCGAGCCCCAACGCTCCTGTTTAAGAGGGTACAAGTGCTTCCCGCTTCAGGGCAGGGAGGGGAAGAAGACACAGAGGCAAACCAGTGAGTCCCTCAGCGTTGGGCACAGCAGCGCTGAGAGGCAGACCCAGGCGTGCAGCAGAAGACCAGCCACGGCAGCGTGCCGCTCCTGGAAGCTGCCAGGCTTGCAGAGCGCACGGGACCCAAGCGGACAGCATCTCTCATCTCCCCCGCCTACGTGCTGGGAACGCATTTGCCTTCCCACTGCTGGAGCCTCAGCCTGCAGAAGGCACCCAGCTCACGCGCAGGAGTCCTAATAAGAGGGCAGAAGATGACCTTTTTGCTAAGGATCCCTGTCCCTTCGATCAGGAACCAAGAGCAAAAATTTGGCAAGGAAACTTAGAAATGGAGCACTGATGGTTAAATGACAACATCCCAGTAATCTCCATCAAAAGGTTTGCCCGTAAGACTGGGTCAGCCTCAGTGCTTGAGAAAATTGCCCCAGTTGCAAATGAAACCTTCCCCTGTGCTGCCAGCTTGTATTTTATTGCTCCTTGCAAGGTAGGGAGGTGGCTACCATCCCTCTGCAGGTCAGACCGCATGAGAACTGTGACACTATCAGTGTCCCCTCTCTTCCTGACCCAGGAAGGAAGGACCAGCGATAGATTGGCCACTACTTAACTACCACACACCCAGTCATCTACTGGGGCCACTAAATAGTGAACAAGGCCTAGGATAGTTCCAGTCATGCCTGCAATAGATTCAAACCTGTTTTTTTTCAGCTGGGAGAGGTTGCGTGCACCCTGTCTCAAAACTTGTTCATGGTTTCTTTGGAACCAATCTGTGTTTGTGTTCCTCTCCTCGTCAGGAGCACTGCTAGATTAAGGGTTTGTCCCGTCTGACTGCTGTGATAACTCCTGTTACAGCCCACGCCTGGGGGAGAGCTGTTTCAGTAGCATCCCTCCCGGTAAGAAAGGACGTGTGCCTCAGGATCAGACCCCGGACCCTCCCTGGCTCCCCTCGCCGATACACAGGGCGTCAGCACACAGGGCGTCCGTACATCCCAGCTTCCAGGAGCTGGCCAGATACAGCCCTGCCACGGTCTCCTTTCCTAGCGGTATTTTACAAAGCCATCTCCAGTAGTTCCTGGATGAAAACACCAGACAAGCCCTGCCGTACCATGTAAGCTGGTCAGGGCACTCTAATGCTCTTCTCCTTGTATAGACAAACCTGACCTGGGACAGCCTCAACACATTCCTCATTTTTCCCCCTCGCTGTACCGGATCCAAGGCTCCAGCTCTCACTCCCAAGACTAGGCTTAGCTGTGCTGTTAGCTGCGCTCATTTGACAGCTTTGGGCATTACTGTGTGTGCTGTCTCTGTGTCCATGCCACAGCTCCTCCGTCCGGGAAGGCCTTTCCTAATATAAAGGAATATTATATTCCTTTATATTAAAACACAAATATTAAAACACAAAAAACCCCACAAAAAATATAAAGGCCTCTTTCCTAATATAAAGTCAAAACCATTGTCCTCCTCCTCTGGAGCACATAGCAGAGCTCTAGCTTCTTCTTTTGTTTGTCTGGGTTTTGGGAGGAGATGCTCGTAGACAGCATGTGTTGTTTGCCTGGGGAGGTGCCCTCCATACTGCATTGTAATGGCATTAATCCAATAAAACACAGATGTAATTGGAAGTTTTGGTACCTTTGTGGTGAACATAGCCCTTCCATAAGCCTTTTCTCACCTGCAGCCCTCCTAACACTTTCCCTGTATAAAACAATCATCCACCTGGACACCCACAAGGGGTCTTTATTATTACTTGCTTTTTAGTTGCAACTGGGAAAGAAATCAACGTCTGCTGTAAGCACTTCCAGCAGATGAATTCTGAAAATACGGTCAAGTAGTTTCCCAGCTATGCCAGGCAGGCGTGCGGTAGCGTTACTCCATCTGCTCAAAGGTGCTGGACAGCACGGGAGGTACTCGGCACACAGGATATTGGGAGTATCAATCGAGCGCATCAACCTGTGGACAGATTGCTGCTCAAGTAATTCTCACTAAGATGCTTCATAACACAGATCACCAGAGACCAGTTTCAGTTGCTTTATATACGCAGTTGCCAGAAAGGTGGAAACAAGGAAAAAGATCTTTTAAAGGGTGACTAGGTCCATTTCAAGCCCTAGCCTAGCATCTCTCAGGTGTCATGTTCAGTCTGATCTTACTTGAATTTGAACCTGTTCTTCAAGCAGTGATCCCCAAGGCGATTCATGATGGAGGCGAGGAACAGGAGGTGTGGCAGAAGACCAAACAGTATTTTGGTACCCATACAGCTATGAGGGATGAGGAAAGTTCTATATCTAAAAATATGGTCCTTTATTTAATAATTTAGATTTGAACTATCAGATCACAGAACTGACAGCAACCTCTTGAACAATAACCTGCTATGGACACACACAAAAAAAAAGCACCACAAAACCCACCCACAATTACAAAAACTCAACTCCAAAAGAAAACAATCTCTCTCTCCCCCTCCCTCAAGTACCGCTTGAGCTCCGTGTCCAGTTTTACTGTGGCGATATGAAGGAAAGGCCAAGGAACAGAGGCGATCTAAGGTGCAACCAGTTGATGCCCCCCCACCCTCCCCAGCAAGCCAGAGGGACAGCTGAGGAGCCCCCCAGGACCTGTGCTTCACAAACCCCCACTCATTATTTGCAGGAGAATAATCCACGCTCCCTCATTTTTTAACTGAAATGCCTCCTCCTGACCTTCATTTTCTACAACGTTTTCATCTTTGCTGTTTTTTTTCCCCTGGCTCCACGGCTGGCTGGAAGAGGAGAGGTGAGCCGTGACTCTGTGCTCTACTGAAGAACCACAGGCGTTGTACAGGGTTTCATTTACATACTGATATTCACATTAGAAAAGCCTTTGGAGAATGCAGAAAGCTCCCCTCCCGCACAGAGGAAGAGGGAGCTCGGAGACCGCCACAGGCTGTAAATAATTCCCGGTGTCAGGAGACCTGCTCTGGCAGTGGAGCTGGGCAGACGTGCCGGTGCAGCACGGGGTCCCGCAGTCTGTGCTCACCTCCACTCTGCTCCACCAGCCAGCAGGAACGGGGTACCTACGGTCCCCTATGCTGGATGCCATTTGTAAACAAGCCAGCAGACAGAATAGCCAGGAAGCATCTCTACTGTAGCTGAGGAGAGTTAAGACCCTTTGGAGACGAAGGAGAGCTGGCAAAACCCACTGGGAACAGCAGCTCCCCCTGCAAGGTACAAGGCAGCCATCCAAGTACTGCCTGTCTAGACGCAATTACAGCACGCCTGAGAAATGGACTGAAAAACACCGTTTAACCCCTGCCGCCACCATTTCTCCAGGCAGACGTGTGTCCCAGCTCGCAGAGCCGTAGGCTCTGACTGAGCTGCAGGAGCCCAGATGAATGAGCTGCTGGGCCCCTGTACCCCCCCCGGCTCGCTCAGCAGGCTCGCGGCGGGTTACGCTCGCTCAGGTTAGGCACACGCCGCGCTYTCGCAGCGCCACGCACTGACTGGGACAAAGCCACGGAGACCCCGATCTCCTCCACACGTACCTGGGGCTCCCCAGGGGTACGTCTGTGGGAGGTGTGCCACGCGTTGCATGCATCAAGTTTGCTGCTCGCGCCTGTGATGCTGCTCTTCGGGGGCTCCTAAACAGCACAACCCACCCAGGCGTGTGCGTGCACCTCCCAGTGCCCTCCCTGGAGGGACATGGGGGGACCCTGATGATGGCTACAGCTCTGAGGCGCYTTTTTTTTAGAGCATAAAACATATAATTAACATGGATTATGAATAGTTCAGAATAAGAGGTTTTTCAGAATAAGTGGTAAGAGACATCCGGCCAGGCAGCAACCTACTCTCCATGCTGCCTCTCTACCTGTAACCTCTCCTCAGGCTGCTACGCGGTAGCCATGATGGGTATTTAAGGTGGGTACTGATCATCTGAAAACAAGGCAAGACAACCCACCCCGAGCAGCTCTCGGTCACTCACTCCTACAAGCACGGCAGGCAGAAGCAAGCGGAGAGCATCTCCATACCTCACTGCCACCCCTTCAGAGACCAAAAATTTCTATTTAGGCTGCTATATGGTGGTTATTGTAACTACTTGTGTGGCTTACTTGCGTGCAGGTGCAACGGGAGATGTCCATCACAGATCAGAGCCCCACCTGTGCCCCGTGGCTCTCAGCTGTSTTCTCAAGGGCCACGATTTAAACTTCAGGTCTAGCAGCAAAAACACGGGTTACCCAAGTTTCTAAAACCTTAAACAGTACCAGGCACCAAACTGAAGCCATCCAGTGCTAAAACCAGCAGTTCTTCTGTTGAGTTTTACATTGTAAAACGTAAACAGAGAAGAAACCATARAACACTCTCCCCCGTCAGAGGCAGCAGCAGGCACGACAGGCACCAGGTCACGCAGGAGGCTTGAAGCAGGAGMGCGCAAAGGCCCGTGGGGCAGAAGGTGAAACAATCTTCCGTGAGGGAAAGCTGCCCGCTGGGAAGGCAAGGAAATGATGGAGGAGGCGGGTTTCACCCGCCGGCAGGGCCCCGCTGCTCTGCAGGCGACACTGCTGAGCTAACACGCTCCAGCGCACCAYGCAGCAGCTGTTGGACACGTTGTCTTAACAATCCCAGCAGCAGCCAGACATTAAAAAAACACATTTGCCAGACTACAGCTAGGACAAAGCGAGGTCTTGCAGAAAACCTCGCTTCCCCAGGTAATCCTCCCCAGACTCCTTCGGGGATGGGCAGGCCAGCTACTCAGCTGAGCTCAGCTGGACCCCGCTGTGGGGCTAAGCACAAGCAGCTCCCTTGGGGGGGGGGGGGTACACCTGGAGTCTGCCGTATTGCAGCATCTCCGAAGGGGATCGGAGTGACCTGGGGACCTGCTTCCCCAGGCTGGTCCTCTGTCCACAGCTGGGTTCAGCACAACCAGCTCAGGCTAGCAGCTCCTCTGGAAGGGGCAGCCTTAAGCAAGGCGGAGCTCAGCTTAAGCTTATTGCAAAGGAAAGCCCCGTCTCAGTCACTGACGTGATGGTTTTTGAAGAATGCCTAATCAATGCCAGCATTTTGAGGAAGGATCAACAGGCTGCAGGCTGCTGATACGGCGATGCTCAGAAAACTGCAAATAGGAATTGCGGACACCCAAGGGATGCTGGTACCAATCTGATTAGTTTCAGCCAAGTGTGTGATGGTTTGCTCACAAAGTGATGACAGGCTCTGGCAGCCTTCAGCCTGCAAATGCTCCTGGCTGAGGTGTCTCATCTCCCAAAGAGAAGGGGCACATCAGTTCTTTCTCAGATCAATGCGAGTACCCCAAATCTGAATTAGCCTTTGAGTGAACCATTGATGTGAACCTTTCCTTATCTAATGGTAATAATGAATTATCACAGTTGTCATCTCCTGGTGGTATCTTACCACCTGACCTGCTGTCTTAGGAGCAAAGGAAGGCTCACAAGGCTGCAGGCAATTCAAGGTGTGAGGGATTTGAAACAGTACTTCTTCAAAGTCAGCATCAGCTGCTACATACATCTTGCTGAATGACATTGAACAGGAGGTAGAATATATATCCCAGACCAATCCTGCCTTTCAATCTCAAATGCCACTGATCCAGCTGTGCTCTGTTGCTCTCTAAACAGTCAATTTCAACTCAAGACAGAGCAGTGAACTTTCTTGTTCTGCTTTCCTGGCATCACTCATGCCACCCTTCCTTGGTCTCATACCGCCTCAAGTGCCAGAACGGGAGCCCATCAGCTCTGAAGCCAACCACACCTTTCTCCAACAGGGATGCTCTTTCTCCCAGGCCCAGGCGAGGAATTCTCGTGAGCCTCCTTCACGATTCTGGCCACACGTCAGTGAATCTCTACCTGCCAGACACTGGTCTCATCTCATCCCTGAATGCCTCTGGAAATGTGAGGCAAAGAAAAAGAAAATCCCTAGAGCCAAAGAAGAAAACGAACATAATTAAAAATTAATTTCAGTATAATGATTTAAGCATCTCAGCGAGACAAGCACCAGGCTGCTGTATGTTTGGCAATGTGGGGAAGACCTTTCTGGTTCCCTGCCCTGGGGATTCTTGTCAGTTTTAATAAGTTTTACCCCGCAGCTGTGAGCATRGCAAATTGAACAGCACAAATAAAGGCTACTTTTCACTGGGCAGAAGCACACTTACTATGGGACCTTACACTTCTTTCTGCCACCCTATGCCATGGCAGAAGGGCTGCGATGCAGGTGGACTGCTCACCTCGCTATGCCTCAGCTGAGAGGCAGCAGCATTTCTGTCTGTCTGCGAGAGAGAGGCCGAGGGAGATGGGCGGATCGCTAATGCTGTAGGACTCCCTGGAATATTTGTGATGGYGTTGGCTGCGGGGAACAGGGGAGCCAGGTACTCAGTCCCCCCTCAGCCTGAGGTCTGCAGGCCACCAGCATTACTCTGTAGCCTTTTGCTTTTGTGAGGAGGAGTATGGCAGCCATTGCTAAACTTCCTGAACAGCAACAGAATGTTTCTTCCTCCTCAAGACATGGATGAAACAAGGGATGTAAAAAGGCACATGCCAGCGTCTTCTGCAGCTTGGTGTTGGCAACGCTACATGTGGACATACTGCACAGCTCCCACTCCTTTCTTTGCTGGCCTTGCCAAATCCTAATCATCCTGTTTGCTTATGCTCCTTCCTCCCAGATGCTCCATCTCCTGCTCCCTTCCTTGAAGATGCTCCATCTCTTCGAAGGCTTCGGCTGCCTGCCAGTCTCCGTGTTCTTTCCCACCCCAGTTCACTCAGCTTTGTCTCAGGGTTGGTGTCCTCAGCTGTTTTTCAGCACATAGTAGCATTAAATTTGACATGACATTGTAGACGGTTCCATTCCAGTCTTGGGCAGTATAAAGAGCTCAGGACAGATTTGTAGCYTCTGCTGACTTCCCGCAAGATGTTGGCTACATCACTTCACCATCTCCCCTGATAACCTCAAAGGGCAAACCAGCCGCTCTCCTGTGGAAAGAGGGAGCAACGAGCACAAAGCATTGCTACAAAGCCACCTTCATGTCATGCTTTGCAATACATGTCCGATACCTCCGAAAGGCAGTCAACTCAAGAGCGGAAGGTATCACACACAGAGCRCTGGAATGGGTCCAGGAACTCTGGCCAAAGACCTTTTTCTTTTGTGAAAATCTGTGCTGGGCCATTACATCTAAGGGCCATAGTTTTTAGATCTTTGCTTGACCACCAATCTGCAAATCAGCCTGCTCTGCAAGTACGGATGGGTGAGATACGCCTTGTCGTGTATCTCACGACAGGCATGAGCCGCAGGCATGAACCATAGCCATTGCCTTTCCCAGCACACTGGCCAGCCCCTTGACCAGAAAATGCTTTACACAGTAGCAGGGGGATAGGGAAGAGAGGAAGCTGGCTAATCCTGAGCTGTCTGGCAGATCCAGATGCCTCCAGTTATCATTTCTTTACATAGCTTCTGTCCCCACTACATAGCTTCTTAAATTTTCAGGCTGAAGTTTGAAATAACCCTGGTTACCCAGATAACCCCTTCTCATCCAAACCTGCTTCCCAAAGAGCTCTGCAAGATGTTCAGACACGCGAAGAGCTGCCGAACAGAGCAGGCTTTCTCTGAAGTTTTTGAAACGATGGGAAGTGAGCAAGGCCAGGAGCCGGAGGAGGTACGTCAGAAGCCTGACAGAGCATCCCACTGTGTTGCACCTTCACCTGACCAGTCTAATTAAATCGTACAGACGACAGATGTAGAAGTAACCAGGCAGTTCATCATCACCTCACTGTAAGGCAGGGAAGGTATTGCCTTTCCCAGCCAATATGCCACCGGAGAGGAGACTGTGCACTCTGACAGACACCATTCACACTGGCAACATCAACAGGGAAAGAAGAACATTTTGCCGCAGGAAAATGTTAACCACTTTTGTGCCAACACCAACTCTGCCAATCCAGATCCAACTTCTCAAAGGGGTTTAACTTCATTCTCTTTTTGTTTGAGAAGTCCTATCACGCCTACAGAATGTGCTTAAGGAAGGATGGTAACATGTGCTTGAACATCTTTAATAGTCTGAAGAAGTGAGTGCTGCATTCCCAGGAAAGAGATGAAGTCCCTAGTGAATTATGTAGCTCACCCCAACTACTACAAATAAGACCATTAAGCTAGCCTGCACCATCATCTGTTTTGTGTATGCCTTCCATATCACYGAGGAAACCTCTCTGAAATTACTGAGAGGAAGGTTTAAACATTTTACTGGAGCCCTTTCCCTGCCAACTCAGGTTATGAATCAAAAATCAACAGGATTCAGGAAGAAAAAAAATAGCTACCCAATGCTTAATAGCACTTCTGAAACATACCTGGAGCTGATTTTTCTATGCATAAAACCCCCATGATCTGAAAGCCCTCTGGACCTAAGAGATGTAGAAATAAATTGATCTCCCTGCTAGAACCCTGCCAGTCTTGGCCAGCTCCTGCAATCCCAGAGCCACAGAAGAGCAGACCTAGAAACTGTGAGACAAGGCATGATACAACCTCTCATGGACACTGTGTCCTAGTAATTTAGAGGATGTGTGTGAATGTATGGGGGAAGAAATTATATACCTGAAGGAAAGGAGAAAACATTTTTGTGATAAACCAGTTTGATTTTTTTTTTCCTTAACACGTTTTAAAGCATACCTTTGAAACTGCAAAAGAGTCTGCAATATTAAAATAGCTCTGAAAGGAGTAAATTACTGAGCAGAATACTGATGAAGCGGTCAGAAAGGCACGGGACTTAGCATTTAACATGTGGCCCTGCAACTTATTCTCATCAGAAACATAAGAGCATGAAAGATTTTTCTTCATCAAGGGGAAGGTTACACTAAAAGTTGCTAAGGGAAAGATGTTCAAGGGTCTAATGTTTTTCTAACACATCATCTCTTTTGTATTCTGCTCTGCTCTTTTGCGTTCTGCCATTTGGTGACGGACGGCAGTCAAGGATGTTTTTGCAGTCTTCTGTGCTAAGTTAAGTTAATTTAGCACAGAAAATTTTCCATTCCTTATTCATTTCAATTTTCACTTCTCCATGAAAAGTTTAGTTTTCTTCATGTAGTTTTTTTCCCCCTATTAGGGCAAGAATTCTGTTTTTGAAAGAAATCAGATCTCTGCTTGGAAATAAAATAAAACACTTTCTAAGTTAACATGAAAAATGTTGCTTAATTTTTACAATGTGGACTAGGAGGACTGACAGATTGAAAACTTGTGTAAATATAATACATGAAGGCTGTTTCAGGGTTAGTGCAGTTCATTACTGTGTTTGTTAGATAATGAGCATATGTACCTGATCAAATTTTGCCCAATAGGAAATTGTTGACTTTGTGCAGCTCTGGTACACACATGCACACACGCCCAAGCTAAGCAGAGAACCATACCAGGAAAACCTAGTCGGTATGACTGGAGAATGAACAGGAACACAGCAGCATGGAAAGTCTGGAAGGCCAGAAAGAAGAGCAGAAGGGTTATTGAGAATGGCACGTTATTGGCACTTAGCTTAGCAGGTCACTAAGATCCCAGTACAGCTACATGCAGCTTCTCAGGACACCCAGGTTGGGAGGCAAGGGAAAATGAATAAATMCTAACAATTCACAGAGGTGGGGCAGGATGGTGAGACTGATCACAGCTAGCTCCCAAAGGGTTACAAAAAGGCACTTCCAAAACGAGCAATAAGGCTACCAACCTAGTAAGAATGCAGGCAATGCGAGGAGGACACAATAGCTAGCATTCCTTATCCTCCACGTCTTCACAGAGCATCCCTGACAGACCTCTTGGACACAAGCATCTTGAAGCCTGAATGCCAGGCAGGCTCATGCATTTTGGTGATTGTAAGCACGTGGATCCAAAACTGTGAGCGACGGAGAAGTTTTAAAATAGTTACTGTCCCCTCCCATAAGGTTTTGCACTGACACAACGATGTAGAAACAGACACTGCAGAAACAAGCGTTGCAAGGTCCCAACACTACCATCATATCCTGCATTCCTCCTGAAGCACAAAACATTTCTTTCATTAGAATTCCCTGCTTTAAGACAGGTGGAACCTGAAAAATGTTAGACCTTCTACCTCACGCTGTATGCCCAGGAGACCATCTCCAAGTTGCCCAGTGCTGCATCAACATTAACAATCATAACATACTTCTTGAACTGAGGATATTAGTCYTGTATTTTATGTAGTTTCTGTGGCKGAATTATTCCCCRTAATTTCTGTTACAAGACAACAGYAAAGCAGTCTTTGCACCATTTCTTTAGGATCCTGTGGAAAAGAAATGCAGTTARTGCAACACAGTGGGTAAGGCTGGAATRGTAGAATGAACTCTGACACCATTGTGTATCTGCCCAAGGAAACGGGGATGTACAGGCAATGCTGACAGGGAAGCTAAAAACTCATTATACTCTATGGTAAAGTCATTCTGATGCGAGATATTAAAATTTTAAAACATTACAGAAATGGTGAAGAAGAGCAAAGTGCAGATTAATCCTTAATTGCTTTAAGGACAGCAACTTTAACTGTAGTATTTTTTTAAGCTTAATTCAGGTAGTAGAGTTCTTATGAGGAGAGGGATGGGCAGGTGTCTTTAATACTTCCAGATCTATTATGGCTTCTTTTGAAGCAAATTATTTGGACCCCTGCTCTGTGACAGGATCYTACTCCTAGATGAGTCACTGTCCTCCATCAGGCTGCTAGGTCAAGTTTCCAGGAGACATCTTCTTGAGCACTGCACTCAAGCTCTCTGGTACGCCACCTCTCTCGTACATTGAAGAGCCAGTGTAATGAATAATAAAGTTGTTTTATTGTTGCTTTGTAACATAAAATGAATAAATCCAGGATTCCAAAGTAAGGGGCGTAAAAAAAACTGAGTAAGAGGAATGTGACATAACTAAGTCATATTTTAAAACAAGGAGCCACAAGAATCTTTTCTAAATGCCTTTTCCTGTGATACATCTCTTCCACAGCTCCATCTCACACTGACATTTGTGTAGCCTGCTATTTGACCAGTGCTAGGACAGTTGGAAAGAACGGTACATTCATTATCATCCACATGCTAGTGCGGGAGTGAAATCTTAGTCCATACAGGTGAAAGGCTAGAGAGTCAAAAAAACCCTCTACAGCAGGACGTGGATTAAACACGTCTTCTCTTCTTTCTGGCTCTAATGTCACAGAGTAGGACACCTGAAGCAGGGGTTTTCAAGGTCARGCCGAGGTGGAGGGCCTCCTCCTGGCCCAGAGAACGTTCTGCACTGCAGGCGGCCTGAGAGAGGAATACACATACAGTCCCTTGTGCCACTGARCACAGCAGCGCTTCCAGACAATTCTTTTCAGGGACACAGATGCTGGCAGTGGCCACAAGGAACAGTGTGTCAGACTGAGGCAGGATCTCTCATCAAGGAGCTGCATGATGGGACAACCACACCACTGGGATTTTCTAGGAAAATAATTACCTGTAATATGCATTGGGTATGGAACTAGAGTCCCAAACAGCTGCTGAGCCTCCTGTGAGCAGCTGGATTAATTCTAAATATATGCCCTGCTGCTTCTTCAATAATTCTGTCCTTCCACATGGAAAACCAACAGCAAGTAACTGAAACCAAAGCTATCCATACTGGTCTTGTGAGCTGTTCAGGCTCTTCCATACCCCAAGAATGCACCAAGCCAACTAACTGAAAGGGACGTTTGAATAAGACCTTCCTTCCCCACCAGGAAGTGAGATCWTCTTCAAATGTCTCCTTCAATTCCCTCCAGGAAGGAAGGCATTTTACTACTAAGAGGTCCAGGTGACTCTGCTGGCACTCCACCTTTCACAGTCCCACTGGATAAGGATGTAGCCTGCAACCTCCTCTGTCCTCTCTGAACTCACTGGCCTGGCTTYGCATTTGCTGGGCCTTGAAGCGCCTGCCTGAAGACAAGCTTCTTCAGTTGATCCAGTTTATTGTCTCTTAAGGCATCCCGTATGGCACTGAAGAAACTGAAATAGTGCTGGAAGTTGTGCATCATGAGCAGGACACCGGCCAACAGTTCATTGGTCACGAGGAGGTGATGGACGTAGGCACGAGTATGCCTCTGACAACAGTAACAGGTGCATCCTTCCAGCAAAGGACCAAAATCATCTTGGTATCTAAGGAGGAAGCAATGTTGGATAACGTCAAAAGTAAGAAGACCCATTCAAGCAATAAAGAGTATCCACTTACTACATGGCCTTTTGCAGGGACCTGAGCCTTGAAGTCCTGAGGGCCTGAATCCAGCTGCTGAAAGATGTGTTGACATCTAAGAACCAGCACCACTGGCACAAAGGGCTTCAAGTGTCATGCCAGAACTCACTACAGAGCCAAAAGGCCACACATTTAAGTCAGAGGATAACTTTGACTACGCCACGGCCAACAGCAGAGAGAGGCCTTATCCGTGCCTTCTCTGACAGAAAAGCTGCAGCGCAAGACACGCCTCACTAGCTATCACACAGTTTAGGAAGGAGGAAGCTATCAGAAACAAGGATTTACTGATTCCGCTATTCACAAAATAGTATTCCCCTTTACTGTGAGATGCCCCATTCTCACAAAGTGGAGAGAGGGTCAAGCAAAGCAACACAGTGGTCTACTCAGACAGYCTAGCAGTAGATGTGGAAAAGAGAAGGAAGGAGGATGGGGGTAACACTGATCAAAGTTTTTGTGAAGTATCCAGAAATTACAGAATTGCTCTGCAGCTGCCCGAACTGAGTCAGAAAGTGGAGGCTTTCCATAGTTTACATAAAATCTAGCATCTCAAGATGACCCAAGTTAGATGTGGAAGACCAAAATGATCCCCAGACAACCTTTGTGAACCTACTGTGTTCCAGCTGAAAGACAGTTATGACCGCAGTATGTCTGCTGGATAAATGATCAGAAAAATCCCTGGCTTTAGGTCAGGCAAAAGACAGAGCTTTCAGCCATACACTCTTGCCTGATAACAAGCTAGAATGCTTGTCCAACACTCTCCATTCAGTGTCCAGAAGTACCGTCTTCAACACCTTCACGTTTTATGAAGTCTCCCATCCAGCTACTGATCACATGCAATCAAATACAGAGAATAAAAAGCATCGTATTTAGTGATACAGCTGCAGGTACCCTCCTCACAAACTCGCATACCTTTTGTCCTTCAGAAATATCTCAAATGGTGTCATTTCTGGGTCAGCTTTGGAGATTTCATCCTGGTCGTCTTCAGCACCATTCTTCTCCAGGTCCTGGGCCCCATTTTGTTTTAAAACAACTGTTTTAAATAAAAAGACAACAGCCTTTTATGAGCAGACAGCAAGGGCAGAGGAAGGGTAGCAACCTTACAGTAGGTATTTCTGCTACTCTCTTGCCAGATGAAAACTCCTGCCACAAGTTTCTACCTCTTTCTTATAGTAGGCAACTATTTTTCTTTAATTGTCATAGGTTAGTTAACACACATACAATTTTAGATGATTAAAACAGCAAGAGACAAGTGGAAACTAATCTACTAAACCTGATGAAGAGTTAGAGCTGAAACAACAGTATAACTTTTTACTGCTCTACTGAGCTGAATTCTTAATAAAATGTCAAAATATTTCCAGTCTGAACCGCATGCTGAATAGAATGCAATCACCTGAACAAATTGATTTTACTGAGATTTTGTTAGAGTAGACAGGCAACTCATCTGCATTCGATCATTCTACTTTCCACGCTGTCATCAGGCTCACAGATTTAGATGCCTTTTTTTTTTAAAAAAAACAATTGGAATCAAAAGAGGCTGGTAGCACTAACGCAGAATATGTAGATTCCACATCTGCCTTTTCAGCAGTCTATCTTAAAAAATCACCCCATAATTTTGTAGGTTTGCATTTTTAGGTTTGTTCTTAAGYAGGAGATGTATCTGGAAATACCAATATTACTGTTTGCACAACCCATGTCTACTGAGTGTTAAATAGACACGGAACAAAGAGATTGTCCTTACCCAGAATTTTACGATGGCAGAATAAGGTGAGACAAGGTGAAGAACATCAAACAAAGAGAAGGGTTAAAAAAATAGCAGCAAGCACAAAGAAACAAGATGTTCTGTTCTATTCAGCTGGTTTTGAATTATCCAGGCATGAAAAGCCGCTGGGTTCTACCCAGGAGAAAAAATGAAATATTTTTCTGTATTAAAAACATTTAATAGGCCAAAACAAAACAGGTACTTGAAACACATTTGATAGATGCTTTAATGGGTGATACACATGCTCCCATCTCACAGCGTAGTGAGGTAATGAGTTATGAACATCTCCTTTTTGTTTTGATATGAACTGATGAATGCAAGGATAGAGAGGAAAGCTACCCAAAGAAATGGGATCCCTAACTTTTGTCAGCTAGAAAGAAGAAGGGACTTCAAAAAAATATTATTAAAGCAGACACATATTCAGTTAATTTTAGGGATCAAGTATCTCAGATCTCCACTTAATAGGTCCAGCCTTCACTGCTAACAGTAACAGAAAATTTGCCAATAGTGTCAAACAAAAACCCCTCTATTCAGTAAGTGTTTAAGAAATAATTGAGCATACTTTGGCTAATCAGACATTCAGATCCTAGGTTGAGGCCTCAAGTTTGCCTCAACAGGTTTCACACCAAAATACCGCACCTTCAAAAGCAACACTTGACAGTGGAATCCCAGTTTTTCCAGTGGATACTGCACTTATTTCAGGAACAAAAAACTCAACTATAGATTCCTCCAAAGCATGAATTATGCTTGCCACAATACTGGCTAATACAGTAAAAATTATAATGACCATCAAGAAGCCTACCTGCTGCTTCAGGATCTGGATGGCAGTCATAACTGAAAACCAGGGCACAGCCTCGCTCTGTCACTTGGAAGGGAAAGAAGCTCTCAAAAATGTCCACTCCCCTTTCAATGCACTCAAGCACCTCATCTGGTTTGCCTATACCATGGATGATTCTGTAAGAGACACACAAGATGACAAGTCTGGAATATTCTGAGTAGAAGCAAGCAGGTACCTGAAAGAAAAGACACATGTGCAGCACGTGTAGCTTATCCCTGCAACTGCTAACCAGAAGGCAAGTGGGTTAAACAGTCATAACTCAGAATCCTGTGTGCTTCCATTTCCCCACCTCCAACCTACCCAGTACATGGCAGGCTTTTCTTTATCTGCCCTTTGGAAGACAGCAATAATCCCTCACTTACTGTCGAAAAAAATCATTCTGTTCATTATGTTTGAAGTGATTTGATTTCTTTCACACACACATAAATATCCTTAGATTCAAAATTCACCTAACGTCTATGCCGTAGAACAGATATTTTCCTTAGTCATGTTTGTGCCCCAGGGAACTACCAGTTCCCAGACACATGGACCCGTTTGCTTGGTAACTGTTTAGGAGACAGACTCAAAATACTTGATCAAGAGCAGCAGAGACAGCAGTAGAYGGCTGGTCAAAGATGCAAGTCCTTCAGGTGACAGACACATCATATAGCACTCAGAGAACTGCCTGGAGGAGAATGCACTAATGAGAAATGTCACTGGAAAGAGAAAGAGTTCCTTGCTTTATTCTTCCCTCCTCTTTACTCTCTACCTGCTCAAATRATTTACCCAAAAACCTGGGCTGTAACGTCTCCTGGGACATGGCATTAAGAGCCAGGAAAAGCCCAGCTGGATTGCCATCAACGGTAATAGAGATCCTGCTGTTAGCCAAATTTAGCTGGCAGCTTCCCCGAGSGTGGGTGAAGAAGAGAATAGAGCAGTGCCTGCTCTCCTGCAGGTGCATGGCTGGGCTGACAGCAGTAGAAGCTAATGTAGGGCAATGATCTAAACAGATAATTAGGAAAATACACAGGGGCTGATAAATGAAGTCACAAGGTGCCATTTTTAGTCACTTTTCTAAGTACTCCAATTAAATTGATGAGCATAGAATAAGGATGTGAGAAGTATACAGCATGAGTGTTTTATGCTTCAGGCTCTCATGGCAGGGAGAAAATGACACTCAACAGTTAAAACAGTATCTCTGCRTATATGATCAAAACCCTTGCTAAAACTTATCTTTGCACAAGTAAGGACAAACATTTGTTCTTGCAAGGGTTCTAACGCTATTGAAAAGGAAAATAAATTTTACCAAGAGACTTCAGCATCTTTAGATACATGAAAGGACTCTAAAGAGAACATGCGTAAGATCATTTCACCATCACACAAAAAGCAATCGCTGCTTGGGTGAAGCACAGAAAGTGTTTGTATTCTAGAGAATTTCATATTGGGATAGAACACAGCTGCAAAACAACTTCTCCAGCCAGAATGGCAAGGGTGATTCAGGAAAGCAGGACTGTCTGAAATTCATTTGAGGTGCTTACAAGACCCCCTAGGGCTAACCAGCTTTCTTCCTACAGAGGTCAGAAACACTTGTCTTAACCAAGCAAAGCAAACTATTTAACAGATGAGGCAGATGCACTGGTAGCCACTAAGGTTAGCTGAGCAGACTGGACTCTAATGCTCCCAGTGGATCTTTTTAAGTAGCTCAGCCACATAGGATGGCAACAACACAGCAAGCCTTCTAATTGTCAGGAAAATTCAAACCCCAAGCACCGCTAAGCATGAACAGGCTGCAACACCAGACACATGCTTTCACATTTAATTTCCTTTTGAACACCATTAGGCCAGAGCAATGCTCAGCTAGCAGAGGGCAGCTACAGAAAGACAATGGGACCTGRGTCGCTCTCTTCAGGAAATGATGAAAAAAGCACCCATACCGCTTCTGTTGCAGCTGCTCTTCTAMGAGCAACCCATGCAAAAGCCAGCAAGCTCAACCCAATGCTAAGAAACYCCTCCGCTTCTGAACCACTAGCAAATATTAGCACACGTTTTATTGAAGTCCTTAGTTACTGTTAGTCATTTGTAAGAGTCAAGAATGCTGCCACTCCTGTCCAGTCTCTGACGTGGATCTGCTGGGCATAACCAACAACTCAGAATACAGCGATCCCCGCACTATGCCAGTCCAAGCAGAGAATACAACCGTTTTGGGCCAGGCTCTACCACCTCTCGTAGTTCACAGGCTCAGCGCCTCAGRTACTAGGTCAGAGCTGGCTGCCATAAAATCATGTGAGCACTGACTGGTTCTGTCAGCACCCTTCTCTGCTCTCCTCCAGTTCAGACCAGAGAGAACTGGAAACATGACAGTTTTTCTGAGAAGAGGTCCCTGTAAAATAGGTTGATAATAACGTTCTTGTTCAAGCTGAACTTCAAGTAAACCACAGCCTCAGAGCCCAAAYGCAAGCAGCCCAGACATCTACTACCCGTAATCCTCCTTCAAAAAAGTAAAGATGACTTGAATTAAAATCTTGATTATTCTCCAAATGTGGGGAATACTCARACCCACAGCATGAGCACAGCTTGGTGCCAGTTGCAGCTAAAAATTGAAACAAGGGTTGAAGACTGCAGCCTGACAGTGGTAGAATTAATGCAGCCTGGCACWTACAGAGAGCTGTGCAATACAGTGATTATTTCCTACACTGATATTGCACAGCAGCCTGTAGATGCTCCTCATAATGGGACAGATGGACTTCTTGGGATGTTGCCCACACAACTTACCTTGGTTTATCCTCTGGCAGCTCTGCTGTGACAGCAGCTATCAGTTTCAACTTGGTCTCCTTGGCCATGGCAAGTCCCTGGAAGCCATCTAGCAGAAAGCCACCCACAGGTCGCTTGGCAGTCTCCCTGGCTGATCTGAGCCTCTCTTCCAAGATATCTCCACCTTCAATTGCCCCAAACATTACACTTCCTTGTAGTTCCTGGCCCAGAAGAAAGCTACAAGTGTTAGAGCGTGCTCTGCCAAAGACATGCAAGACATCTCACAGCCCAGACTCCAGATGCCTGCTACTTAAGCCCTGCATTCCCAGGAACTTGCCAGAGCTACAGTGTTTCATCCCGTGTAAGACTATATCCCACACAACACTGTGAAGTCCAAGTGTAAAGTAGAAACGGGATTAGGAGAGACAAGATTCTGCTCCTTACTTGACACTAACTCACTGAGAATTTTGGTGCCATTCTTCCCACCTCCCTACAGAAGGCAGTAACCACAGATCATCTTTGTACACAGCTTTTTATAGATGGCCCCTCAGCACTACATGTGTCAGTGCAGAATACAAAGCAGGTGCCATTATGCTGGCTGTCAGACACCAGATCTCACAACTAATTACCTTTCAGGGGATATCAATATCTGCTCCTGTCACCTGTTTTCCTTTGTAGTACAGACTCAGATAGTATGTCCCCTTTCACCAAAAGGGAGGGAAGTTTCAAAGCTGCTGGAATAAATAAAGAATAGCACTGGCAAATTCTAGCAAGTCCTCCCTCACTTGGAACTGAGGGGACTTCAGAGCAAAAAGATGGGTTTTCTCAATCTGAATGAGAAGATCCTACTTTGCCCATTTATATAGCATGAAGGTAAGTGAAAGAAATGCACTATATTCCAAAAGCGGAAAAAAAATTAAAATAGTTCTCATCAACTAGTAGAGATGGGTATCCTGGTGCAGGAGGCAAGTTACTAAAAGAAGAGAGTGGCAGAAGGAAAACCCACTGTGATACTGGTTATACCTTGACCAGGACTGTCACCTGGGCATTCTCTGATACATAGGCGTGACACGATTTCCTACTAAAYCACATCCTGGGACTGGCCCAGGATACAGCGCAGACCAAAACACAGTTGTGGTGCTACTGCCCCGATATTTTGGRGACCTTACCGGTGATTTTTCTAGCAGCTGAAGGCATACATCCAGGAAGGAAAGAGACCTATCCACAGCCTTCTTGGCCCTTTTTCTACCAGCCTCCCCAGAAATGGTGTCTCCATCAGAGATGCACTGGAACCAGTCTGGCTGGATGGCCCGCTGTATGTCCATGAACTTGGAAGCTGTTATTTCCATGCGTCCTGAATTTCCCCACAGGGACACTGTCTGTCAAGGAAGAATAGGGATGAACATTAGTTGCAAAGGTTTACAGATCTTAAGGGTCAAAGGAGAGAAGGAATTGGTCTGGTGAAACACCAGGTATTGGAATGACAGTTCATAGATAAGTTCTCCAGGAGCATGGCTCAGATAATCAGCTGCACTTGGCACAATGAGTGAAAGGAGATAAATGACTGAATTGGGATTTCTGGGATACTCTTTGGTGAAACCATCACACTCAACACAGTGACCTCTCCACATGTTTGGAAGTCTCTGAGATAGAGCAGCTGGCCTATCATCACACAAATTAGTGGCAGAATTGAAAAAAAAAAAAAAATAAAAAGAAGAAAAGATTTAATTCCCATCAAACTTATGTTGTCATCTCATGAAAAGCAGCAAAGGCTGCAATAGGAAATACAGCTCACTAGTTTTCTGTACACGATGCAAAACCACGAAACTATTTCCTCTTCCAATCAGTGAATTCATACCACCCACCTGAATATACATATATATATAAATCACACAGACACACTGGAAAGAATACAAAAGGTTGTCAGGCAATCTAATTGTAGAATCCAGTGTTATCTAGCCACTTAAGAAGGGACAGAAATACCAAGCACAAAAGAAATACACAGCTTTCAAACTGAGCCAACATAAGAAATGGCAGGTACTCATTTGGATTTCACACACAGTCTTCTCCGTGTCTTCACACACTTTCCATTCCGTGTGTGCACATGGGCCGCCATCTTCCATTGTTGCTCCACGCTACCCTCAAAAGATTTTAAAGCAAGACAAAAGCACCTGCACAGAGAGATTATGYTATCTGAACACCTCTGGGCTAGCAGATGGCACTGTTCAATTCACTGAACATTCAGATTCACAAAATGTTACTGCAGCCACTGCAACTATGCATGCTACCATGTTTCATCCTATTCTGCAGAATCTGGAATTAACCTGTGAGTACAGCCTGGCAGTTGCTTTTGTTGTATTATTGTTAGACTTCTGACACTGCTGCTCCAAAATTTTAAAGGGGTATTCAAGCAGGTTAAGTATTGGGCTCGAGCCCTTTAGAAGTTAGTTCTTTTCATATGCAACTCCATTAGTGCTTTTTTAAATGAGGAATGGTTTTCAGCTATCAGAAATAGCTTATAGCTTGAAGTGTTATGGTGATTTTTTGGGGCTTGAGGGTTTAAACATGTTCTCCTAGCCTATGCCAGACAGACAGATTAAGTAGTGCAGTTCTCATGCATACTAATTCACAAATTGAATTTCATCAGCTGATGAAAAAAATACAAGCAGAACAATTTCTTTTTTCGTCTGGTCTCCACAAAAAACAAGAGGATTGCGCAAATACACCACGTCTGTTGTCCATCCATCCATCTCTCCTGATTACTTTTGGCCTCATCAGCCAATTTCACTAAATTCGAGTAACAAAGAAACAGACAGAAGTCTCCAAAGTAATAACATTTTTGTAAATTTCCCATTAAAAAAAAAGCAACTCCAAAGGAGGGAGATCCCAAATTAGGACCTGCAGAATAACTGGAACACAGCAGCTATATGTTGTTCTGCAGCAGCAAGTTGGCCAGTTAGTACCTGCTGCCWCTTATGTGAGAGCATCAAGGAACAGCTGGTGAAGGCAGGCGGAGGAAAGTCAGAACTGTTTGAGCCAAAGGGCACAGAGTGTAATCAAGTCTAGTTACCTTCATTCTGCTCTCCAGAGGAAAAAAGCTGTTTTAATAAATACAATCGCCAYGCGGCTTAGAGAACTGAGCATTAACCCATGATTATTGACATCCAGCCTATGCCAGGCCTTCTGGCACAGAATCCAGAGYTTTCTGTCCCACCGCTTTCAAAAAGCTTTCATAAGTGTTTGTCAGCACAGAYCCAGCTGCAGAAGGCCTTGCAACAAGGTGACAAAGATCCTCACCAGCTTAAAAAAAAAAAWAATTCCGAAATCAAACCTGCAACATCCAGGCCTAGATGGCTGCTATCACTTCATAACAGTGAGACAAGCTTCAGGTCTCTTCCCTGCAGAGAGTCAGGACTCAGCCTGGATCCCAGTAGCAAAGAATATACACCGATAGCTGGATGGCAGTAGTTACCCTCTGTCATTCAGTGACCTTTCACCAAATGTGACTGTACCCAAAGAGGCCTTGGGACTGCCCGCATCTGAGCGGGTGCCAGGAGTGGTCCCTCCAGGCCAAAGCTGAGGCAGGCAGCGCGTGGACTGCACGGGGAACGCGCACGCCTGTGGGATGGAACAGGCAAACATCCAAAACTACGTGCTCCTGGATTGCTGAGCCACCCTCCTGCAGAAATACTAAGTTCTTCCCCTTTGTGGGCCTGTAGCAGACTGTAAATACACACATAGGGGTTCAGGGTTATTGCTTATCAGTGGCATCACCGTAAGCTTGTACAGCATATAAGCTAAAACACATGTATTTTCTTTTACTACCATATTAACCGCAACAGCATGGGAGTTCAGAGCTCTCCTTTCTACCTGAGTTACCACTTAACTGTTCAGGAACTGTTCAGGGAACGCACTGCCAAGTAAGAAAGTGCCCAGCTTTATTTAGTTGGAGGTATGAGCATGTAAATGACATTCCTTTTCGTGCAAAGATGTATTTTCCTGTAAAGCACAAAAAAATCTCGTGCCTGTCTAAGCACACCCACACAGATGAGGGGTGATCTGGCAGCTTTCTTTTGGGAATTTTAAGTGGACCCTTCCAAGTCTTTACAGTTACTGTACCTTGTTAGTGTTGTAGCCAGATGGACAGGGAGTGACCGGGTCATGAAGGGAGCAGTACAGCACCGCATCTGGCATACCTGGGAACAGAGCGACAGACACACAGTAGAGTTTCATGAACCAAAACAAAGCTAATGCAAAGATGTGGTTTGTAAATTTGCAAAAGGGAACAGGGTATTCCCCCCCACAGAAGTACATCCATTCCGACAAAGAAAATATTGTTCTGATCTCTCAGCACCAAACAAGGCAGACTTTTTCCCCAGCTTTACTAGCTGCAAGGAGGAGAGCGCAGCATCAGGACAAACCACCAAATAATACCCTCTGGTTCTGCAGCCTACATAGCTCMTTTGAGATTTATTTATGTTTCTTCTTGATTAATACTCCTGCTACTAAAATTTGCCAGACCCAACAGCTGACTCGCTTGACCACTCAACTGATACACTGGAGACATCTGACATTTGACACAATCTAAACTGAGCAACAACCTCAAGCCCAGAACTTTTAAGGAAGGACAACGTAGAGTGAGAGAACAGATCAGCKACACAAATGAGAAATTTATCATCCCTGCCAGACTGGAGGTTTCAAATGTCAGAAAGCTAGACAGTATGTCTCAAAGGCATACAGTTTTCTCTTCACAGATAGTCTCTGAAATTGGTGAAGCCTCCAAGAAGTTTCAGATAAAGAGATTTTCAATTTTTCTTGAAGGAATAAGTTGTCCCAAAGCAGTCAAAGTTTATTGAAAGTTGGGTGCAAACTTCCTTTGGAAATCCAAGCCATAACTTTGCTTATGTAATGAAATGCATGTCCAAAATTTTGATGTGCTTTTTTAAAACAAACAAACAAAAAACCCCACACTTGGTCTCTGTATATAGGACAAAAATGCTTAAAAATTTTTAAAAATTATAATAATTGTATAAATTCATAATGTATGTGCAACTGGCACATACAAAACATTCCTAAAAATAYCTCAGCTTTGATACAAGCATTAGCAACTCAAAAGTTTTTGCTTGCAAAGTCCGCTAGATTCCAAATACAAAGAACTGTCTGTAAATTCTAGAAATTAAAGACATGCCATCACTTCAACAGGATTTACCCTATACCYAGTGTAGCCTGAGATACGCAGACAAACAAAGCATCCCAGAGAAGCTTGTTGACTTGGCTGATGGTCCTCCAGTTCTCTGAGCTACCTCTCCAGATATAAAGACAGACTATGGTACAGATATTCCCCCAAGATGCTAACCCTGCATTCACTGTGCATTTAGGTTCCTTCACCACATGAGCCTGACAGCAGTGATCTTGGCTGCGTAATGCATGCAGTCAGGCCTTTACTGATCTGGTACGACAATCAGAGGAAAAACCCAGAAGAGTCACAAACGCAGGAACTGCTGCTTTACTCATTCTTATCAGCAAGGCGTTAAGATAAAGATTTCATTCAGGAACTGCCCCAAGAATGGAGTACAGGGACTGATGAAGATCACAAAGGCTTGGTGCAGTAGCTGAGGGCTATGGCAACGTTGACTGTTTTGCATTTGACTATCCATAAGTAAAATTGAGTTTATTCCTAAAACTGACTCTTTAACRTGGAAAAATGGAAGAATACAGGGAGCAAATACAGTCCGACCGCTAAACTGACAGGAACAGAGAAGAGATGAAAAATGAGCTTCTCCACTTGCTTCTTTAGTTCCTTGAAGCTCCCACAAATCCAGCACGGGTCCTTCCCCTAACATCTTCTCAGAACAGGAATGGTTTGGAGGCAGAAGTGTCCACCAGCTGAGACTGATTTGATGTGGGGTGCTTTGCCTGTTTAGTCTGCATACTGGATGAAGATTTCCTGTTGGAAATCTGTAGATGAAACCAACTATTTTATGAGAATCAAAAAAGCCAGCTTTAGCAGACAGATACTCTAAGGAAATGTATTTGAACAGCTGTATGGAGAAGGCCATTTTCGTGAGAATTTCTAATTCTCCTCGTCAAAAGAAGTCAGAAATTGCATCTGGCAAGACATCTGCAGCAGTGACTGAGGGCTACAGCAAAACCTCTCTCAGTCCTAGTCTCAGCTTTTGGGCTAAGCTCATCCCAGTCAGTGCTGAGGTGCTCAAGGAGCAGGCTGGGTGGAGAAAAAAAAGAGATAAAGCAAAACTACAGATTTTTGTAGCCTGCTTGAAGGACTTCTGGTCATACTAGTGACAATATACTATTCAAGTCTTCCTTAGTGCCACTTTGAGTAAGAAAATGCCTTAAATGTGGAAAGCCTATGCCTACATCTTTCTGCCTACTGTACTGCCTAAAAATGCACCAGTGGGATCCACCTGCGTTACCTCTCYAGACATACAAACAAATACACACACTTTACCTATAAATTTTGCAGCTCCTTCTTTATATTCTTCCAGGACCTCATGAAGTTCTGCCCTGCATTCAGATACAGAAACACATTAACTAAGCAAACAACCGTCAAGAAAGATCGGTGGTTTCATAACTAAGGCTTCTGTTTCCATACTTATGCGTTGTTTGAACTTGGATTGGCACTAATAGTTGCCATCCAGTTATTAGGCAGCAAGGCAGGGACAGACAGAACTAAACACCAGAGACACAGAGCTCAAGAATCACAGCTTACAAACYGGGGCACTCACAGTTCTGTGGCAAAAAGGCAGAGGTTTTACCCACACTGACCAGTGACCACTGACATGCTGGAGAGCACGAAGTCACACTGTGACTTTCTGGATAGCATTACTGATGTGCATCACTCAACAACTACACAAGCTAAGGAGGGGAGAGCTTCTAACGAGCTTTATGATGTTAATCTTTCCTCTCAGTTGCCACTTATCTAACTGTTTTGAGAGTTGGCTGCTTCTAAAGCTGGTTATTCTGCTGGGAAGATGACTGTGAAATCGCTAAGARGGGTTTGGCCAAAACACGCTCAAAATTTACGCAGCCCTCTGGGTCCCTTACCTTTACCTGCTTCCTACCAAGTCACTGCACCTCCCTTCGGCGGGGAAGCAACAAAGGGGCAACCGACTTCGACAGTTTGCCTTGCACCCGGGGAAGCGAGAAGCCCGCCTGCCCCAGCAGCGTTGCGGGGGCTCGCTGCGCCCCACAGACACCCTCTCCCACCGCCCCCCGGTACTCACAGGGCGGGCAGGGTGAGCTGGGCCACGGCGGGGACGCCGCCGACCGCCTGCAGGGTGTCGCGGGTGAGGTGGGGCGCCGAGCCGGTCCGCGTGTAGAGCAGGCAGCCCGGCAGCGGCAGGGCGGCGGCCCCGCACCTGCCCAGGCCCGCCAGCGTCCCCAGCCGCCCGCCGCCCGCTCCGCTCAGCTTCACCTTCATCGTCGGCCCCGGAGCGCCGYTACCGGCGTGGGCCTCCCCGCTTCCCGTACGCGCCCCAATCGCCTCACKCCGCGTCATCAGCGTGCGCCGGCGGCGGAGGCACCGCCCTTCCGCCACCCGCCGAGGGGGGAGCGGCGTTGCCATGGCGAAGCCGCTGCCGGCGCGGTGCGCTGTGGACCCCGCTGASAGGGGCGGGCGGCTCGCGGGGGCGCCCGGCGTGGCTGTGGCCTTCCCGGGGCACAGGCCCCACCTGTACCGCTGGCGGCGCCTCACCGCCGGGGCCAGACCGGAGGTAACGGGGCCTGCCGGGCCGCGGGACGGCGTGGGGCGGCGCGGAGAGCGCTAGGGGGCGCYCTGCAGGGCGCTGTCCAATCAGGGCGCGGCCTCGCGGGTGAGGGGCCGCGCGCGGCCGCCACGCCCCCAACGGCGGAAACGGCGGCGGGGCGGGGCGGATGGGGACGGGGACGGGGACGCAGTGTGGGTTGTGCACGCGCGAGGCGGCCCCCTGGAACCCCGAATGCTTCCAAAACCTCAGAAAAGAGGTTTCCCAGGTCGGGGGGGGGGCTGCAGCAACGGCCGTTTGACTTGCCAGCGGGCGGGAAGTCCGCGCTGCACTCGAATGAATGGCGCTAAACAGGGCAGCGTTAAGCTCTGGTTCAAAACAAGAGATAGGTGGTTGAAACACTATATWTTTWTTTTTTTTTAATCTTATTTCCAGCCAAAGTWTGATAACTTGGAGCACTGGATCAAGGTGAAGTAACTTGCACAGTAACTCGCTCAAGAGTAAGGTACCTTGTTGCTATGCATAAAACTCACGGGTCACGCACAAAACTTGGTGTTGAGCAGTACTGGAGGTTGTACGTATGGGCAAGCAATACAAGAGATTTACCCCAAAGCACCATCTCCTGCATCTACAACCACCTGAGATCAAGGAAAATGAATTCTAGGGTGAACTTCCCTTTGCTTTGCTTCCTTGGGCACCCCCATGCTCCCACCCTCAGCCTGCTGCTTATGGCGGGTAGGAGCACGCGTCTGCCTCCTCACGCAGCCTCCTAGGCCTCTGGCAGCAGCTTGCTCTGGTTGCCCTAGCACAAAGGGAAGAAGTTTTGCAGAAATGCAGGCTCTCTGGGGTATAGGTGTTACATGTGTCACTGTTTTCACATCAGGACCATTTACACCTCAAAGGAATGAATATGGGACAGAAAATCACTCAGACTAGTGGGCAGCCTGGTTATGGCAAAATGCTGATACCAAATTTCATAGTTGGTGGTTGCTGGGGACTAGCTCTGCAAGTCTCCATCCAGCCCCCAGGGGCTGGGTATTTGCATGCTCCCTACGTGTTCTCCAATCACTATGATTAGCACTAATTGCCAAATGAATGCTTATTACTTAATGATTTCTAAGTCCCAATTTTTCCAGTCAGTCGAGCAGTCAGAGAAACATGTTTCAAAATAAATCTATTTCTTATAACAGCCATGCTGTCTTGTGTTACATTCCCACTGATGTTTGCTCTCTTTGGAGGAGAAACCTGGATATAGGAAGTTTAAAAATTAACATCCAGCAATCCTCAGAAATGTTTTCCTTTCTTTAATTTAAAGAGAGTGGACCAAGCCTCTGAGTATGCTGTCTCCGAAGCTTTTTCTCTTCACAAGTCAAGGTATCCACAGGGGCCTTGTGGTCCTGTGACAAGTTTGGAAACCGTGGAACAGCTGCAAGATCATGATGAGGCCTGTGAGGAAGGTGAGCTGAAATACTGCTTGCCACAAGCCTGAAGTGAACTGTTCTTGCTCCAGCATTGTGGTTCTGGTCTGAACAGGCTCTTGCAAAGCTTGAGACCATAAGGAACAGTTCATAGTAAGATGTCTTTCATCTAATGGAGAAAGCAATAAGAAGAATCAATTGCTGGAGTTCAAGGTAGATCTTAATTAGCATACCTAAGAGAAGGATAAACTCTGTCTCCTGGAGATTTCGGGTCAAGACAAGGATGAACACTACCTTTGAAGACGCACTGTATGGTTAAATACAAGTTAGTGGGCTATAGGAAACTGGATGAAATTACCTGATGTATTTTTGATAGCAGGCCAGATGTGAAAATTGAGTTGCTCTGTGTAACTTTCACATCTACGAATAATTGTGTGGTTTTGCTTTGATTCCCCTGCAAAATTTTCCTTACTAATTAGCTAACTAAATATTAGCTAACTAAATATTCCCGTTGTAATGCCTGCAGCCACAAGTGCTTACTGAAATTTGAAAATAAAATTGCGGTACATTTTAAAAAAAAAAAAAAAAGAAAGGGAAATTATCTCCCATCAGTGCTAGAAGTACATCTGCAACRTAAAAGGAGAGACAGGATTTTAAAAACTGAGTTAACCATTCTTTTAAGATTCAAAAGTGAGCCTTACTGAATGGAATGAAGACATGTCTCAAGAGCAGYCACTTCAATACAGGAAGTCAGCTTTTTCACTTGTAATCATCAAGGGTTCAACTAATAGCACAGAATACACCTATCTGCTTACAGTGCACTGTCTCAGTGCATTATACAGCACAGTGGCTCAAAAGGAGCTGTGTTTGCAATTGATGGAAAAGTTGCTTGCTTTCCTCATGTTTATTATTTTTGTTTGCCCTTCTCTGCTAGGGTTTTCCTTTTTATAGCTACCAATCCTTCAGGACTGTTCCTAGCTCAACTGAAAGCCTTTTATCTGGAATCCATTATTAGAATACTTAATGGTATTAACGACACATAGTCCACTTTGCAAAGAAAGGTATCGATAAGAGAAGTGCAAGGACTCTTCTATTCCACTTATCAGGAGCTCACATTTCCCAGTCAAAAAAGTAACCCTTCCCCAAGTGATAAGCTGTTTTTCTCTCTTCTTCTGTTATCAGATATATTTCCTTGTTCCTGAGCTGGCATAAGAGATTATAAAAGAGAACAAAAGCATTTTGAAGGACAATAAACATTAGATTTACTTTTTCTTCAAAAAACCCACCCCTTTTTAAGGAAGTTTTAAAAAGGCTTTAGTGCCTTAGAAATACCAGGACTCAATGGGAGGATCTTCATTGTGTGTTAGAACTAGAGATTTGGAGCAGCTGCTTCCTCCTGTCTATCGGCTGTGTGCTTTTACAGGGGATAATTTGCACTGCAGTGGCTGCTGAGATCCCTGCTCTTTGCCCATCCTCACCGGACGGATAGCTCAGGATGGCTCAGCTTCTCGTGGGGCTGCTCCTGGTGCCTTGCAGTTTACAGCCCTGTGTTCAGCTTCGGGAACAACTTGGCCATCCATGCAGTGAGGCCAGGTGGTTTGCTGAGGCAGCAGCCACGTTAGCTGTCCTTGCTTTTGAGTAGGAACTCTGAAAAAGGAATTGTTGTGTTTTTCCACAGAAGAGTGAAGGTGCAAATAAAGTCCACAGGATTTTATACCCAGTTGTTCATTAGGCATTTGAGCTCACTGAGGAGTACCAAATCTATCATGGGTGCATTCCTGTAGTTGCAGTCTTAATTCTGAGTACAAAATTGTCTGTCTCAGTAGTCCCTGGTGAAGCTCGCCACCTGACAGATTTGTAATCTAGACTCACCAGTTGTTCCTGGAGCTGTGGTACTTGCAAAGGTTAACCTGTACACATGAAGCAAACATTTGTCCAAACAATGGTTCTTTTTGTATTTAACTTATGACAACCTTGGCTGTACATGAAGATGTCTAAGTACCTGCAAGTGCAGTGGTAAAACGTAGGAAAGMTGAGTTATGAATTACCTCATGTGAATTCCATCTCCTTGATAAATGCTATAATAATCACATGAGTGACCTAAATGTCCACAGAATCTTGTAGGAAAAATGGGATGGAGAAGTCGTCATTTGTGACATATGTGACAAGGAAAAAGTTTGCCACCTTCTCTTCCTGTTCTTTTATAGATCAAGAAGATGAGAACAGAACTATTAGCCTTATTCCATTTTCTGCTGCAGATCAGCTTTCAGTCATTATAGACAGCCTTCCCAGCATGTGATATAACTATCCCAGAGATGAAGTCTTGCTAGTTTACAATTACCTATATATTTTCTAAGCAAGTAAAGTCATCAGTCTCTTTCCTCATGATAGCCCAAGAGCTGCTCAGTAACTGGATGAAGTCCAAACTGCAGCTGGAGCTGATGAGCGATGGAGATGAGGAAGTTGACTCTGTCCTCCCGGAAAAGCCTTCTGCAGCCCCTCTGAAGTGTGAGCGGTTTGACGGTGAGAGCACAACAAAGCAGTTCCCGGCTTCCTTTCCGAGGACGTGCTGGGGAAGGGAGCCAGGCCTCATGTCTTGTCAGACTGAGAGGTAAAAGTTGGTTTGAGCCAGGACAGCGGGCTCAGAAGAAACAAGATTACAGGTGATGATTTTTCTCCCCCAGCTCTTACAGCAGCTTGCGGTAGGGCTGCACAAATGCACCTCATAAACATTCGATGTCTCCCTTTGTAAAAGAGAAATTTTATTTCTTTTGTGTATGGGTATTTGTGAGGCCTGTCAAATTTATATAGCCGTTTGAGATGCTCACAGGCAAGGCAGTAAAAAACAGATGAAATGTTGTTACTGCTCTAGCATGTTCAGTGGGACACTGATTAAGACTTTGGGGATAAACGAAGTGCAGTCAGTGTGTCTGCTTTCATCAGAAATGCACTCACAGTCTGGGAAAGTGATCCCTTTAATTACATTAGGCTTTGTGATCTGAGACAGAGGGGTTTATTCATTTCAAACTAGCCTGAGATAATCTGAATTCCTCATTTCAGACTTGTGCAGCTATCTGGAACATGAATTGGAAAGTTCTTCTGTCCAAGAATACCTACAGCATCTTTTGCAGAGTGAAGTTGTGAACTGTGGGATAGCGGAAGACCTTAGACTTGAAGGCAYCAAGGAAAAACAAAAGCTTGCAGATCCACGAATAATCATGGAGCTCAGACACAAGCAGGTGAGCAGGCAAGGCAGCACAGTTAAAAGGAATAAGATGGAGGATTATAGGATTAGAGTAAATGCTCAGTAATGCTTCCCCAGTATTCTTTCCCAGCCTGCAATAATCTCTGACTTGGAGGTAAACACCCGAGGATACTCTTCCACAGTTTAACTGAAACATTACTGCATTTCCGCATGCACATTGGCCATTCACAGTAGCTTGCACAGTCAACTTTAACGACATCTGTTCAGGTCTTCCCCCTTTCCGAAGACWGACAGGAAAAGCCGCCATGGCAGTCAGTTCTGAGTTTGCTCCCATCAAGTAATACTGGTTTAACCTCACTCTCTTGAACGGAGTTTTTTGCTGGTCTGAGAGCAGAACCAGTCTAGTCAGTGCCAGCAACAGATAGGGTTGCTTGCTTCATGTGAAGCACATGAAGCACATCCACAGGGTGGATTCACAATCCACCCTGTCAGTGTACAGTGAACCTCAAATTCTTCAGCCTTTGGCGTCTGCTTTGACTTTTGCTGATTTCCTCCCTCCCAGGTGAAGGAAAACCGAATGAGACGTCAGAAGGCATTAGAGCTTCAGAGACAAGAAAAGTCCCTGAAGAAATCAGTTCTGTCTAAGGCCAAGCTCCAAGCACAGGAGGAGGACAGAAGGAAGGCCCTGAAGGCCAAGGAGGAGGAGATCCAGAGGGAAGTGGTGAAGCTGCGAAAGGARATGGCTGAGAAGAGGCACACCATGGCAGAAGCATGGAGAACGTAAGAGGGAGAGGGGGGCATGGGAAGAACCATATGAAGAACGCTTCTCTTATCAGCTCCTTTTGCTAAATGTAACAGAGGAGTGGTGGTCCCAAAGGAAACATCTGCTATTCCTCTGCCTCCGAACTCTCCCAAAACCTTTTATTCCTTTGTTACCAATGTCAATGGCAGAGTTTATCACCAGTGGGAAGATAGGCTAAAGGTACTTTTAGCCTCCCCTCAGCCATTACCAGTATGTACAAAGTAGGAGTGTGTTTGCACCACTGTGCATTCTCTCCATCAACTCTGTGACCATATCCAGCTTTGTTAGTGTCTAATGCAGCACGAAAGCCAGTATACCAAAAAAAAAAAAAAAGAATAGTTTATGTTGAAAGTCTAGCACTTAAAATACTTCCTCTGCTATGAGAGAAWAAAGAGCATTCTTGGCTGAGAATTCTGCAGAGACATAATTTTTGCTTCTGCTGAGCTTGGATTGTCACAGAGATGTGACTTGTAAGGATGCCATTTATTTACTTGGGCAACCCTGAGTTCCTAAGTCTTCTCGTGCAAGTGCTTTACTGAAATCTTACTATTTTCTTCTGCCTGCTATATTTTGGAAATGCTCCAGACTGTTTCATCTCTGGGACCCCATGACAGAGGCTGTTTTCTAAGAAGGCTGAGTTAAATTATCAGCAGCTTTCTAAGCTGTAGAGGTGATTCTCTTAGGATTGGCCAAAAAGAGAGTGAAATCTGTGCTACAGTATTTTCCTCATTGTATTAGATCTGTATGTTTGTTCACTTTCCAGGGAGGGGAAGAGACAAGAAAAAAATCAGAAGCTGTCAGTGCAGGAGGTATCTATTACTGCKTCACCACCCCTGGTCCTGAAGAAAGAAGAGCAAGGAGAGGAGAAACAGAAAAAAGCTCAGGAGCTGCTGCRCAGGATTCACACCAATAAGCAGAGAGTGAGCATCACCCTTCTTTATCTGAGACTCTGAGCTACTTGCCCTCAGCTACCGTTTGCAAAACTGAAGTAAAACGACTTGGTTATCAGAATTTTTTACTTCTTCCAAGCCCTCCTCCTGATACCAGGAAAGTAAAAGAGAGGGCAAAAAGTATCTTGTAAGACAAGGAGCAAGAAATCCTGAGCCTCCATCCCCAGTGTGTCTGTGCCTCAAGTGTACCCAGTGGGAGGTTTCACTTAGAACTGTGGAAAAGATGTGGCTCTCAGGACAGTTGCGAACATAAAGGCTTCTGCGATTGAGAAGCAGGCAGATGTACAGAGGAGGCAGCAGAGCAAGATTTGTTTTCCCTTGAGGAAGGAGGTAAAAGGGGAAAAGTGGCACAAAAGGGCCTGAGAAGCCCTTATTGTGTGTATGGGAAGATATTTTAAAGATTGCCTTGCAGCCCCTGGTGCAGGAGCAGGGAGAGKAAAGAGGAGGGAATTGCTGAAGCCTGGGATGAATTTTGAGCTGGGTCTCCAAGAGTTGAAGTATGCCAGCACATCCACGCTAACAGGTTCTTCAAGGATCCACTCCCACTGGGTGCAGGAGGATATTCTGTGATATTGCAGCAGCTCTTTTGAGGCAAACGTGCAGYCTTTAATAATTCCTAGTAGGAACCTATTTCTTTTACCTTCATTATTCTGATACCATGGCCAGCTCTGGGTTAAACACCTAATTGTATCAAATACTTGCAATTAAAGAGCGATCTTTTTGYACTGAATAATTTTATATGGGCAGTCTCAGCAAAGGGAATACATTTCCCTGAGTGCAGGTATGAATGCCATCCATCACATAATGTTTTTAATTAATATAGCAGTCATCATCATTAATGTCTACTTATCTACATCTAGATTTTTTGTAATAGAAGAATCCCATAGCTTTTACGGTGATTCTCCCTGTGGTTTACTTCATCTGCCCATCTGCTGGATTTGAGCTTGGCAGCTACTGTTTAACAGTGCACAACCTCTCTCCAGCACAATCTAAGCTATGAAGATAAGCCTGAATGAAACCACAGAACAATTTAGGGCTGGCAAAACATGAGAAGCCACGGCTTAGCTGAGCTAAGCAATAGTGACACTTTGATTATTTTCCTAAAGCAGAAAGAAATAGCTAATGCATTGACATTTTGTCCTTTTTGTAAGTCTCCATTTGGAGATTTCAGCGAGTGAGAGGAATGCAGTTAAAACAAGGCATTATGACAAAAGGGGAACAGCTGAGTCCTGTGAGTTGACCCACTTGGAGGATCAAAATGAACAGTGTCTGCAGCGACAGGRCTAGAATTATGGGGTAGATTAGATAGCAAATTGCTGTTCTGTACAATGTAAATCACTCCCAGAGGCAGCAAGTCTAATTACACAATAGGGGAAAGGTTTGGCTTCCTACTGAGGGTGARCTAAGGGTGAGCTTAGGTCATGTCATAAATTCATGCTAGAAAGTGTCTTGATAAAAAAAAAAGTGGTCCATGGTGATATTTGTGAACTGTTCTCCACAGAAGCATTCTTACCTGTAGCATTTTAGACATTTTCTAGATTTTGAAAYATCTTTCCTGTCTCTAGAAAGTCTATCTTCCTCACCCATTCTATTCCTTTACACTTGGTGAACTAAGTGCRTTTCACTCAAAAGCATAGAGCCCCATGATGTTATCTTTCTAGTCCCTTTCTGTTTTTTGTAGAAAACCTGCACACGCTCTGCRTTATTTTTTTTACTCTCAAGGTAATTGTGGAAAGTGGGGATTCTAAAAAGAATCTCAAAAAGGAAAGTCAGATAAGGGGAAGGTGGAGAGGATCAGCATTTATGCGACGGGCTGTATCTTGCTCATTGGTTTTCTGAAACTCTCCCATGCAGTGCATGCAACGACATTTCTCTGCTTGGCTGAAAGTCATTCTGGAGCACAGAATTAAAATGGGAAAAGCCAGAGCCCTTGCTGACTGGAAATGCCAACTGAAGGCCCTGCGAGCCTGGAGAAACTATACTTGGGTCCAGAAAGTAGAGCAGGAGACACAGCAATTGGAAGTTCGTCTCCAAGATCAAAACAGGTAGTGACCCTACACTGTGGAATTCCTCCTACTGCAGCAGTACTTGGGCGGTGCAGTGATCAGGGACTGTACAAGGGGCTTGCCAGTTAGCCAGCAGGAGGAAAASAGTAGCTTTTTGAGAAAATTGCTGCATTGCCTGCAGTCTGCCAGAGGTGGTGTGGCACAGATGAAAAGGCGGACAGAGATAGACAAGAGCTGTAGCACTTTCAAACAAGCCTGCATCTCACTCTCTCTGTAGGTGTCTTTCCCAGAAATCTCACTCTGGCTTGCTCTGGACCCTGGAGAATATGAGGTGCCGTATTTATTCCTGATTAATATAGTTATTTCCTATTTCAGTAGTAGTATAGCAAGCAGAGATCATTTTGGCCAGTGCCTTTAATTAGGAGGCTGTTGGATGAATTCCCTATCAGCCAGAGAAAATTTTGCTCTTGCAGGTGTCTGGCAGGCTGTGTGCTGAGGCACTGCTGCTTCCCCCTGCGCAGCTGGCAAGGGAACAGGATACCTCTTTTGCACCTACCCTACAGCCCAAGGATGACACAGGAAATTGCAAAATGTGAACTAGGGAAACCTACTTCAAAATAATGGGCATCCTTTCTGCCTTCCCACTYCTCCTTGGAGAAACTCCGTACAGCTTTGGAGGGCCTTCAGAGTTAAGCAACGAAAAGACTCGGGAAGTTATGGGGCCTTGTGCCACGGCCTGGACTGCTGTACTTGATGCAATTGTTTCAGGCAGGCCTGGGCAGAAGCCTCACTCCTATCATAACACAAGTGCTTTCTCATTCAGGAAAGAACAACTGTCTGCGGAGCATAACCRGCGACGGCTTTTGCGCTGCTGCTTTCTGGCGTGGCAGCGCTGGAGCCAAGCAGAGAGAGAAAAGCGAGAGCTGCAGATCAAGAGGGAGGAGATGAAAAGAAAGATGGCACAGCTGCTGGAGGCAGTGTCGCTGGGGAAGGGTGGTCTGGACAGGCCACTGGAGGTTAACAAGCCTGGGACAGCAGAAGTAAACCATCATCAAGATTTGCAGAAAGACAAGGTAAATCCTTCCCACGTAGTTTTGTCTATTGGCATCTCAGTACTTCTTTTGTGCAATCTGAAATAAAGAGTACGTTGTCCCAGAGGAAGGCTTCTTCCCCAGGGTGACCCCCAAATACCTGCCTGCAACTGTTCAGGAGGGAACTGTAAAAATCAGAGGCAAATGTGAAGGACAATGGATGAGTTTTAAAAATAAATAATCTCTAATGCTGCCAGAGAACAACCCTTCATGTACTGTGAGTCGCAATGAGCGTCCCACCCCCAGATCACTTTTGCTGAGAGGTTAGTTACATCTTTGATGCCTGCTTAGACTGAAAAAGAATAATGCTTGACTGCATGACAAGAGATTTTTTTATGCCAGTGCAGCTCTCTGGCTTTTAAGTGTGGGGAAAAAAAGTTGTCACTGGCTGTTCCAGGATAATGCGCATCACAAGGAGGTAGCAGAGGAGAATCAGAGGTTGCTTCCTTAAATTGTCATTTGTCAGGTCAGAGCCTGCCCCTCCTTTCCGTCTGTAAAACCTGTACCACAGCAGCGTCCCGATCCCAGCATGAGAGCTCACAGACACATATTATAGGTCAAGCTTTTTATTTGCTTAAGTGTCAGAAAAAGTTGATTTCCTACGGTGCTTATATCATCCTAGTAGGCCCGTATTTTTTTTCTGATGCGCTGGTAAAATTTGTGCTGGAAGGATGGGACTGAATATGGGGTTTGATCTAGGAATCAGAAAGCAGACCTTACATCTGATGCCTCTTCAGAGAAAGACCWTGTGTCAGAAAAGGTGCAGCCTCACTTCCCACTGTGCACCAGTTTCATGGTAATATTTATCAAAGCTGGAGAAGAGGCATGAGGAAGCAGCACCTTGTAGAGACTTCTCTTCCATCTGAAAAGGGACTGTCCAGTAGATCAGCTGTGTAGATCACTTCAACWACTGTTTTTTCCTTTATTCTCTGACTGAGCGCTGGGTGGGAACAACACAGTCCAAAAGGGAGTGTGCTAATCCCTGAGAGATGAGCTAACCCCTGGGAAATGAGCTGTCCTGAGCTGTGCTCCCTAACAAAATACTCAGGATATATTCCTGCTAGAGCTCTTGCCTGATCAGGATTTATTCCTCCTAGGGAAATGGCACACAGCTCCTTAACAGTTCTTTCCCACAGCCTCCCATTTTGTGCATTAGAGGGCCCCTCTGCCCTGTCTAGGAACTGGATAAAGATTGCATAGCTGAGATTACCCTACTTCTCAGACATCTCACAAGATTTACACTAAAGAAACACTATTAAGYCAGGGCAGAAGAGTGCTTGGTTTTAATCAACACCAAATTTTCCTCGTTTCTTTTTTTTTTTCCCTAGCCGACTGAAACTTGCCTCATACAGAAAGAACCTGACCAGACCAGAGAACACCCTGGTTGGGATGCTGCTCACACATCTCATTCCTACAGAAAACCCAAGTTTGCCTGGGAGATTACCCTAAAACATGCAGCCCCGAGTGCCCAGGACCAGGCTGCATACAGGAATCAAATAGCCACTCTCCCCCAGCARTTTCAGGCACCTGGTCCAAAGACAGCTCCTGCTTATGGTAGTCGTTTTGAGCACCGTCATGCCTTCCAGCAACGTCTGATTGAGGAACAGAGGCAGCAGCTWCAGAAACAGCAAGAGCTGATCCTTGAACTGCAGGAAAATCAGAGGCTGAGCAGAGCTAAAGAAGAGGCAGCACAAGCCACGGCTGCAACCCAGCCGCTTAACAACTCTGCTTCACAAACCAGGAAGGAAAAACCAAAGAGGGAAAACCAATCCAGATGCAARAATACAACCCATTTGAGGTATATGCTCTCGATAAAGCGGGCTCAATTAGTCAGCATGTCTCATTTCTACTCAAGTTGAGGCAGAATTTGCCAGGCACACTTCAGTCATGCTAGCTTCAGTCATTCCTCTCACCTGTGACTTAGCTTCAAGGGCAGTATCAGGCTGGCCACAGTTCTCTGTCCTCCCTTTTTGCARTGGCTCAACACCATGTGATCCATACAGGATCCACTTAGAAACAGCAACACTAGAGTGTCACACAGAGTAGCCGCAGAGATTTATTTAGTTAGGAAKAAAGAGAGTGTCATCCTCAGTATTTCAGAACATGCAGCAGCCCTGTACTCAGCTTCTTTGCAAGGATGCATCATTAATCCCATTTCAAGCAGAAGAAAGGTGTATCAGGGATTCAGAATGAAAATGCAGCACAATGGAGAATAGAAACTACAAGGCCTGTTTCTCAACCATAAGTGATAGGTAGGAGACATCATTTGACCACATTCATTGATTAATTTCTTTTTACTCTTTCCTTTTGTAGTCCACCTGTTTCTCATGGGCCAGAAAACACAAGGGCTGTGATGCAAGGCACAAGGTCCTCCAGCCAGCTGACCTCAGCTCATCCCATACTGAAAGGTATTGTTCTAGACAGCAAAGACCATTCCAGACCGCTTTTCTCAACAGCTTGTCTGGAAACTTCTCTCTTTCTTCGCCTCAGCCTTGCTGGTTGATGACAGCATGCAAGTAAAACTCAGCAATCTCTTTCCCAGCCTGACCAGCGCTGTGAGAGGGTGAGCTGTTTTCACGCCCAAGTCAGGCATCTGTAAAACCTGGGCCACTGCAAGGCCCTCAAGTCCACGCTTAATACACTGTGGTAGCGGTTACTCCTAACACTTGTGATAATTGTTTCTGGTGTGACAAGACTCAGAGAGAGAAGCTCTATAGGGATTTGCTGTCAATCTTATTCCCTTCATTGCACATCCAAGTAACACTTAAGTGACCAGTCATTTTCATCTAACTTTGACAGAGGTATTGAGATTTCAAAGGGAATTAAGTGCTTACTGAAGGTTTTGTGAGACAACAGTGGCTAGGCTGGGAAAGGAGCTACAGACCCCTGCCTTCTGTGAGATGTCTCCCCTTCTCTGGCCACACTGGAACCGCATATACACATTAAACATGTAGCGCAGCCTTTTCATGCAGTAAATTAAGATCAGGTTCTATTATATCCCTGGGTCATGTTCTTCCATATCAACTGGGGGGTGGTCACAGTCTGCATGAAAGACTGGAATATGATCGCTGTGATGTTTTACCAGTTTTGGGATCACCAGGGCTTTTTGGCCATAATAGCTGGGCGCTAGTAGTTGCCTTTCATTAACTGACTGTGTTCGGCTCCAATGCTACCTAGTCCAAGCCATCACTCACTCTGATTTGCCTGAACTCTGCACAGCTTAGGGACAGTAAGCGTACTTTCAGAGCACTCAAGTGCTTTTGTTTGAAGATCCTCCAAAAATTCAATGAATAAGTTATCACTAAATGTTTTTTTCTCAGCAGAGAATCCTGGGACAGCTGAGAGGAGAAAAGAAACTGAGGAAACTTATGATGGTCAAAACACTTAGATGGCCCCAGTTATCGATTGCTCTGTTTTTTGTGCTTTGTTTGTGACTTCAGAAGAAGCGAGCATGGGTTCTCAACTCCACTGCGTGTTCTGTGTGGTCATATCAGCACTTTAACTGATAGCCAGCAAGATCACCGCATTGCAATTTATCTCCCAAAAGAAGCATTAAGCAGTAGTTTCTCACTAGTGGGACCAAGTACCTGTGTGTCACTACGGCAGGGATGCTTTCCATCATGAAGTTGCTCTTTAAATAAGCAATTGGAGCTTACTGGAGACCTCAGTAGCAATTGCTGATAAATCAGGTGCCCTGAGCCTCAGCACTCAATCAGGGAAGACAGGAATAAAACCTCTGGACACAGCTCCTTTCATAATTGAGCCTCATGGCTGTGACTGTCAACCAAGAAGGGTGGAGTGAATCTAATTGTGATAGTCTTGAATCATCTTATAAATGCTTATGGGTTCCTTGTTCATGACACTGCCAGCCGTAAGAGGCAGCAGAAAGCAAGTCCCTTTGTGCTGGCATTGCCAGGTCAATGGGGGCCTGGCAGTAGAGTGAAGTGGTCATCCTTTTTCACCAAACTTCTGTCATTATCCTATAGCTCATTTCCACTAAGCCTTATGTCCTCTGTTTCTGTAGCTATGGAGGAGAGAGCAACTCAGCGGGCAGAACGGAGGAGGAAACTAGAAGAAGCCAAACAACGAAGAGAAGAGGAAAAATTGGTAAGGAAAGCGGAAAATGAAATAAAGTCTCTTTCACACCATTCCAGTTACAAGAAATGCTGTTTTAACCCCAGAGTCAGGGACCAAGAAAAGGTCCTTTATCCAAGACAGGAGTTTTATAGCTTGTAAGAAAGCAGATGTCCAGCACACATCAAAAGAAGTAGTTATTGCTGCATTCGCATTCAGCGATCCCCCGCCAGCCCTGCCATATCACAAGCAGATGCTTCATGTTGATACAGTTGTAATTCTAGAAGCAGCCTCCCTTACCACCCCCCAACCACCTCTTTCACACCTACCTCATGACCATAACTTGTCCTTGCCCAGGATGAGAAGGGTGGAAGTGCATGCAGAGATCCACTTGACTGGACCTGGCAATGGTGGGTTTCCCCTCCCCTGCCTTTCCTGTCTGGTCACGTGCAGCTTGAGGACGTGCAGTCTGACCTAGTAAAAATCCTGCGTCTTTCTAGCAAATCTCTGCTGAAGAGAAGATACCAACAATATTTGCATGGTTAATATACAAACTCTGTTATACACATCCAACAGAGGAGCCTTCTTAGCTTCAGGGCATTGAGCTGTTGCTAAAAACATTGACGGTAAGCTGCATTAGGATTAGAAAGCTCAGAACTGGGGTCCTAAAACAACCAGCATTTCCTCCTTCAAGCAAGAGATGCACTCACGTAGGCAGGAGGCTGAAACGAGCCTTAGAGAACATTTTAACCATAGAGTGAACAGACAAGTATCAGGTTAGGTTTCCTTAGCTGCAGTTGCCACGACCTTAGAGATCAGGAAGCACAGTCATAATAATCATGCATTATGGTTGGTGTGGGTTTTAGGCCTTTGATGCATACACCAAGAACAAAAGCTTTGTGAAGCGAAAGCAGTGGGGTCAGCAAGGGGGGCAGATAAACACTGAGAGAAGGATATTGTGCCAAGTATGACTACTACTGAAGTAAAACAACTTCTCTGATCTTCAGTGTTTGGGGAAAGAAATCTTTGGGTACCTGTAACGCTGCGTTGCATGTAGAAGTAAAACTTCAGAGCAGAGCCCAGGAGCCCAGAACTTCAGCAGTCAGGTTATCAATAAATAACTTGGTATATGGTTTAAATTTTTTAGGGGAAGAGTGGGCAAATACTCTATCTTAGCGCAAAGAAAGATATATAGGTAGTAGAAAGTATATAGGTAGTAGAAAGATATATATATAGGTAGTAGAAAGAACAGTCCCTTCTTCCTCTCCCTTTTACAGTTCATTGTCCAGCACAGATCATGTCTAGTATGTGACAAAGTCTGCTTCCTTCTGAAGTTTCAGGTGCTGGTCAATACTAGAGGAATACTGGGAAAGCTTAGAGCTCTATACGCTCTGAAAAGGTCACATGCCCCAAATTAAATTTTGCCTTCCTCCATTTTCTCCATTTCAAGGCCCAGCTGAAGGCTGAAGAGGAAGCACGACAGAGGAAGGAGGCTGAGGAAAAGGAAGCTCAGCAGGAAAAACGACGGGAGGAGAGAAGGCAGCAGAAGCTGGTGACCAAACACCTCACCTGTTTCCCCCTCCTTTAGCAGGGATAGGGAAGAAGAACTAGCACGCGGTCAGCAGCCAGAGTAATGTGAGCTGAAGGTCTTCATTAGTAGAGCAGAGTTCCACAGCACAGCATCCACTGTATCACCACCTTCCCCCTTTTTGGCAATGTCAGGGGAAGGGCTCTAGACTGAACGCACTATGAAGTATATACTGTCTCTGTCTCATCGGCAGGACTAGAGGTCCCAGCTGGTGGACATTCACTGCTGAGGTATAGCCACATAAGCCCCCACAGTGGCAGCATGTTTCCAGTACTTAAAGGGCTGCTATAAAGAGGACCGAGGCACTCTGTTCACAAGGAGCCACATGGAGAAGACTAGTGACAACGGGTACAAGTTGCACTTGGAGAGGTTTCATCTCGATGTAAGAAATAAATTTTTTACAGTGAGAACAATCATTCACTGGAACAACCTCCCCAGGGACGTGGTAGAGTCCCCATTGCCGGAGGTTTTCAAGATGCAATTGGACAGGGTGCTAGATAACCTCATCTAGGCTCTGTTTTCCACAAAAAGTTGGACCAGATGATCTACTGAGGTCCCTTCCAACCTGGGCTATCCTATGATTCTATGTTTGGCCTACTTTCAGGCTGCTCCTTCCGCTTGTATCCCCCTCCAGCATTCACAATGATACCAGTCACAAACACACGACTTGAAAGTAAACAAGCCTGACAGATATATCAAGGGCAACTTTCCACCTGAAGAACAGAAGCATCCTCTCCTTGGAGCTAGCCTAGGAATAGCCCCACTTCATTACTGTTACTTGGAAACGAACTGTCCTAATAACCCAAATAGCACTTTTGAAATCCTACAGGAATTTGACCTACAACTACTGTTCTACTTGGATTGAGTGTTTTAGGATGTTTGACCTTCATCCCTGAGTCTCAGTCAAAAGTAATATTGTACAGTTATATAATACCCACAACCTTCCCCTACTGTTTAGGCTAGATTAAGTAGTAGGGTCCATGCGTAAACTCGGAATCATTTTTGGACAGGTTTTCAGTCTAGTTTTATAAACACAGAAAGCTGCCCTCCTCGAGCTCACCAAAGCACCCCTCCCYACATTGATGAAGGCCCATCAAAAGGAGGTTCCTGCTACGTCAGCACTGCTGGTAGCCACAGATTATATGTCTGCTACAGTAACACCAAACTGCAGTGCTGAGGGAAGGCCATATGCTGATACATGGCCCAARGAAATGTCCAGAAATACCATCATCTTCCATGAGGATTTTCAAGACAGTTTGCTCTGCTTTCTACCACAGGTTCTAGTACATGGGGTCATATCTGGACTGGCCTGCACTGCTAAAGATGATGCAGATCCCTATTTCCTATYGGGTCAGGACCTCCAGCTTCAATATGACAATCTCTTGTCATTGCTTAACATCCTCTTCATCCAGAGTGAATTAAAACTACTGCTCTTTGTATTGTAGAAAGAGCTGGAGAAGCAAAGGAGGCTAGAGAAAGAGCAGCAGCTCCAGAAAAAGGCCAGAGATCACTATGAGAAGGTCCTCCTGAGAAAGCTGGGAATGGTGCCATGGAAAAGGCTGAAGGAGCAAGCCAAGGAAAACCTGGTGGTAAGTGCTGAGGATAAAGGAAAGGACTGGTGCCATGGGAGGAAGGGAGAAAGAACAGATGCAGCACTTAGCAGAAACCTTAATGGRCTCTTAAGCCAGGTAGAGGTGGAAAAAGCAAAAATTCTCCCTGCAGGCCCTGCCCTATATTAGTTCTTTAAATCAGCCCATCTGACAATAATCATGAAAAGCCATCAAAAACCCACAAGGGTGGCATCCTTATTTATAGCTAATTAAACAGGAACCAAAAGGACAAAGAAAAGAACGAATTTCAATCTAATGAGAAGTCATCTTTTGTAAGCCTTCACTTGTCTGCAGTACTAACTGCCACATGATTTGATACCAGTAACACATTGGGAGTTAGTTTAGTATGATACAGCCAAAAAAAAATAAATTGAAGTTATATGACATGAGCCTGTCTGTTCTTTTGCTCCACAGCAAAGCTCATCAGTAAGACACCACCAAGCCACTGTAGTTATAGTAGTTAACCCCAGCCCATCACTAGTTTTCCTGCTGGTGCAGTGTTGGCCACTGGTAGAAGTAGGACACCACAAGTGATAATCCAGCGACCTGTTCTAGCCTGGCCATACCTTCAGTGCAGAATAGCAAGTGGTAGCTTCTTAGACCTTGACACATAAATATTGCTAATGAAACATTTCGTACATGACTGAACTGGCATGCTTTATCAGGGGTGGATTAATAACACTCAACCATATCCTGAAGATTGAGCCAGAGCCCAGGGCTAAGTTGGCAAGCTTCCATTTAAGTCACTGGAACTGCAGCAACTTCCAGTACTTGACCAAATGCACATARGCCTCCGGCTGGAAAGAAATAGAGGGATAGCAGCTGCTCTGTAAGTCCACCCTGCTGGTCGCCGTTACGGACAGGGTTGGACTAAACTGTTGTAGGCCATGCCTCTGCTCCATTCACAATACGTTAAACTGAGCATCTAATTCAAAAGGATTTTCTCTAGAAGTGACGTAGCAATAGCCTGAGAGAGACTGGTCTTGTTCCTTGTGCTGAACCCTCTTTGGGGGAACCCATCCTGTAAGTTATTCCAGCTGTCAGATATCTGCATTTTGGGGACCCCAAAAAGCTGAGGTAATTTTCTAGTGTACCCTGTTTTCTGTAGCTTTAYGTTTATATAGTCACTAGTCCAAGTAACTAGCTGCCGTCTCTGCTGTCTTTACTCAGGTGGCACAAAGGCACCACTGCTTGGGCCTGCAGAGGAAGTGCCTGATGACTTGGCTCCAGCACACCCAGGGGAGCCTCACGGAGAAGGTGTCTCGGGCTGAGGACTTCTATTCCCATACATTGCTGAGATGGGGCTTCAAGAACTGGCTAAAGGTTTGCCTGCACCACAGTAGAGAAATGATACCAAGCAAGCTAGCTGCTGCCACGCTTTCCCCTCACCACAGTGCCACTTCACACACCTGCAGCCCAGCCTTTGCTGAGTTACGCTKTCCCCCTTCCAGCGACATCATTCCCTTCTTCCGAGACCTTCTTTCAGCTCTCCACTCTCCATCATTCTCCTCCACCCAGGACACTCTCCTACGTACTGCTCCCCACCTCCACCTTTCCACTCTCTCACCCTGCTCCCTGCTGGTTTTCCTCCACTCCTGTCCCCATTACCCTCCACTGCCACGGTCTCAGCACTGCTCTGTTTCTTATTGAGCTGGGGGCTGGGAGAAAGAAGCCGTTCTCACCTCTTTCTCTGTCCTCCTTCCCTAGTACAAGGATTATCTCTCCACTCTGGAGGAGAGAGCAAGTACCCTCCGTGCAGCCTGCCTCATGAGGAAGTACTTCTGGGCGTGGTTTGATCTGATCATGGTGGAAAAGAGTACCTTATGGGAGAAACTGAAGATTGCTGCTGAATACAGTAACAAGTAAGTGCATTCCCTTGCCAGCAGTTCTTTACTTGAGTTTAATATACCCTATAGATTATTTTAGAGACTACTTTTGACAGGTCAATTATCTGCTCCCYGAGAACGTGTGAAACAGGTTCTTTACTGCTGGTATTTTGCTTCTGTGATACGCACAGACATCATCAGCAGAGGTTTGTGGTAAGAATTTTCCGTGCAGCCTGCAAAAGGAAATTGAGTGGTACCCTTCACAGGACTTTTAAATCTGCTGAAAGAGAATACAGTGAAAGCGGATAAGTGGCTGAAACTTTCTAAGCTGATTAGCAGATCTGGCCATGCAGCTTCTGCTAAAAGCTGCCTTAGGAAAATCTTTAAGTACAATTATAGCAAGCCAAATTATTGTGCAGGAATTACACTGTATTGTTTTGTCCACAGCAGATTATTTAGTTCACAAATCCAAAGTTGATCAACTAGAAACCCTACTTAAGGAATCCTTCAATTTATGCTATCGTCAGCCTGACTTGGCAGTGAGRACTACAGCAGACGGTTCTACTGATCACGACTGGAGATGGTCACACCCAGTTCACTCATTGTCCCACAACTGCATTAGCTGTGCATTTTAACAGGAGGAAAAAACTATTGTCAAAGTTCAGCAGAAAACAGAAGCATGTTCACCTACCTCACCATGAAAGCATGTCAGCTTGCATCCATGCTGTCATGAATAGGCTGTGCCTGTACATAGCCCAAACAGGATCTGCAGCACCTTGGAGGAGGAATTAGTTTAAATTCACCTCTTAYGTGGTAGAGCGAACCTGTTCTAGCTTGCCGTGTCAGTAAGATCAGAACAGTGCATGATTTAACCCAGCAAGCCAGCAAACTGGAGGAACCAGGGAAAATTCAGACCCAGGAAGAGACTGGATTTATTCTATGTATGACCTCATATTAGGAGCATAATCACCTGTCATTCCTCATTACCTCCTCCTTCCCCCACTGACTGGCAAAAGCCAGTTCAGACCTTGACATAGCAAACTATTCTTTAGAAAGGACTGTTGCTCCCTATTGCCCCTATGGGAACCCAGGGCAAGGCACCTGCAGTGGGATGATTAAAATCAGGTAAGAATTGGAGCCCAGCTGCCTGTGCTCCCAAGTAGTTGGTCTAGACCAAAYGAGCCTGCATTTTTCCTGAAGAAACTGCTTTCAGAGACTCTGTTTATTCTTCAAGAAACATCTTTCATCTTCAGAGTGCTAAGCAAACACCAGCTAATGAATCCTGTCAGAGRGAGGAGCAAAATTCTTGGAGGAGAGGAATAGAGAAGGGCAATGTGTTATTTTTCCCTGGTATGATTGACATATTAATGGAGTGGTCTGCATGCAGRTGTTTAACATGTCACAGCCCTGACTAGCAGCAGAAAGGACAAATCCCACAGGTATTTTAGGGGAGTTCCCCCCTTAAACAGAAGTCATCTTTTGATTACCTGTTATGTTATGTACACTTGCATGTTGTCACTTTGTTCTTTGTGTCCCCAATTTCTTTAAGGAGACTCATGCTGAACACATTCAAGGCATGGAGGCAGTACCCATTACTGATGAAAAAGGAAAGAGAGAGAGAGGAAAGGAGAAACCAGCTACGCAGGAGAGTAGCTGAAATTCTCCCTGACTTCCAAACATGACAGAAGAGAGTCAAAGGAGACTGGAAAAGGGGACAAAAAGACTGATTCTGTTCCGTGCTATCTTCCTACTGACTGAAACAAATCCAAGGGGAAGTCCTGCCCAGGGCAAAGGGTCTTACAGCCAAAGGAAGCTCCCTGGGACCACTGCTGTCATAAACTAAGCATATATGGAAATTTATCTGATGGTTTCGCTTTGCACTTCAGGGGGTTATTCCCCACAAGGTCCTCCTCGTCTGAAGTCTCCACAGGGGTATCTTGGCTGGTGACAGTGAGGCCTAGGTAACCAAAGCCTAGCACAGGGTGTGTTTCAGGCCAAGACCATTTCTACACATAGAGCTGCAGCACCGACACAAATCCTCCTCCATCRCAGGAAGCACAGAACTGAACTGCACCTATTTTTCCTTAAGCAGTAACCTGGTGCTTTTCTGTTGCCAGTACTCGGTAGGGTGACACAGYGTGATCAGAGAGCGAACAGACCTGACTGTCAGCTGACCCCCAGCCACTGCTGCGAACTTGGCCACCCAGAGAACAGTTTCTAGCTAACTGGGCCAGGAAAGTTTGGATGGGAGGAGAAGAGAGAGGAGCTATTTATGCAAATCATATTTGCTAACGGTCCAGATCACAGCATCRCGTATGGACAATCTAAAACCTGGATTCTTTTTCAAGGGACTGCCTAGTTCGCAGCGCTGGCCAGCTCACAAGCACAGTGCTTTCATTTTGGTGGCAAGCGGTGATTCAATTTTATGAGTCTCCATCTTCTTGTCATTTAAACATTTTCCAAGCTTGTTAACTGTAAAATTTAAGGATGTATTGTGCAAGTCTATCTGGGCCTTTTCACTTGATCCAGCATCTTAAAAAAAAACAAAAAAAAAAATCCAAGAGAACGGCAGACTGTATTTTTACGTAAGCTAAAGCTGACATGATTAAAAAGGAAGTTTCTTGCCACTGTTTAACTGTAACCTGCAGCAGAGTGCAGATAGGGTAATGCTGTTAAGGTACAGTATGTCTTGTCTTAGCAACAGCATAAGGCAGGAATCTGGAATTGCTTCCCCCTCACAACAAGATAGGCAAAGTTCTCTCCAAAAGCATTTGGCTCCATACAGGGAGCACTTAGGTAATGCCAGGAAGATGACTACTGTCATCCATTGTATTGGATAATTTTAAAATCCTGTATATGCATTGAAAGTTTCCAGTACACCCAAATCTGAAATGAGCACAACTGAGTTGTGAGTGTGAATGTGTTAGAAGCYGACTGAATGGCACTGGACAGAAGTCCAGGGTCAGGGACCGAGACCAGCACTAAGCACTGCCGATGAAACGGTACAGGACAGGTCAGGTGCCCAGGCACAGCAGYAGGCTCCAGAGCTTTAGCACCGGGAGTTTGTCCATGCGGAGAGCTCACGGGGCTGTGGTCAGAGAGCCTCCCTGCCCACACAGGCCAGGCTGTCAAACAGACTCTCGGTGCAGGTCTGAAGACTSTCACTCCCAGGTTACCTCCCACAGCCATCCTCTACAGCACATRAACGTTTACCATCTCGCAAAGGCTGATTACAGACCTGACCACCAGCAGGTCAGATGAGCGCATTATCCAAGCGCAGGGAGCTGACGGTGCCTGCACGGAGTGTGGGCGAGTACAGACCATCTGGCTGCGTTAAAGGTAGACTGTGAGAGGAAGCGACAAGCTGAGAGAGGGCTGAATAACTCATCTTGTGGGGAAGAACTGCACTGCAAAGGGTAGCATCTTTTGCAGACGACTGAACCAAMGAGGCAGGGAGGAACAGAGCTGGGGGCTCAGCTACAAAACTAACCAGCAGCCACGCTTGGTGTTAGTAGCAGCAAGCTGTGGCAGCACAGCAGCAGCAATGTACTTTCTCCTAGTCCGCTCTCTCCTCTTGGAAGCCTCTCCCATGTAGTGCCCAACAAGCTCCTGGAACACCTCCGAACCAGTCCTCACGCTCCCAGGTTATTGGTGGCCTTTTCCTAAGCTGATTTCCTCCTCACCAGGGCTTGGCACTGAATGCARCAGGGAAAGTCTCCAGCCCACCCTCCATCTGGATTCACAGCATAAGAAGGATAGCGAGCCAGAGGATGAAAGGCGAGGACACAAGGGCTTTCTCAGCTAGAGAGAAGGTAGCATTAGAGGCAGCTGGAGATGGGACACACCACAGCTGTAAGGGCAGTAGCAGGAGTATGGTGTGGTAGAGTGAATGGTCACACGCAGCCTGGTCTTGACCCTAGCAACAGGCTGAGCAGGGTCTGAATCTACATATCTCACACACTAAAATGGTGCCCCAAACCACTGGCTACTCGGGTGCATCCAGTTTACTGAACTGCAGATTCTTCCCCCAGCAATGCCACACTTGCACATTTTGTCCTCRAGGTCCACAGCTCCCACTCACCATCCGTGAAAATAATGCTGCTTATGTGGAGCACAGCTTYCCCCACTCAGAACCTGAAGTAGTCAACACTTACTTTTGAAAAYTGGCCTTTGTCTCCAATACTCTCACCTTCTGGAGTCTTCTTCTTAGCAGCTTTGACAAAGATTCTCCTATTAAGATGCTCTTCTGCTAGACAGTTCAAGCACTAAGAAGCCAAAAAGATGATCCAGGAGGAGCTGTACTTTGATGCCCCTTTGCCCTTGCCTACTGCTAATTCCATGCTAGCACGGAGCTGAAGCCTCAGCTGGATCCAGTTGAGGGAAAGGGATGATGTTCAGGGATCAGGCACATTCATGCTGAACCCGGTCAGAATCAAAGGGGAGATGGAGAAGCCCCTYGACTTCCCCATTCAATCCACACCTGGCTGAAACAACTCATACCTCCTTGGCAGAAGCAAGGCTGTTCCTCATGATGCCGTTGAGAGGCTGCACAGGACACCCCTAAAATCCCTGGCACGATGTTAGTGTTTTGCGAATTAAAGCTCCAGCAAACAGTTCCCAGCAGGAGGGTGACACACAAGAGAGCTTGTCAGACTGAGGAAACAGCTTCAGCCTGCAGTTGTGCCAGAGCATCCCTCCAGCGCTTGGTTAAATGCAGATGTCAATGCCTTAATGCTGGTCATCAGCCCACACTCTCACAGCTCAGGCACACTCCTGCCTGTCAGCCCCTYGCTTTTCTTAGCAAGAGAGGGAGGTGGCTGCAGAGCCAGGCTTTCCTTCTCCTGCGCCGGGAGGGGGGGAGGATTTTCGTTTTAGTACAACAGCAAATGCAGAACCCTGCAATCGCAAACTCCCCTTCTCCCCAACCCCATCCCCAGCTGACACCTGCCCTCCGGAGTTCTTACATGCTTTCCCAAAAACTTTGACCACAGAAATATCTTCTTCTAGGTAAATCTGTACACCAGTCTCTTCAAAGTCTCCCAGGCCTAGCTCAAACTGGATTATGAAACAGTGCCTGAAGTATTAAACAATTTCCTCTGCTCTCCCCAGGCAAACAAGACTGTAGCTGGGGACAGYAGTTAGCCTGGGAAGGGTCTATGAACCACTGCATCTGATCCACAGCTCACATCTTTGCAGACCTGTTATGCATTATGGACACCAGCCGCAGTAGCGCACCTTGGCCTTCCCCAGCACATGAGCTGCCACTCCAGACACGTTCCTGCTGTGTGGGGACAAGATGGCAAGCCRCGAGGGGGGGAAAAAAAAAAAAGCTGGGGAGAGACAGTAGTCTCATGTGTCCCCGTCATCGGCACTAGAGTTAATGAAACTGGCGGCTGCTGGGGCATCAGAAGTCTGACACCCTTCTGCGCACACCACCTAACTACAAACCTGGTTCACTGCTAGCACAAGGTCCTTGTGGTCAGCAAGTGCAAAGTAATCTTCAAAGAGAAATAGCTGAACAGCAGACAGAAGTGCCACCCAGGCAAATCAAAGCAGAGCTCTAGGAACAAAGGCACCTGTTATTCTACTCATTAAAAATCATCTTGCCTTTCAGCAGATGTCCCAAGATACCGACAGGATCAAAGGCTACACCTCTTCCCGCTATCTGCACAGAAAACATCCACGACATTTCCAAACATGGCTTAGAAGAGGGTTTAAAGGAAAGAKTGTTCCTTTTGGGGGTTCTGGATGTATTGTGTGGGCAAGTGTAGGAGAGAAAGCAAGACACTGGACAAAAAGACTAGGAACCTGATCAGATAACAAACACTCAGTATCTGATAATGGATTGCTCTTGGGATGCAAGATCCCGGTTCAAATCCCCACCRCAGGGGAATATCCCTAGTTTCCTGGGTGGTGAGAACCGCCAAGCAGTCTCTGTTTCATCCCAACACCAACAAACCCAAAGGTCAACTTTTGCAGAACTGGAAGAACAYTTGTTTCCTAGCTTCTCCTTAGCCCGTTGCTCCCTTGTTCCCAAGTCCAGCTCACAGCTAAATAGTCATGAGATGAGCTCTTGGTCATGTGACCTGGCTGAGTGTGTTGGCATAAATCAAGAGGCCACTCCACAGATCATTTCTAATCATTTATTTTGATTCATAATTGCATCCATTTGGAAACACTGAATACGATGCAAAATGAACACACACACATACATCAGTCCTTTCAACAAAGCTCACAAGTATGTTTCACAAAGTTTCTTCCTAAAGCTTAGGGTGGAAAAAAAAAAACAACCACCAAACAAAACCCCAGAACACCCCACACTGCAAGGTAGACAGTTCTTCCAGAGCCTGCCATTCTTCACATTATCATTAGAGGAGTTCCATAAAGACAAGATCTTGGGAAGCTGAATTCCCGCATTTCAGAAAGCGCCTCACCTGTCCATAGAAAGATTTTCGCTGTACAAACATCCTGATAGTGGAAGAAAATCCTAGGAAACTGTACAGTTCTTCACTGAAAGCAATACAGGAAAACACATCCATGATCACACACGCTTCCTGCCCTCATGAGGCAATATACATTCATATAGAAGGAAAAAAACCAAGCACATTATTAAGACATTAGGCAGTGAGGCAGTATCCATTTTATCTTCAGAAGAAATTTTACAGCAAATGGTTTCATTAAGACACTTGAAAGCAACCTACTTTGAAGAAAAAAAAGCACCATCATAGCATGAAGGCTGAAATGTGATTAGGAGTCACAAGCAGCGCCAACTCAGGCTCACCAGTGACTTTTGTCATTTGAGGACAAGTTAAATGGAGAAACAGTCGATGTGGGGACCTGTGACTTGCSTACAAAAAAGCACGATGTAAGACGACACAGTTAAAGAGTGCCAAGCCACCATTTACAGGGTGTATCTAATGGTGCACAGTTCTTAGTATAGTCACCAAACAGTAGGGTGCTGGCATTTGGACACAGAGGGTTTAACACTACAACAGCAGCAACACCAGAACCCTGGCCCCTTCAGAGTTGCCCTGGTCTGCAGAAGTCCACACTATTTGTGAAACAACATATGCCTCTTAAAAGGTCATGGTTAAAGCAGGATAAACTAATTTCCAAGTCTGGGCGGAGAAACATCAAGGCTAGCTATTACCAAAATCCCTCCCTGCTTCTGACCAGCTCTGGGTCCTCTCTTCTTACACAGGGAAAACTTTTCAAGGGCCAGCAGGGTACTGTTTTCTGCACTACCAGGTACATGCATACAGTTTTAGAGGTGGGACACTAGTCCTTGCCTCAAGGCCACACACAGGACCCACAAGTCACCTGCCAAATGCAGCCTGCTCCCAACTGCTCCAACACCCAGGCAGCATGGATCTAGGCAGCTACTAACACAGCGAGCCCCACGACTGACTCTTTATGCCTAGGTTTTAACATTTTTCTACCACCGTGGCCAATAACAAGCTCAGCAAGAAAATACTCRGAAGAGAAATTGTCCTTTAGTGTACAAGAGATCACAACAGACTGCCCTTGCTATAAGTGCAAAAGGGAGCATTACCCTTCAAGGGCTTCTTCCTAATTCTCAGGGCTATTAAAAGGAGAGCTCCAAAGTATGCATGTGAAGCTCGCAACTCTTCCGCCCTTTTAGATACCTTTTAGATATCCTGTTACTTCGTGCTTCTCATCTCCCAAGGCATTCACAAGGTCAATCCTTTCAGGAAGAAGCCAGGATGGTAAACAAAAGCCATGTCCTTAAAGAAAAAAGTCACCATTGCTACGCAGATTACAGCCATGTGAACTTCCTATTCACTGGGGAATCAGCACTGCATTCTCCTCCTAAAAAAACCCAGCTCTGCAACSCTTTTAGCGTCCTGAATGGTTCCAGTTCCCTCTGGAGTGAGTGCAAAAATAAAATTTTCTTTAGCACTTTACCCCCACTATATTGGAGTGGGCTTGACCAAGGTGTGGAATGGTTACATTAGTGCAAGGTCCTTTGTTCCTAATCTGCACTCCACAGTCCAYGCTGCCTGGGCAAACACCACTGAGAGAGTCTCGGTGTAAGCAGTTCAAATGGTATCTCCCACACCAGAGCTCACTGAGACAAGGGACAAGGCTGACAGGCTGCAAAGTACTAACCAATCTCTGCCTGCGGGAGAAAGCGAGCCCAACAGGGTCAGGCGCTGCCAGGGATGTGATCCACGATCCGCTCTGCGCTCTCCCAGACAGGAGTAGCAGGCCTCTGAGAAACCACTTATCTCAAACCTGTAAATGTTCCCAGAGCTCGTTCAGCTCATGGGCGCATGGTTGATTTCTGCGCACATAACTCACAGGGACAGAGAGGCCGGCTACCTCCGCTGCAGGGGTTCGTTTAGCCCAGGAGGTCATTCTGCATTAATCTTCCCAAGCGCCAGCAGGATGAGATCTGAGATCACAAACCTGCTAGTCCACAGCATCGTTGTCTCCAGGGTTGCCAAGCTCCAGTTCATCTCAGCAGGCACCACAAAATGCATATGTGCCATGGAAACATTTACAGACAACTCATGTGGAGGCGAGGTCTTTGTGTGAATTTAAACTCCTAGGGTCAAGCTTCAAGCTCCAAAGTCAGGTGGTCATAGAGGAACAGTTAGCACCATCCAGCTGGGTGCCTTTTTCTTCACATTAGGGACAGGGAAGCAGTCAAAAACCTCTTAGTGTGTTCGGTTAGAGGCAGGAAGCAAGAGAGGTGTCCCCTTTACCTCCTTATAAAGGATTGCTCACTGGATGAAAAGGGGTAAGAGGAAATAAGGGACACTCCGTAAGTCTGTAACTCTTTCTGCACAGCTACATTCCCAGAGCAGCTGCTCCTCRATTATCTGCTGGTTATAGAAACTGCCACTTGAGGAAATCAAACAGTGTGAAGAGGGACACGATCTTCACCTTAAACTGGGAAACATAATGAGGAGYACACACACCAAGTATGGCAGGGATCTCGAAGGACATCCTCAATCCTGCTACCTTTTGGCACCACGCGCCATCCATCCGTTCTTCAGAGATAATGCACAGCAGCGCACAGTGAATTTGCATCATTCAGCCAACATCGCCCAGCTGCTGGCTACGCCAGCGGAGTCAGGGGTAGGTATGACCTGCGCATGCTGCACACGCATCTAAAAACATCAGTAGCTAGGACAAGGCTCTTCCCTCTGCTTCTGCACCTTAGGCCCAACCCGTAACTCTTGTRCCATGGTCCCAGGCTTTTCCAGCCAGACCTTTCATATTACTGCAGGGCCAAAAACATACACAAAGGGTTTAAAACAAAAAGCAACAAAAAAACCCCACCTGCCCATCCTGGTTTCGGCTGGGATAGAGTTAATTTTCTTCCTAGTAGCTGGTATAGTGCTGTGTTTTGAATTTAGTATGAGAATAATGTTGATGACACACTGATGTTTTACTTGTTGCTAAGTAGTGCTTACAGTAAGTCAAGGACTTTTCAGCTTCCCATGCTCTGCCAGGTGGACGAGAAGCTCAGAGGGGGCACAGCCAGGACAGCTGACCCAAATTGGTCAAAGGGATATTCTATACCATATGACATCATGCTCAGTATATAAACTGGGGGGAGTTGGCTGGGGGGCGGCAATCACTGCTCGGGGTCTGGCTGGGCATCGGTCAGCGGGTGGTGAGCAGCTGCATTGTGTATCACTTGTTTTGTATATTCTTTTATCATTATTATTTTTGCTCTTCCTTTGCTGTCCTATTAAACGGTCTTTATCTCGACCCACGGTTTTTTAGTTTTTTTCTTCCAGTTCTCTCCCCCATCCCACCAGGGGGTGGAGGGTGAGTGAGCAGCTGTGTGGTGCTTAGTTGCCAGCTGGGGTTAAACCACAACACCACAAAAAACAGAAACCATCACCACCAAAACCTTGTGATTTCAGCTGAAACTCAAATCCAGGCAATAATACAGTTGCAGGCTGATGAGAAACAAGTGGAATTCTTGCAGAGCACCTTTAACACATTCATTCACCTGCCAGTGCAGCTCATCTACCCCAAAAACATACAGCTCCGACACATCCTCTCCCTACATACACAGAGACTGAACTGTTCCTTGGCTTCCTGGCTTGATAAAACAGATCTACAGTCAGGCAGCTCCACAGTGACTGGGTTGAGAGAAGACAGGATCACTATGTTATTAGCAACACAACCGACCAAGATGCTACCTACCAAAAATGCTGTTAGCAGAATTGTCTACTCTCCCACAGACTCCCTTCTCCCATAGAGGGAGGGAGAAAGGTAGTTTCCATAAAGCTACAGTAACACCAGACAGCACTYGTTTTCCCCTTAGAGTCCATTGTTACACGTTGCTTCAAAATACCTCCTCTTCTTACTTGGTATATTTACCTGCTGTCTCATGTCACGATCCATCATCAGAGCAGGGAGATGACCCAAGCCTTCAAACCAACACAGACCCAGCCTGCAGAAAGAACGACGAGATTGAAGATGACAGTGTCTTCTCACCCAGTCGGACAGATGGGGATGGAATGACAACTTTAGGGGTCAAGAGGTGAAGGGATCTTACAAAGCCCTACGGGAATGTTGCTCACAAAGGCACTTAATACAAGCATGTATACAGCTGGATGGAATAGAAGACAGAAAAAAAAAAATTAAATGCACCACAGAGGAGGGAGCTGCTCAGTGACTGCCTAGACAGTCTCTTTTAGCCCGAGAGCCTGGCTTCTGCAGCGGTCCATCTGTTATCTGTATCAAAAGTTCACCCTCCTGACATCTCTGAAACATCGCACGTAGGTACGAGCCAGGGATTCCTTAACCTTTGCAGGAACCAGTGCACGTTCTGAAGTCCAGCAGCAGGTTCCTCTTGATGCCAGGGTTCACACCTAACAAAAACTCAAGTTCTCAAAACGTTGTGCTCTTCTTCCTGCTGAGCTGAGCTGCACAAAGTTTCCCACCGTGGAAAAAGGCAGCAGGCTCCTTCTCTCCAGGTTTGTGCATATGGCTTACTGCTTTCTGCATCCTATTGCTGGCTGACGGCACGCGAAGAACCATTCTGCCTGGGAAAGCCTCTGATGTTGTCAGTGACAGGATAGGCAGCCCATACACCAACCGCGAAGGAAGGGTGTGGGAGGAGGAAGTCCTAGTGGAAGGGGCCGTTCCCCTGCTAAAGAAAGTCAGTCAACGCCATCTGCAGAAAGAGGGGTGTCACACGATGTCTTCAGCAGAGCGCTGTGGAGGAGAAGACCCCAGGCTCAAGAAATGGTCCCAGTTGCATAGGAACCCCCTGTTATACTGGCCAGTGTCTATCACTAACCCACCCAGGAGCCTGCGCCCAGTGTTGTCCCGCAGAGCCAGCCGAGCTTCCCTCTCGGTCACGTTGTAGCTGATGTTCAACAGCTGGATAAGGAGGATGTATCCCATGCCAGCTGTTACAATGGCACAGTACCACACACAGGTGAACGACAGAGCAGAGCTGGCAGCAGGGAAAAAGATGGGAAGGAAGCCATTTAGTTTTGGAGCAGCTGCTTTAGAGTGACTTTCCCTGGTAATCACTACCCTTTCAAATCCCTGTCTACATCTGCCACAGTGATCTCACTTCACTGCTTTCATCAGATAATCCTTAAAGGCTTTCTCAAAATTAAAGCTTCTGGGCTTACTTAATGAGAGCTTTTAGCGCTCTTGCACATTGCTATCRCACTACCTAGCTCTTCACTCTTACTGTTGTAAAGGTACTCGGTCCTTATTTAAGGACACGACGATGCTCACACTCGATAGATCATGAAATGGAGTGTAGAAGGTAGTCAATTGTGCTAGTGTGCTCTGCCCATCAGTGTAGCGTCAGTCTCTGAACTTGAGTCCAACGCTTCTCACTGGCCTCCCCGCCASACACGGCATATTAACGCCGTCTGTTCTAAGCAGGTAACTCGGAAGCACAGTCACTAGATAAACAGTGAGGGATGAGAGGCAGAGACAGCACACAGATTCGAGACTGTCAGACCGTTACCTGCRTCTGGGGGCAAACATATTTAAGGGTGTATCTATATAGGACACAATAAAGACAGACTTCAAATCCCAGCTCCTCCAACAACTTTTTCTAAATAAATGGTGAGCTCTCTCCGAGTCCCAGGCTCCCCACCTTGGCAAAAGCACTGATGCATCCCTGCTTTCCAGAGCTTTTTAGGGAGCACTTTTTGGTCAGGTTTGACAGCCCACAGCACTGGCCTAGAGCACARAATGAGGAACAGGAGCTAAGCTGCCTGACCAAGCCCGTTCCCACCCCAGCTCTCTCCCAGACAGACGTCTCACCTGTAGTCAGAATAGGCCCCGGGGCAGTAGAACAATGCCACAAAGGGAGTTCGGCCTCTACAGATGGTGTGCAGGGTCAATGTAATCCCATACACAGAGGTGAGCATGAAGAAGGAGAGTGCAAGGATGAATGCTTGGTGGTTCTGCTCCCCTACACAGCTGTTAATCCTCCAAAAGGAAAGAAGAGATTACTTTGCTTAAAAAGAAAAGAAACCAGCTTCTCTTTCCTCCTCCCTCCCCCAGCTGTCAGAGAACCYAATTTCCAAGGTGCTTCTATACAACACAGGCTAAGAACTTTGAAACATGTTCGAAGAGGCTTTATGACTTTTTATAGAAAGGTTATAAGCACAAGTCAATAGACCAGCAGGGTAATGGTGGTAGACCGTTTGCCTCAAACTTTTAGCAAGTGTAGTACCCTTTGCTGAGACACATCTATGCCCCACTGCTCCCTGGTTCCAGTACTGCATGCACACAGGCAGCTTTAGGTTCCCTTACCTCAGGAAAGCACTAATGCAAGTTAACTGCAGGACTGCTAGTGCTCCACAGACCAAGTCTTATAAAAACAAAAACCAAAAAACAACCCCAGATGAAACCCAGTAGAGAACCAAAGGCAATTCTGAAGTATGCTGTGGAAGTTATCAGCTATCAGGTCAACCCACTTACAATAAAGTTTAAATTGTTCTTTAAAATGGTAAATACAAACTTGCTGTTTTAGAGAATGTCTTACACATAACAAAAGCAACCCCATTTGACAGGGACTGTAAAAAAAGAAGCTAACTTAAAAAGAGAGGGGGGAAGAGAGAGAACACATGTAACCTCAGCAGTGCAAAACCTACCAGACACAGTGATGGTCCAGTCTCCTTACACACCTGCCACAAAGCCGGCAGTGCCCTGCCCGGGCTGGTCTGACCAGTTGGCATTTAGTGCACCAGTCCTTTTTCACACCTTCTGGCTCCTCAGCTGACATCCTGGAATAGCCTTTGGCCTCTCCGTTCACAGCACGGCCAGTGGCAGCTCCTGATGTGGTGACGCCATGGAGCCCGTTGGAGCTCCCTCTAACACCCTTGTTGGGCAAACCCTGTTGCGAYGACTTCTCGTTGCTTACTGGGATGGGAAGGTAGCCAGGGTCTTTCTTGGCTCGAGACAGGGCTGCAAGCATAAGAATTAACCCGCACGTGAGAGCGACCACTTGGGAATACCCAACATGGCCCCGGGGAACCACCTCCTGGAGAAACACATAGTACATGTAGCCCAAGGAGAAGAGCCCCAGGCTCAAGAAGAAGAGAGTCCGTTCCTTCCTCCTGTGGGTGAGGTAGTAATACCACAGCACCACCACGGGCAGCGATGTCAAGATGACGAGCCCCAGCAGGAAGTGCAGAGCGGCGACGTGGAGGAAGACTGGCAGCAGAACGAGAGGCGGCACGAGGCTGACGTTGATCTTCACGGCCCCTGCGAACCAAGGGACCCGCACCCGRTCCGCGACGGTGTCGGCAATCCTCTCCAGAGCTCCCGGGGGCAGGGATTTGCACGTCAGCCACCTGTCGGGGGGGGAAGGACAGACGCCGGCTAGCAGACGGGCACCCGAGGCCCTTCGCCCTGCCTCGTCCCGCTCCCACAGCCTCCCCCGAGGCGCTCCCCGTCCGGCCGCCGACCCGGGGCGGCCCCCGCCCGCCTCCCCCTTCCCTCCCTCCCGTCAAGTTTCCCGAGAAGCGGCGCGCAGCTCCCTTCCCCTCAGGGCGGCAGCCCCGCGGGGGGTACCGGCTGTCCACGGGGCTTCCCGCGAGCCGAGGGGACACCCAGAGCCCCGGGGGGCCACCGCTGTGAGGGGGTCTCGCAGCCAGAGCCCTCGCCGGGCGGCGCCCCATGAGGCGGGGGCCCGGCGGGGCCGGGGTCGCGGAGCCGTTACCTCTCGCAGCCCTCGTCCAGGTCCTCGCAGTCGCAGCAGCACGCCGCCAGGTGGTTCCTCTCGCCCCTCCGGTCCACGTACTCGCAGCAGCAGAGGGGCTCCTCCATCGCCGCCCGCCCCGCGCCCTCCCCCGCGCCCCTGCCTCAGCCGCCGCCGGGCCCGGGACGCGGCTCGCACGGCAGCGCCGCCGCGGCAGCCGCCCCGCCCCCCTCCCCGCCGCAGGTGCCTCGCGCCCGCCACCGCCTCCTCCACAGCGGCCCCGCCCCCTTCGGCGGAGCCCGGCCGCCATTGGCCGCCCGCGCCCCGAGCGGCTCCCGAAGGCGGAGGTGTGCGGGTGTGTGTGGGGGTGAGGGTCCCCCCCGCCCCCGGCCCATCCACCTGACGGGGGAACGGCCCAATGCCTGCCCGGGAGGGGCGGGGCTGGCCGTGACGCGGTGGCACCTGGCTTAAAGGGCCAGCGCAACAGGTGGCGGCCGCAGGAGGCGACGGGGGGGGGCACCGCGGGGTCCCGCCGACATCAGCTCCCCCAGCCGGGGAGAGAGCACGACCCAGCCCCGCCTCCCCCTCTGCTGACGGGGGAAACAAGGCTGCGATCAGCGTTGGTGCTCCCCGGGGCTGGACACGCACGTCTGGGGAGAGTTCCACACCCAGGCCAACAGCCACCTACCCTGTGTCGGGGCTCGGCCCCCCACCCGCACCCCATAACCTACCCGGGGCTGCAGGCAGAGGACCTCGGGCGTTTGCAGTGCTGCAAGACGGACTGAGCRCCACGGCAGCCAGCACTGCCCTGCAGCCACCGTCTGAGCCCCAAGGCGTGCTGCCCTGTCCCTCGCTTTCAATTTTTATTTTCATCRTCCTTCTCTCAACCTGCTTAGAAAAAGCTTGAAGCCAGAAGAAGAAAAGGTGTTTCACTGTCAGTGGGCACACCGTGCTAAAGAACTGAAGAGCAAGCCTTCACGGAGGGAAAATACTGAGGGCCGAAATTTCTCTGGGAGAGCTAGGAACATATGGCAGAAGGCAGACTGCCAAAGCTCGCAGTATGCGAGAGAGATTTAGCAAAGAGGTATCAAGCATTCTCCCATTTAGTTAATTAATCTTAAAAATATTCATCCTTAAAGATGGTGACTTGTTTTACAAGGTCCCCATGGCTAAAAAAAGCATATAAAAAGATCCTGTGGCTGTGAAACCACTACCTGTTCTTTTTCTCCAAAACACTCTTTGTTGACGGTCATTTTTCAAGTTGACATAAAAAGCTAAGAATTCATTGAAGACAAGCCCAGCTCTCTGCTGAGTGTGTTCTCCCCTCCTCCAAAATTTGCAGATCCGTTAACCAGCAGTACAGCTGCCCTCGCTCACTCACCACGGGATTTGAGAGCTCTGCACTGTTTGTAAGCGAGGCTCCCCAGGATACAGGGCTGGCAGGAGAGACAGTTCGCCAGGCTACGGGGAGAACCCAACTTACTTCTTCCAGAAACCTTTATTCCGTGCAGCTTTTGAGCCAAATAGTAAAGAGTCCGAAGGTGACAGTTAACAATCCCTACCCACAAGTCCTCACACACACATCTCGTCTTCTGATGTCTTGAACGGAAAGCTGACGTGGGGATTATTAACTCTCAGTCTTGCCGCTCTGTGTCCTGTTCAAGTGGTCRAAGCTTCTTTGGAGCATGGAAAGGGAGCTTTTTAGCTGTGAAGATACAACCATCATACCCCCTCAATCACTTAAGTTAGTCTGCTGCATGGGTGAGTGATACCAAGCAAATAACGTCTCCCTCCTCCTTTTAAAGATTTCATGCAATTTCCTCCTCCCCGTTTCTATAAACAGTTGCCTTACTGTGCTCTCCTAACAGCTATAYTCTGTACAGTTTATAATTACTAACAGTCCAGTATGATAAACRTCTTAACACCTCACCAGACAGTAGTGTGGAAGATAAGCTACCCCACTCGTTTTTAATCACAGTTAATGTTCATAGCAAATAACTCTGAGGAACATGACAGCAAAGCATGARTTTTCTTTTAATATCTAGCCCTCCCAGTGCATTTTGGTGCACAAAGTGTGTTTAGATTATTGCCAACCCTCAGAAAACACACGGTAACAGGCACTAAGATGACTTCCAGACCAAAGTGTTATTTGGGATGAAAAGGTGGTTGAATTCTCATTTTTTTTTTTTTTTTTTTTTTTTAAACACTGTTTGTTCAAAAGGCAGTTTTAACACTTCAGAATTAGGAATTTTTTGGGTATTAAGCAGAGACACTGGAAAGGGCATGGAAACCAGAAAATTCACTTCTACAGTGARATTTCCAGCACTCAAGCTTTTTCAAGCTGTGATCAAAATGGTTAATAGATTAATAACAATCTTGTATGCAGAGACACCTCTGAACAAGGAGTATCAAAAATGGCTTCTTTTTCTACCCTCTCTCTTAGTGCGTGGGAGAACACAGAGCAAACTGGTGATGGATAAAGGTACATGTGAACTCCCCCACAGCTTTCCTAATCTAATAATTTCTTCTGTCACATTTTAAGATTTAATAAAAGAACTTAAAATCAGAACATTCATAGGTTATAAGTAAAAAACAAAGTATAAATTTACTGTCCTTCACTTACTGAGTTGAAATTTCAGCCTAGGGGTTTACCAGTCCTGGACTTCAGGACCAGAGAGACACAACAGCAGTCAATCACCTCATTTTTTATATAGTGTTTGTAGTATGTAAGAGCCTGGAAGTGTAAATTAGTGGGAAGAAGGAAGATTAACTCCATAGCTATGGAGCTTCTCAGAAACATAAGGTCTGTAGAATTTATTTATTTTTCACTGGAGCTTAGGTGGCCCATTGATACCAAGGCTAAGTGAAGCTCTTACCAATATCTAGAAGAGTAGTGGGGAGCAAAAGCCAGGATAAACCTGAATGAAGAAACCCCATAATGAGGTGGGCAAATGCTTAACATTATGTTTTGAGTCTTCTTAGAAAAGAGGATCTGTTTTGAATTACTCCAGTGTTTGCTTTGTCGTGATTCAGAACACATCTCATCAATAAACTTGACAGGTTTACAGGTTTAAGAAAATTGACATGAATATTTAATCTTAGTCCAAAGGAGGAAAAAA